>CM053405.1:66004075-66128651 GCA_028644305.1 Xerus rutilus
TATGGTCTTTAAAAGTTAGACTTCCTGGAAGCCTCTGTAGTATAAAGGGAACCCTGCTGTAGTTGTGCTATGTTTCTAATGGATGTATACAGAGGTAAATATGGGACATTTGAGACCCTGGCCTTCGCAGGAGCTTTTTGTATTATGCTTCTGCGTCTCCAAAGGCAAGGGACTACAGCACAAATACATATAAATGAATTGTTGTTACCGTGAGAGGGAGTTTGCTACAGTCAATAGTTATTGAGTCAGGAGTGAGGTGAATGAAATCAAGTTACAGCTGAGATTGGGGTATGTATTTTTTGTTCAAAGTAAAAGACCCTACATGGTCTAGTCAATGTGTAGTGGCTGTACATAGGTCAGTAAATTTTAAGGAAAAATTAAACTATAAATATGAGACCATCTGGGTCCTTCCTTGTGGTTCTTCTTAACTATAAGGATTTATCAGCTTTACACATGATTAGGGAATAGGACTGGGATTTATTACAACAAGCAGCAAGTCTGAAGGTTCAAGTTACATTTATGATAGTAGGAGTCCTTAGAACTAATTTGTAGTGCTCTTGTCCTATGCTAAGGCCATAGACAGGAGGAAGGGAACACAATGCACCCCCCACGCCTGGCCCCCAGAATCAGTAATGATAAACTCCATAATAAATCTGCACCAGTTTTCCTCTTTTATTTCAAAAGCATGAGGGCTTGAGTTTACTACTTTAACTCCAAAATTTCATTTGTAAATGAAAATATTTAAACTTTCAATAATCTTCAAAGAAAGTTCAGGTTAGGTCAAGGAAAATCTATCGATAAAAATAAACTTAGATATTTTCATTCCCATCATTTTTATTTGAAATTAAACTACAACATCCAAATAATGATTATTTACCCAGAGATGAAGACTGCACTCTGACCCATAGGTTACCTTCATAACCTTTTAACTTCTTGAAATGCTCTTTCAATATGTATAATTAAGTGGGTATACTGTGCCTCATAAAATTCTCCAAAATAGCAGTTTGGGGCTGTATTTATTTTGTTCCTGTTTTTTTTTTTCTTTTTCTGCCTAATAGTGGGCTTTGCACATCCTGAATCTTTGACATGGTTATGCAACACATTTGAATGCCACCTTCCAACTCATTCTGGTGAGGGAGACTTATAGTTCTTCAGTAGTTTAAAAATACACACTACTTCAGTGTAACATTTCTGAGGACATAGTGACCAATTCCAGCTAGTTAGAGTCTTTGAAATCTTTGGGGACATTTCCACTGCTCTATTGATAACATCTTATGTGCTTTGCCAAAATCAGGCAGGGGTATTTCCATTTCTCTTCTCTTTTTCAGTCACCCCCTGGGCTTGCTTTGCTCCCCAAACTATAAACTCTGAACATGGTGTCTGAGTATGAGACAGGAATGGTCTAACCACCTGGGAGTCTCAACTTCCTCCATTCATTTTCAAAACAGGATCACAAAAACTGTGCTACTCCTGCTTGTTCCACACAAAGACTAGATTTCCTAGTTCTCAGATAGTTTTACAGACCATTTCCCTACATATTCAGCTGTCAGCTATTGTTACTTTTTACAATCCTGAAGAATATGCTAATTATACTGACATATAATGCAATATGCTTAAGAACATGCCACTCAAAAGTGTGGATCTCAGGAGAATTCTACCTTCAAGAACTTCATCTATAAGGAAATATCCCTTTGAGATAAATGCAATTCTTTTGTAATAACAGAGGGGAAGGCTAAAATGTGATTTACAACATACCACAACACACTACAGTGTGATTTAACTGTTGTATAAAAACACATAGATTTACATTGAATTTAAATAGATGGGAGAGAGAGAGAAAAGAGAAAAATGAAAATACTAGATGATTTCTAATTATAAAAAGTTCTCTAAGAAATGACAGAATGGTTAATGCATAGATTATAAAGAAAACTATTGTTTCATACTATTGAGTATTAAGCCTCTTATTTCTGTTAAAAACTCTAATTTTTACACATATTAAGTTAAGGAACTAAAAATGACTTTTGTGGATATTTTTATAATAATATTTTCTGTTATAAAAAGGCATTGCCAGACACTACCATCTGTCGTGTAGACTGACAGTGTACAAATCTGATGTCTTTCTGTGACTTCCTATCTCATATAATTGGAGGTTTCAGCCCAGAGTGATGCTTCATTTCCACCTAGGCACAACCAAGTTTGAGTTTGCATTGAATATTTTAATCATTTTCCTGCTATGCACTGATAAGACCAATACTCTGTGTAGTTAAAAGCTATAAATGTGTCTATTGAGAGGGTGTTAAAAATTCTCCTCTGAGCTTCTGGCCATCATCCAAAATTATTACCATAATACCTTCTGAAATGAGACAGAAAACATAATGCATTATAATTGATAAATGTTTCATTTGTACTTACATTATTTTGGAAATTTGAAATGCTCAGAATGTCTTGGCTATATCAACATAAGAAAGGGTTTATTTTACCATTTTATTTTTTTGGATGAGAAATCTGTCTCTGTGATCTATTTACAAAAAGATTAAGATATTAGTCTACTATATTCTAAAAGAGTTCAAGGACATTAAATGTCTATTGACTTAAATGATTTGTCTATGTATGTATATGTGTGTCTATATGTGCACATGAGTATATCTGTGTGTATATGTGTATCTCTGTGTGTACAGCTGTATCTATGTGTGCAGGTGTGTCTCTGTACATTTGTGCCTGTACAGGTGTTTCTCCATATGTACATGGGTTTGTGTGTATATGTGTATTTGTATCTGTACATGTGTCTCTGTGTGCACATTTGTATCTATCACATTTGTATCTATGTGCATACATGTGTGTGTGCTGTGTGTCTGTGTTTGTACTTGTAAACATCTTAGTACCAGTCAATGAGATAAGATTACTGAATAACTTAGGTAGTTATTTATTTAAAAAATAACACCTTCTTTAATAAAAGAGAAATTGTGGTCAAAGCCCTTAATTGGGTATAATGTGTGTGTAACTGAGCATTGTCAAAGGGTAATGGACTCCTGCTGCTAAGCCATGGGAATGTTGACAAGAAGCCAACACATTTGTTTTCAAAGCTGGAGGCATAGGTCTTTTGACATGATTCTATTAAAATGGCTTTATTTTTGGTGTACTACATAACAGAAGTTTCATCATTCCAGGCCATATTGTTGATGTGCTTCCATTTTCCAGCCTCCAAATATCTTTGCTGGTTGTGTTTTCACTGTTATTAAATGCAACATTTAGTACCTGCTGAGTGGCTGATCTCATGATGGCACAGAGTTACTTCAGTCAATTTTGGAGGTCGCCAAAAGGACTGATGTGAGTTAGTATTCATCAAGGCATGCTGCCCAATGCAACATAATAATCAGAGCTTGCTCTTTAATTCATCATAGCTGAGAAAATAGGCTGGGCCATTTGAAGAAAAAGTGAACTTGTTTCTGACCTCCTGCTCCCAATCCTTACACACTTCATTCAACTAATGTCTGAAATTTCATTTGCTTAATGTATAAAATTTCACTTAAAACAAGTTCTGAGTTGAGATTTTTATTGGTAGAAATAAAGGATTTAAGAACTAATTTTCCCACTGGATTAGAAGTCTATGAGAGAATATTACTCTGAAGTGGAGAAGGAGATCTTAAGAGTATTACTGTAGCCACAGTGTGAGAGGTGGGTTCTTAACGCTGGCTCTACCTGTGTCTTCATGCACTTCAGGGATATCCTAGGGAGTGGCTGCTGAGCCACTTGCATGATTGTGTGGAGTGGACAACCAGGTTGATTCTCTTTCTGGTCACAGAGAACATTTTTGTTATAGTTTGAAAATATTTATATTAATGCCCTTGCCCCATCCTCTGTGATTTGACTCAATATTTTCTGACAGGGTTCTGGTATCAATATCAATACATAATTTTTAGTTCCATAGGCAATTCTAACATGCTGTTAGAGTTTTCTGACTTATGGATCTCAATCTTGAGTGTGCCTCAAAGTCCTATGGAGGGTTTATTGAAACACTCACTATGTTGGATCTTTTTACCAGGCCAAAGAGCTCAACCCAGAGAATCCAGAAAGGAGTCTCAAAATTTGCATCTCTAACAGGAACCTAGGTGATACAGATGTTGCAGTACAATATCAAGAAAAGCATTTAAATAATCTCACTTTATTAATTTTTTTTATTTTTTGATGACTTTCAAAGAAATAAAAGGGAAACTTAAACACAAGAACAATAGCGCGGTGGCTCAAGCCTGTAATCCCAGCACGTAGGGAGGCTGAGACAGGAGAATCGCGAGTTCAAAGCCAGCCTCAGCAACGGCGAGGCGCTAAGCAACTCAGTGAGACCCTGTCTCTACATAAAACACAAAATAGGGCTGGGGCTGTGGCTCAGTGGTCGAGTACCCTGAGTTCAATCCCCAGTACCAAAAAAAAAAAAAAAACCCACAAGAACAATATAAACAAACTAGGGGAAAAATAAGTTTGGATTTTCCCATTAAACATGTCTTTTTGTTGGAGTTCTCATGCTGATTTTTATTTCTTTCAGGTTTTCTATTCCTTGGTGGTGGGGCATTGGTGGCATGGCTTTGGGGCATATATTTGTATCTGGCAAGTGGAGATCTCTCTCTCTGCTCTCTGCTCATCATGTGAGCTGCTTCACTCTGCCACAATGTTCTGCCTCACCTTAAGCCCTGACAAATGGAGTCTGTTGTCTATGAGTTGAGACCTCTGAAACTGTGAGCCCCAAAATAAGCTTTCCCTCCTCTGCAATTGTTCTGGTTGGATCTTTTAGTTGCAGTGGCAAAAAATCTGGCTAAAACAGTAACTTATTATCACAATCCATATTTATTTTCCTAAAGTCACTCAACTTATAGATGGTTAAGTTGGAATGAGAATATAAGCAAATTGCAGAGTCTGGATGCTAATAATTTCTCTATTACTTCTGCATAACTAATAAGTTATAATATATATTCTCACAACTCTGTGATGGTAAATATTTCACTGATGATTATTGAAATATTTCTGATGACAGAATATTGATAAAGTTGTTCCCATTTCCTGAATGCCTAATTTGGGCTATGTACTTTGTTAATCACTATTACCAAATTTCCAAGTGCTTATGTGGTAAGAAAAGTGGGGAAATCAGTGTTTAAATTTAAATCTTCCGGTGGGTATTGGATTTCTGTCCCCAAAAGAACTATTTGGGTTTCTGATAGCATTTATTTTCTGGTTCAAATTCTGAACCAGGAAATTTAATTACGCTTCCAACAACACTCTTGTATAATTCCAGTAAATTTACTTTCTGCCTAAGAAGCTCTGCTTAGTTTCTGTTACTTATGGTGCTCCTTCTGTTTTATGAATAGAAGCTTCCTGAGGTTTGGAGGGTTGGGGAAATCAAATGACTTGGCTAAGATCACTTAATCTGTGAATATCAGCAGCAAGAATAACACCATGTCTATTGAGGACTGTTAGTCTTTTTTTTTTCTTTCTGCTACAATAATCTATTTAGAATTCATTTCTAGTTTTGCACCTCAGATCATTTTCCAGAAGAGATGTGAAGAGATCATAATACAGATCATAAGTCCTTAAAAAGTGTTTCCAAAAAGCATTTCTGAGAACAAACCCAATGAGTTTTGCATGTAGATAGAGGGAAAAGTTGCTGCTAGTGTTTCAAAAGCATACATAGCCCTCTAGGAAACATTGCGTGTGCCTCACAAGGTTGTAGTTAGAGATAAATGAGATGAAAAATGCAAAGTTCCTGGCACATGGAAGGCACATGGTACAATAGATGGCAGCTATTACTCATTCTCCTGCTGGCAACAGGAAGAGGGAAAGGAGGCAGAGAGAGCAGCTCTCTATGTACATGACTCAATTTCCAGGTTTCAAAGATATCATTTGAGTTCTCAGAAACATTGGGTTTGTATGTAAAGGGAATGAACATTTAAAAAACCCAGCATCAGTCAGTTATTTATGTATATATGTATGTATGTATTTATTTTTGTGCCGGGGCTTGAACTCAGGGGTTCTCAACTACTGAGCCACATCCCCAGCGGTATTTTGTATTTTATTTAGAGACAGGGTCTCACTGAGTTGCTTAGTGCCTCGCCCTTGCTGAGGTTGGCTTTGAACTTGAGATTTTCTACTCTCAGCTACCCCAAGCGCTGCAATTACAGGCGTGGGCCACCCAACCCAGCTCTTTTACGAGATTTATTGAGTCATAGTAGCAGGCTCAATTTAGTGAGACTTGAGAATCCTAAGTGCTTACTGAGGCCCAGGTGATGTGTAGGAGAGCTGTTTCCAGTAACTCATTGCCAACAAACATTGCAATTAACACCTTGAGGGGTGGGACTATGAACAAAATTCTCAGGTACAAAAGAAATATTTCTTTTCTATCTGCCTTGTTGTTATTCTTCTTTCTTGTCTATATTTGTGTCCTCTTGCTCTTTCTCTAGTTAACTTAAATTCTCAATTTCTGTATTAAAAATCAATTTTGCAAAGTTTCAGGTACATTCTATGAGATAGAAATTGCTTAGGTAAATTTAGCATAACCCAGGGTTCACCCATGCTCTGTTTAACTGATAGTGATGTATTCTACATTCTAAAAGCGAGACCTAATTATTTTCTAATTTAGATTATTCTTCACTCACCAGATATACTAAAGTCAACAAGTGTATGGGAAGTCATCTGATGAAAATCAATACTTACATAACAGTTTTCATCAATTTTAACTAAAAAGTCGTGTATCATTTCCTGTATTGTTTATATTAGACCTTTTCTGTTTGTCAACTGTTAATCTTGAGCAAGACATTTCTTGTATCAATGAGTAGGCATATGAGTTTTTAAATACAGTTTCAATACATAATCTCTTCTTAAAAATGTAGATGTAGACACCCATCTTAGAGAAAATTTGAAAAATACAACAAAAGTAAAAAATGCTTCCATGAATCCGATTACTATTAGCATTTTCCTGCATTCCACTCTAGTCATTTAGAAAGAAAAAAAGTGTGCTTGTGACAATCAGATCCATGTAATTTTGCTTCAAAAAATGCTTGCTTTAAGTAATTGCCTTTATCCTTCCTGAGAATGATTATTCTAAACACAGTGAAGTATTTTATTCAGTGCATCAGTTATAATGTACTAGATCCTTTCCCTGGTAGGAGAAGCTCGGTCGCTTCTAACTTCCGAAGTACAATGTTGTATCTCTATATGTGTAACTTGTACTTTACTTCAGATATGTTTTTAGGCTAGATACTCAGAACTGGGCATGCCTTTGACAAGATATTTGCTAAATTGCCTACTATAAGCATTGCACTAATTTGTATTGCCATCAGGAGTGAATGGGGCAGTGAATTCACTGCACTTTTAAAAATATTTTGGAAAGTTATTTACTTGTTTAGTTTTGTGTTTTTGCATGTAAAATAACATTGCATTAGTTTAAGGATTTTGACCACTAAAACTTTAAATATTTTTAAGTCTACATTTTATAATTAATTTCCTTTAAATATTAATTATCTGTTTAAGTTCTTGCCCACCTATTATATTCTTTATGAATTTCTATCAGAGATTTGAATGTTATATATTTACACCCATAAAAATAAAACCAAGTTACTAACCCAATGCCACATTTGCAGAAAAATTCCCCAGATAATTTAACTTTTTAATTTTAGTTTATATTTGCATTTAAAAATATTATGATTAAACTTCCTGGTGTTTTCCTTTATGTATTATTTACATACTCAAAGCAAAGAAAACCATTTCTTTATTCAGAGGTTTGATAAATATTCAATACAATTTTCTTCATTTTCTTTGATTTGACTTTCAAAAACATCGAACTTTTTAATGCATCTGGAATTTGTTTCAGCATATGGCATGAGGTGAGCATATTTGACTTGTAAATAATTTACTATGTTATAACCCAGTTGCCTTACTTAAAAGTTGCTTAGAAACTTGAATTAATTCACTCAGATCAGAATGGTATAATTTATTAAATTATTATTTTAGTATTCTGTACTTTACAACATTTATTATGAGGGAACACCTTAACAAAATAGCATAAGTAATTTTGCTTTTTCAGTAGTACTTTAGCTAACAAATATTGTCTTTTTAATCTTCTAGGTGAACTTGGATGTAAAATCTGAGTTTGAATAATGTCCCAAGGAATGATTGGCTATGTGATTTAATGCAAAGTTTTCAAACATCTGAGCCTGTTTGCTCTGTAGGAAATAGAGATAATCCATTGACCTTGTGGGACAAGGGGAAGGATTAAATAAGAAAAATGCCCAGGGGAACTCTTGATAGAGAAGGGATCTCACAGATTCATTGTTTTTTTTTTCCTTTTTTATAGGACATAAGCTATTGACCATCTGAATTGATGAAAGAGAACAAGCGCTCCTTGTAAAATCCACATGGACAATTTTTAAAAATGTTGTTAGTGCATTATAGTTATACATAACAATGGGGTCCATTCTGACATATTTGTGTATGCATAAACTATAATTTGTTCCATTTTAATTCCCAGTATTACCACTTTCCCTCCCTCCTCCTTCCCCCTGCTCTTTTTCTACTGTACTGGTCTTCCTTCTCTCTGTATATTTTTAATTGATACTTTATAGGTATACCTAAAAGTGGAATTCACTGTGGTATATATGTACATAGCATATTTGGTCAGTTTCATTCCACACTTTTTTCCCTTTCCCACCCCTCTTCTCACCCCTATAGATCCCCTTTTCTCTACTTTACTGATCTGCCTTCTATTTTCCTGGGAGAAAATAACAGGATACCTGGCCAATTTTTGACTTTACTAAGTCTCATTTATATTTTGAGTAGGGCTGGGTGTAGTTCAGCGGTATAGCACTAGCCTAGCATGTGCAAGACCCTACATTCAATCCTTAGTATTGCAAACAAATAAATAATTTTTGTGTACATAGTTATTTTTCATCTTCAGGGATTTAAGTAACATAATGAAATTATATCACTAATATCTAATGTTAGACTTTTAATTTTTCTTGTGTTCAGCTACATGCTAACTAAAAAAAGATAACTTATTTCAAAACTTTCCTAGGACAGAAATGATAGTGTTTGAATTTCAAACTGTTTGAATTACTCAGATGAGGACTGTGTGTTGAGTAAATAGAGAAGAGAGATACCAATAACCATGTAATAAAATAGATCATGTAACTCAACTACATAATTATGATATTTACCCAAAAAATCTAAGTGAGGTTTCTGTTCAGTTGTCTATGTGATATGATTTTAGAGAGATGAGATACACTACTGTAACAATCTATCCTACTTGCTACCCATTATAGCTGACACACTTAATATATTTGAATTATAATACATCTCATTGGGTCATATTACCCTTTTGCTAAATCTATAACCAGTTAAAATTGTCCTTATGATGGCAAAGATAGCATTGAGCTTCTTCGCACAATCTTCATGATTGTTAAAATCCACTATAAATGTTTTACAAATACTCTAAAGCCAGAAGCCCACTATCCTTATATTTAAAGCTTTATACCATTCTAGCATAAGATAGCATAATTATTGTTGTCTAAAATTTTATGTGACTATAGGCCTTTGGACAATGATTTGACAGATTGGGATTAGGGGAAGAAATTAGCATAAGGTGCTAGATATTGGGAAATGCAAGATCATTGGAAAATAAAGATTCAAATAAGACGATTTGCCTCAATCCTTTTTAAAGTAGAGCCTGAGTTAAGAATTGCTATGCTAGTAATTTATTTGGAAGATGCAAGTCTACTGATGAAAGAAGGAAAAACAGAAGTGCAAGAAATGTAACAGAGGAGTTTACCACAGTGTGTTACAATGTTGGTCATTGTTGCATTGTGAAATTACTAAGAGATACTACAGGATGCTTCCGTAGGTTTGTTCATTCAGTTCATAGAACTTCTCTGGAAGTATAACAATAGTAAATTTCCAGGAGGGAAAAGGAGGAGAAATAAAGGCTCCCTTGCCACCCCTCGCCCCCATCTCAAGTTACCTATTGGTCACTTGGACAGCTTATCATCTAGCCCATCAGCACAAGTAAGAAAGACATTCCTTGTACCAGGAGCTGTCATTTCATTTCATCCATGTCTTATAGTGGAGTGGTAACCTAATATAGATGGAGGCCTGACAAGGAGAGAGAAAGGAAAAGGAAATCAAGAGAATTAGAGAAAGTACACAAAGTTTGTCCCTGGAACAAGAGATCTAGAGAACAGGGAATTTGGGACATTGGAAACTTCCATTGAGGGCATGATGAGAGTGACACTCCTATGGTGTATTGGTCAGGCCCAAGATTGATATATGCAGAAGAAACTCCAGTGTTTTAAATCACTGAGAGATTTATTTCTTGTTCCTATCTCAGTTCAGTGTTGGTAGAGGGGACCCAGGTTCTTTCTATTTGTGGATCTGCCAAAGGATTTTGATTCTACACTGAATATTCTGCACTTGGCTACCAGATAAGACAAAGTGGTGAGAGCTTGGAGGGCTACGTGGGGAGGGTCTAAGTGCCTTCTTTGTGATACAACACATAGTCCCACTTTATTGAAAGGGAGACTGGGAAATACAGTTTACTGGTATATCCAGAAAGGACCTAAGAGGAGAGGGTTGGGAACAATTGGCAGTCTTTGTAAAATATCCTAACCATGTTACCACAAGTTTTTATTGTATGAGAATATTTTGTACTAGTGGATTTGATCTCTAATTCATTCAAATAATTCAATAATGATTCATTTTAATCAGATGCTACTTTTGAGTGTTATGCTTCAAATTTTGTATATTCTTAAAGAAGATTTCCTGAAACATCACAATCTTCTAATTTTCTTAGGGAAGAGTAATTAATCTGAAAATCAGTTCTACTTCAGATTTCTTAGCCTTCAGAAAATCTTAGTCTTTGCTATGATATTTTCATAACAATCTGATGATGTGATCACTGGATCAGACCTCCAAATCAGAAGCTAGGCTTCACAAAGACGGCTGCTTTTCCACATCACTCATATCTTTTGCCAGATAATTTAGCAAACTTCATATAAGCTATATCTTAGCCTGAGTCTTTTCACAGTCAATGCACTCTGATCATTTCATCCCTGACTTTTTGTCTCAACAAAAAGGCAACTGACTTCACCAAGGGAATTACATTTCTTATCCCTTCATCATCTCCTATAAAGGACAGAAGGGAAAAAAAATGACAGTGCATTAATAAGATTTTCTTCAAATTCTCTCTTAACAGAATCCTGATAATCACAACCAATGTCAACTTTGGGTCAAGCTACTAAGTGAAGTAGTAACAATTAGAGGTGCTTTTGCCATTAAAAAAACAAGACATTTTAAATATACATATTGTGGAAATGCTTTGCAAAGACGACTAAAAAGTTTTAAGCACTGTAATGGTGCTGAAGCCTGAGACCCCAGGCAGTAATCAAGTTGTTCTTTTCAATCAGAATGAAGATCTTGAATTCAAGTTAGGTTATCTAGATCATGGATGAAATAGGGGAGAGGTGTCATAACTATCTTCTCAGAAAATTGCCATCCTGATAATCTCAGGGCACTGTAGTGCTGGGTACTGATTACATCCATGCTCTCATGAAGAGACTGTATAGTAGCTGCAGAATGTGCATATGTGCTTCATATTAAAGGGTATCCTGCTATGGCTATGCATGCATCCAGGAGTTCAGCATAAATGCATGATTTCCAAAATCCTGGAATTCATCCTGCCTATACCTTTAATTAATTGGAAAAATTATTTCAAATAATTGGATCTTAGTTTTATTATGTGGAAAAAAGGAATATTATTTTATGCCCCAGGAGGATATTATAAAAACAAGATATGATACCATATATGAAAGTGAGCAGCAGATTATCAGAGATATTTTGCCTTAAAAATATTGAAATGGTATTTGGGGTTTGATCTTATTGATATTGATGGACTATTAATTTAAAACAGCTGTGTTTTTTTTTTAATTTTCCTTATCTTTTCTTTTTGGTGATACTTTCAGAGATTTTAAGTTTATCCATGGCCTGAACATACAGAAAGAAATTAATATTCTATAATTTTCCTCTTGATCTGATCTTATCAAATGCAGGCTCTCTTTCTGGACACATGTCATGTTTTGGAAGATGTTTGATGGCAACATCCATCTCTAAGTGAATTCCTTCCTAACTGTGCTCATATACTGTGCCCAGATCTCCATTTGACCCTATACTTCATCATACCTGATAAATTCTAAAATTTTTAGTAGAGCTCATTCTGCAAATCCTTTAACATCCTTTTATTGAACCTCACAAGGGAATTTTAAAAACAACTCTTCCCCTGAAAATGAGCACAAGTAATAACAAAGCCCAAATAAAGACAGGGTATGTAGTCTAGTCCAGAGCTAGAGATGAGCAGAATATTTAATTATTCCCCTGGTGTTGGTACACAAACACTCTACAATAGGTATTTTATTTAGAGATGATTTTGTTTTGTTTTGCTTCAGTTTTGGTGCAGGGAATTGAACCCAGAGTCTCATGCATGCTAGACAAGTGATGTTCTGCTGAGCTATAGTCCCAGCAAAAACATGGGCTCTTCTTATGAACTGGAGATGTAGCTTAGTGGTAGAACATTTGCCTAGTATGTGCAAGGTCCTGTGTTTGATCCCCAGATCCAATAAATAAAAAGAAAAAAGAAACAAAGAAAGAAAAAGAAAAAGGAAAGAAAACAAAAGTGGCCAGGTGCTGGTGCGTGTGTGCAGGGGTGTTCTCATTCTTTCTTGTCTGGGTTCTAATTCTTTTCACATCTATCTGAAAAATCTGATTTAGACTCAATCCCTTAACCTCCTCCTAGGCATGGGATAAGGAGCAAAGGCAGACACCACCATGGAGACTCCAGACCTGGGTTTTATAATTAGTATGTGTCTTTGGCAAACCCTTAAATCTCTATGTTTCTAAGTTTTCTCACTTATTAAAAAGAGTGAGTAATAGTTTCCTTAAGTCACTGGGGTATTTTGAGAATCAGATAAAATGATGAGTGTCAAAATCCTTTGCAAAAAGAAAAATGTCATTTCTAGACAAATGTAAAATGTTGCAAATAAGAGAAGTTCTCTGTTTTATACTAACTCTAATATATTCAGTTATAAATGTCAATATAACTTAATTTCATAAAACTTAATGTAGAGAAAAATCTCATGGAAAATGTACACATGCATCATTTGTTTTTCATTTTAGTCATCAGTGACACTTGTCAAATTACCATCTAGGCACAGCTTTATCTTATTAACCAGGTACATTATAATTCCTCATCAATGTGCTTGCTGTGGAAATTTACTTAATTTGATGAAGAGCTTTGCTAATTCAATTATTGAATTTCATGCCTTATATCTAAAGACTATAAACAAAAATTATAGAAAAGTACTTAAGTTATTGCATTATTTTAATACTGTGATTGAATAGAATTTGTATTTGAGATTGGTAGGCAGCATATTTAAGTGATGTGCTCATGAAAGTGAAATATTAAAAACAGCTTATGAAAATCTCCCATATGGCAGTTACAATTGATCAGAAATCTACTCTTCAGCATTATTTTGAAAATAGCATGAGTTTTTAATTAAAACTGTTCATTCGATTTATTAATGTAAGTAAAACCTCCCATCTGATCAGCTTTAACTTGAGAAAGTGGTTTTCTAAAATGCCTTTTATGGATTGAATGATATAATTTTCAATAAAGAATACTTATAAATGATGTCAGACATTTATTTGCTATCAATCTTTTTGTATGTTCTCCTTAATTTCAAAATTGAATTATGAACATAGTTCTGCTTGCTTGAAAATTTTTTATGAATTCCTGATCTTAGTACTTTATTTTAAACCTAGGCTTGCTACAAAGAAGCGAAAACTTTTTTATAAACTACGTTGACTTAAGATACCCTTATGTTAGTTACTTTGATAAAGTTGGCATGGTTGAGGACTAAGCAGATTATTAAGGTTAAAATTTATCACTGAAAGCTGGCTGGGGCCAGTAGTGCGCGCCTGTAATCCCAGTGGCTCAGTATGCGGAAGCAGGAAGATCGCGAATCCAAAGCCAGCCTCAGCAATGGTGAGGCACTGAGCACCTCAGTGAGATACTGTCTCTAAATAAAATACAAAATAGGGCTATAGGGTTGGGGATGTGGCTCAGTGGTCAAGTGACCCTGAGTTCAATCCCCAGTACCAAAGAAACAAAAAACAAAAAACAAAAAACAAAACTCAAAAGCATAATGTCTTAGCATTTTTATTTTAAAACTATCAAATCTGTATGCAGGTGTTATGTAAAGTATATACATTACCTTATTTGACCCTTTTAGCACAGAGACTTTTCCACAGTGCCATGGGGGAGCCCAAGACCCCTGCTTTTCCCTTGTGATGGACTTATAAGGACAGGCCTATTGGCTTCTTTCTAGGAAACTTGAAACCTGAGCTACATAACATGATAATTCCTAGGCATTGTTGTCTGTCAAAATGGGTACTGTGAACTGAAAAATTATAAAAAGTATAAAATAATTAATAAGCTGTAAAAGTGTGGAGCAATTTATTTCTTTTACATGCTAACCACTCTGGGTAAATATCTATTGCCTTCATGTTTTACACTGGCAAAATGTGCCAATTGTATTAGATCACAAAGTTTGTGGTTTCTCCATTTGTCCAGTTATATACTATTATTTCTTACATGTTAATGGCAATTTCTCTCATTTCCAAGTGGAAATTTAAAATATGTGGAAAGTTTTCTTGTTTATTTATGGTTTATTGAGCCCTCTAGGTTTCAGAGTAGGTATGAACAGTCTGGGTGATGCTTGTGCAA
Organism: Xerus rutilus; assembly: GCA_028644305.1. NCBI lineage: Eukaryota > Metazoa > Chordata > Mammalia > Rodentia > Sciuridae > Xerus > Xerus rutilus. The sequence goes on from CM053405.1 coordinate 66,018,885, forward strand.
TCCACTGAGAGGCTGATTGAAGTACACCATTGTAAGAGTAATGGGAAGTCAGTGGAATTAATTATTGGCAGTCTTCCTAAATATATATTCAGAATGGCTGTAATCATTCATGAACATGGAATCTGGACCCATGAACTTTGTGTTTTGCTGCTGTTAGATTCTTATTTTCATTTCACAAAGTTTGAAGTAAATGTGTTTGAAGATCTTTCAGATTAAGCTTCACCTTAAAAATAAATGTATAACCATACAACTTCAGGCATCTGTATCTTCCTTTAGTACATTATTTGAATATGGTTATACCCTCCTGTTCAAGTTTCCCAATGTTCTGTTTTCTTACACTACTAATAGCAATATTCCCCAATATGGGAGCTAGAGGCTGAAGACTGATTCTACCAGCAGCTCAGCTGTGTCTATCTGGGAAAATATGAACATTAACTGTGCTGTTTGTCAGCCTGTATCTATGGTTTGTATCTCTGCCTGTAACTCTGACTAACATCTTTATTATCTTACCAACAGCTTTGCTCAAAATCATCTTTATGTCCAATGCCTCATCCAAGAATTGTGTTGCCACTGTGGTTTCCCTCCTATTCAACATATAGACTCTGAGAGGTCTGACAAGCATTTCCTTACAAAGAAATTCCAAGCTAATTTACACTGCTTATTTACCAGTACTCTGAGTTTTAACAAAAATTATTTATGAAAACTTATAAACATGCATGTAAGATAAAATAAATTTTAAACATGTAGGAAAGCCAAGATAAAGTATAAAAAAGTAGAATCGAACCAGAAGTGAGGTGTGTATATAAAATATATGCCCTAAATTTCTATGTACTTGCTAAAAATAGAACATAAAACATTTGACTCTAATCTTTCTAGAAACCAATCAAAAGAGAGAAATATGATCCATATCTCTAAGGTAAAATAGAATGAATTTCTTTGAAGAAACATTAATTATTTACAAAACCAAGGTCAAGAAACACATTTTTATATATTTTGTGAGAAAGAAACTCTGAAAACATAGTTATCATAAAGTAAGGAGTTTTGTAGGTCTGTTTTGTGTAATTTCCCCAGATATTGGGAGATGATGTCTTGGAATAAACAATACTTTCATGGGAGAAGAATGTCTATAACATATGGTGGTCCACTCATGCCATCCTTTGATGACCCAGCTGGTGCAAGGAGAGATTTTGGAATATCTATGGAAGTCAGTATCCCTGTTGGGCCTGCAAATGGTATTAAAGCTTCAACTTAAGCTACTTATCCTCCAACAACCATTTGGCTCACGTTCTGCAGATCATTTTGGAAACAGATAACATTATTTCTTCTATGCATGAAGTTACTTATTCCATCACTGGCCTTAGCATGGAAATCCCAGGCAGAGGATGGCAAAGACTACTATTCCAGGACCTCAGGGCACATTAGAGAAATGCCAGGACACATAACATGTGCTGATACATGTTGCTTTGCATGAAAGCAATTTCTGTCCTAAGCTCTAATATTAACTGTTTTAATACAGGCAAAAATTTTACATATATAAGGAAGAATGATCATACTCACTTGATAGAAGGTATGAAGAGTAAGATAAATGAATACAGATGAACATATTGGCCAGTAGTAAGCACTTAATAAATATTTGCTGAATAAAGAAATGAACTCTAAATTATTACACAATGTAGAAGAAATTAGTGAATCATCTCAATACTGCCACGATAAATACTTAAGTGGCATAGCGTCAGTTCTAACATCCTCAGTAACATTATTTCAGTAAAAAATATAAGAATGCGGGGCTGGGGTTATGGCGCAGTGGTAGCGTGCTCACCTAGCACGCGGGAAGCACTGGGTTCGATCCTCAGCACCACATAAAAATAAAAATAAAGACATTGTGTCCACCTACAACTAAAAAATAAATATAAAAAAAATATAAGAATGCATTCCTTGTTTTCTATGAGTTCCATAGTGTGTTTTTATTTTAAATAAAAGCAGTTTCCAGCAGTTTTAAAAATTACATATTCAAAAAAATAAATAAAATTGTGTTTTCATGCAAAAACGCTATGTCACCATTATTCTAAATTCTCACATTAATGAATTGCCCATTCCTGATAATCCCGCCTGAATATTTTTTTCTGTATTCAGATTTTGGCTTATTTTAACACTAGTAATTTTAAGATTATTATACTTGACATAGTAGATTCTGAATAGGTTTTGTCAATTAAATGATAATTTATTGATTGACAAACATTTGGTTTCTAAATACATTTAAATTTTGGGGGCCTAATCTTGCTATCAAATAATCATGTTTCTTAATATTAAGAAGGATAATCATAGATATTCTGAAAACTACCCTCAAATAGTTACTCTTCATTTATTCTGCTTGTATCTATCTGGACAGAAAACTCTTCTAAAATTGAAGAAATAATCCTAGCACTATATTTCTATCTTATAGAAGAAATATGTGAGTATACGCTAAGTACTATCTTACAGTCATTTTGCTGAACTTTCGTTCGTGCAAAATGCCAAGTTTGTTCTTCTGTTTTCTGGTCACAATTCTGTGGTTCACAATTTCTCACATAATTTTTAGGAGTATTTTACTTTATCCCGGAAAAATATAACTTTTCTTATAGTTTCCATTCTCCTCTTTTTCTTATTCCTGTTAATGTAGATTTTTCAAATATCTACATTTTAATTTTATTATATTTTTTAAGATACATTTCAACATGATCTCCCATGTATTACATTCCAGTCTGTGATTTAAGTTAACAGAATTCAACTCCTCACAATATATTATAGAAATCATAGGAATTACTGATATTTTGAGCCATCTGCATCATTCCTGACTTTATGATTTCAATTTAAAATCTTTTTTTACTTAATTGTGCATGGCTTTGTTTGAAAATCATGATTTAGATATTAATCCATCAGACAGTATGGCTGTTATTAACTTATCAATTTTAGCTCTTCACCTTCCAAGCATGAGATACTGCATCACCTTTAGGTCATGTTGTGGCTTCAGGGAAGAAGACAGTCTCTATCCGGTGAATTCTAAGCAAAAAAACACTTAGCATCACTTCTGAAACTTACCAGTAGAGTAGGGTAGAGTTGGCTTGTTCTCTGGCACAGGGGCTAACTGCCCTGTCAGAGTCTAGATTCCTGAGTCAGTTGAATGTGCACAAACTCCTGGCTTACAATGGGCATATATCACAAGCAAATATTGACTCTTCTTATTCTAAACCATTAAGATTTTTGGAGTTGTTTGTAAGTACAGTGTCACCTAATTTAGGTAGACTGATACAGGTAGTGCTTGATTTTGACATTTTCTGGATGGTGCTTACCAATATTTGAGATTGCAGCAAACACTGCTGGAGTTCAATCCAGACTCCTGAAGACCCCAATTATAATCTCTGCACACCATTTTCTCACCTACTGTGTGCTTTTTTTGTCTGACAGCATGCTAACAGCATGTATTTGCAGTTCTCTTCAGAGGATTGTACATGTGTCACTGGAGTCACTTTGGTCTTAGGAGCACACAAGTTAATGACTGACTTCCATACTTCCAAAGAGGATAACCTTGAGCTAAATTTGCCTTTTGGAATTGCCTTGCATGTGAGTCTCAGGCACTTTCCCTGGGACCTTGCCTGATACCACATTCTTACTCAACGGCTTCCCCTTTGTTTGCCTGCTTTCTTAACTCCTTTGTAAGTTTCTTTAGGGAATTCCTTCTTAATAAATCACTCTCATATGTGGTTTATATCAGAGTCTGTTTCTTGGAAACCCTATCTAAGACTGGGAATGAAATATGTAATACATAGTTTTATAGTAATGCTTAAGGGATTATATTTAAACTTACCATGATATGTAAGAAGAAATCAACCTTTAGAATGTTGTTTTTGAGCTTTTAACTTTCTAAACCAGGAATTTTGTAATATTTAATGTGCTGTTTTTTATGATATCTGAACATACTGCTCCTTAGTTTTTCTTGGTAAGGCATATTTCTCCCCTTTGGATGGTAGCTTTATAGCCATTCTATCTATTCCTTGTCCTCAAACATCTTCAGACCCCAGAATACTTTATAAAATATACATAAGATTAGGGCAAAGCTGGTGATCACATAACAGAGAAGAGTTTACTGGCCATAAAAAGTGAAATTTACTAAGTTATTCTCTTTAATATGATGCTCAAAATATCTATTGTAATTGCTTATTAATCGTCATCATATATAAGAATAAAGGGGAAAAGACATTTTTCTTCTACTATTGTTTTTTGGTTTGAATGATTAAATATATCTTTTTGCCAAGATATTTTATTTGCTAACTTCCTTGGTACACTTATTACACAAGTATGACCTTGATGATCTCTCTCTTTTTTTTCTTCTGGAATTATATTGAGACCCAATCACACATTTATTTAAAAAATAAAATGCTAACAACTTAGAAGTATAGAATTTCTTTTAAAATGTTATTTTACAGGCATAGTGGTGTATGCCTATAATCCCAGAGACTCCGGAAGCTGAGAAAGGAGGATCATGAGTTCAAAGCCAGCCTCAGCAAAGTGAGTCAATAGGCAACTCAGTGAGACCCTGTCTGTAAATAAAATACAAAATAGGGCTGGACATGTGGGTCAGTGCTCGAGTGCCCCTGAGTTCAATCCCCAATACCCCCTCCTCTAAAAAATGTTATCACATTGTTTTATATCTCTAAAGTAAAATCAATTGGAAGCAGATGATTCAAAGTAAGCTACTTCTTCATGTTCTTTGAAGGTAACAGAGCTCATGTGGACATAGCAGCATCACTTGTTTGGATACGTGTCAGCCTCTGAACACACAATGCCTATCCTTTTTTACAGCATACCCCTTGTCACAAGCACAAGTCTTGAAATAATTTTAGTTGGTCAAGTAAAGAAGAAGTAGTTGAGCCTTCCTGTATATTTTAGTTAATGAAGTAAGATGCCTAATAATTTACCCCGTATCTCTTTATCAGCTGTTCTATGCATTATTTTCCTCATTAGTTTACTTCTTGAAAAAGGATATGTGTGTGTGTGCGTGCACATGAGCACACGTGTGCACAAAAATAGAAGTTACGCGCAAATCTTTAGGTGGCAGAACATTTGTAGAGATTGAAGTAAAATTCACCTATTATTATGCTTCTGAGTCCAAGCTTAACAATAAAGGTTGACTCATTACAGTCAACCTTTGGAATATTATATGCCACTATTCATTACTTTTTAACATACACACATATTTTGACATAGTCTCTTTAGTAAAAATTACTGCACAAAGTAAGGGATAATATATAAAATACATATATGATGGAATTTATCCTATCCTTTGCTATAATTGTAAACACTTGGACATAAATCTAACATCTACAACTTGAAGAATGTTCCATTGTCATGGAAGTTAAATTATAATGACAATTGAGAACAGTTTTCAACTATTAGTATAAATGAACTATAGTAATGCATCTTGAACTAAAAAGGTACACTTGATATGTAAAAGGGTATTTGTAGAAAAATCAGTATCATATAGACCAATTTTTGTTAAGAGAAAAATCTTTCTATACTTGTATGAGTGTGAAGGCAAACCTCTAAGAAAGCATACTAAAATTTTAACATTGGCTAACTCAGGGGTATCATAGCTGGGAAGGAAGTGTTGGCTAATAACATTTTAATGCCTCTCTATTATTTAGCATGATACAGCAAGTGCACATTTCTTTTGTAATTTAAAGAATGTAAAAGTACATAACTTTTTTTAAAGAAAAGTGAGGAATAAGGATAACTATCTGTAGCTGCCTTTTGTATTTAGGAGGCTCTTTCATGATGAAATTATTCTCTTTTATGCTAAATCGATTTTTTCTAAGGTTTCTATTTCTGGCATTTAATACTAGATTCCTTTTGGAGTGTATATGCAGAAAGACACATTTTTAACTTTATTTTCTGCAATATCCACAATATAATATGTGGTGCAGGAAGGTGAAACTAGCTATGTAAAGGCAACCACATAGATTCCTGTTTCCTATGTCCCTAACAGAGATTACTCATTTACTCGTGAGTTCACCTTCAAAGAAACAAAGAGCTCAGATTACCCAAGAGGTTCATTTGTAGATATCACAAATGCTCACCAGCACCTCTGAGTCTTTACTTTTTCTGGACATGCAAGAGGATCATAACTTCCCCTTCCCTTAAAGTGAGCAGTAGCATGGGCCTTACTCTGGACAATGACATGTAAGCCTAAAGTTTAGCACCATTTCCAAGTGAGTAAAATTAACTCGCTTTTCTTGTTAATTACATCACATAAACTGTTCTTCCATAATCATTACAAACTTCATCTGTCTTCTTAATACTTTGAACCTAGTATATACTAGGGATTTTCATGTTTTTTTTTAAGTTCCTACTTAAAAATTTTTTAATTAGAATTAATTATGAGATAAAAGAATTTCTCAGTTCCATAAAGTTTCATTTATTACACAATGGGTTTGTCTGTAAGATGATTTAGGGTCATAGCTTAGCTGTCAATGGCCTGTTAAGAGTGTATTGTGCAAACTACTCCCCTCTCAGAGTTTCAGTTTTCTTCAGGAAAGTAAAAATGTGCACACTTGTATCACATGGTTATATGAATTAAAGGATATGTGTATGACATAGGGCTTTATACATGGTGTGTGTTCTGAAGCAGTCATATCTTCAGAATATCCTTGTGAATATTATATCCTTGTGATTCTAAGTAAACTTGAGAGAAAGAGAGCTTTAAGACAAAAAGAGAAACTTGTTTGTAACACTTGAACTTCAATGAGCTCCACTTTAACTGTGACCATTCAGTTTGTAGAATAATGTTGTAGATTAGTCTGTTTCCTTTAGAATATTAGGTGTTTGAGTTCATGAAGTTTATTCTTTCATGGGAGTAAAGCTAAGGCTTTTACTTGTGAAGCTGAAATCAATACATTTGTCTGATTGCTATTTAATTCTCTATTCTGAATGTATTGAAATATATCTTCTCTGAGTTTGAGCCTCTTGCCTATCATCTTCTACCGCAAAGGTTTTAGTCTCCAAGGTAGGCAGATTATTATTATCCCAATTTCTCTCTGTTTTGTAGCCCAAGACACCAACTACCAAACCAGATTTGAGTAGATGGCAGGAAAATAATAGAAGCATTCTAGCAGAGAGTCCCACATACTGAAAGTTTGCAGGCTACAAGATATCTGGTAGTTATTCTTGGGGTAGCTCACATATACCATCTATTCACATCAGAAAATGGAGCAATGAGGAAAAGGGAGCTGCCACTTCAATAAACTAAGACACTTATTTAAATAAATTCATAAAAGCTACAGAGAGTTCAGGTGAATGTGCTCAGTAATTTGACTTCCAACAATAGATCTTGGAAAGAAATTTTACCATTATGAATTTAGACAGATTACTCTGATAGGATCAAGATGTTTTCATTCTCCCTGGCCAGGAATTGGTTTAGGAATGGCCAATCTGTCCATTGATACATGAGAGAGAGAGAGTCTAGGAGGCACTATTAGCAAATGCTCTTTTATTTGCCACAGTTATTTTTCAAAGCTAGGGACCTAACCCTGGGTTTCACACATGAAAGGCAAACACTCTACCACTGAGCTATATCCCCAGCTCTCCCTCAGTCTCAAAGAAAGAATGAGACAATGTCTTTCTTCCTCTAAATGTTGTTGTGTTTGAATGTGATGCTTGGAGCCAATTAAGTCACTTTATGAGCATGAAGGTATCATTTGAGGACAAATCTGAGACACTGAGCTCTTTCATGATATGGTCAATCTTCTGATAATGCCAATCCTAGAACTGCATTTCTAGAGACTTATTGCTATATAAAAATAAAAAAAAATTTTATTGTTGAGGAAATTTGATTTGGAGTTTAGTTATTGGTGGATTCAGGTATTTAAATTGATACATAGATTAAAAAGCAGAATTTGTGTTAGGATTTATAATTATTGAATAAATACTTATTGAGTTATGTAACTTATAAAAGATATTCAATGATGAAGAATGCAGATATAATTAATGCTCTCAGATTTTACCATTGAGTAAGTAATTAGATAATTAATCTGTACTACAATATAGTATACAAATACATGTGTGACATTTGAGAAGGAAGCCTGGCTCAGGCTTGTAAGATTAAAGAATGTTTGTCAAAGGATAAATCTTTGTCTTGAATTGAAATGACTAAGAGATATTGCCTAAACATATGAAAGTGATTTATTTTGTGTCTCAAACAACAAGAGGTTATTGGTTATTGTGACCAGGATGTCCAGTAGTAGTTTCAGCTATATCCAGAGTCCCAGAAAACATTACCACAAGCACCCAAACCAGTTTGGATAACTGGAAGGAGGGAATTACTATTTTTGAGGTTGGATAGGGACACAAGTTTCAGTGGAAACATCAAGGACTCCATTTAGACATATTAAATTTTAAATGCCAGTTATATTTTTCAATGGAGAGATGAATGGGTTGGTTGGATACACAAACATGGAGTTCAGGAAAGTTTTCTTACTATAGATACAAACTTTTGATTTATTAGTGTATTTATAGATCAATTTAAATCCATGAGGGTAGATAAGATCACTGTAGTTGTGAGGATAGAAAGGAAAGAGGAAAGGCTGAGATGATGAGTTCCTGAAATTCCAAGAGGCATTGTGTTGGGACATAAAAGAAAATCAGTAAAGGATTCAAAAATGAGCATCCATGGAAGTAGAATAAAACTCATGAAAATGTGTCTTGGAGGCAGAGTTATGTAAATATAGAAGTGGAGAAAATAAAAAAGAGATTTCCACAGTCTTCCTTCACCAGTCTGCACTTGTGCCTAAATACTCAGTCTTCTGTGTCTGTGGATAGAACTTATATATTCTAGAAAGGGCTGTTGCTTCTTTTCTGTATTTCCTCATCCTCTCTAATCTGGAAAAAACAGTTTGAGCTAAACAAAGATGTTATGCTTCATTCACTAGGTAAAAGTGAAGAAAGAAATGAACAATATTATAGAAAATTAAGGAAATAATTAGTTTTATTTCCTTTTGTTCCAAGCCTTCAAATATAAGTTGCAAGAACTTGGCTAAGTCCTGAGTATGCTTTGTCTCCCAGAGATTCATGTCTTACAAGTTTTGTTCCCAGTGTGGCAGTGTGGAGGAGGTTATGTGGTTCCACCCTTATGAATGGATTAATGTTGTCTTTCTGTATTGAGGCAATAATTGTATAACTGGATTATTTCTTGTTAGAGTGGGTTGTTCTAAAATGAGACCACCTCCTTTACTTGGTCCTTCTGCATGTGACCATGTCCTTCTTGAGTTCTTTGCCATGTTGAAACATGAGCGGAAAGGACCTTGCTAGGATGCTTGGGCCATTCTGCTTGGATCTTCTAGTCACCAGAATAATGAGCCAAGTAAACCTCTTTTATTTATAAGTCATCCAGCCTTGGGTATTTTATTATGGTAAATTAAAACTGAGACATTTGGGGAACAAAAATTTTCAAAAGATAATATGCTGTTCTCCAGATAACAACCCTCTTCCTTACCTTCCTTGACCATAGGTAGATAAGTGTTTTTTTTTTCCTACACTTTTTATTGGTGCATTACATTTTAACATAATGATGGTATTTGTTGTTATATATTCATACATGCACACACTATAACAATATAATTTGCCTAGTATCACTCTTCAGCATTTCTTCCCTCACTCTGATCCTCCTCCTATGAGCATCCCTTCCTCTACTGATCAACTCTTTATTTTCCTGAGATCTGTTCCTATCTTTCTTTTCCTTTTTCCTCTCTAGCTCATATTTTTGAGAGAAAAATATGACTCTTGATCTCCTGAATTTGACCTCTTTCGCTTAGCATGGTAGTCTCTAGTTCCATTCATTTTTCTGCAAATGACACAAATTCATTATTCTTTATGACCAAATAAAACTTGATTGTGTATTTATACCACATTTTCTGTATCCATTCACCCATTGATGGATACCTAGGCTGGTTCTATAGTTTGGTTATTATGGATTGTATTGCTGTAAACATGCAACCAAGTAGTTCTATATCTGCTTGTTGATGTTCATATTCCCTATAAAGTTCCATAATCAGAACCATTTAAAGAAAGCATTTTTCATTTTATGTTATTTTATTTTATTTACCTCATTGGTTTCACCATAATAAAGTCACATCACCTAACATTAAATGAAAGGATGTGACCTAGTCATTGAACAAAATTCTAATAATCAGGAAAACTGAACACTATACTTAGTTTAGCCATTAGCATGACTTCAAATATGAAAGCAGGTAAGTTTTAGATTTAGATAGTTTGATTCTAAAACCCATATTCCTATTCAGCACATGAACTTACTCTTGGACTCTTGTGAAGACCAAGTTAACACTACTGAATAGTGGTGATAACTTTGATAACTTTAAAAAGCACTGTGCACATAATAAGTACTGTTATCAGTTTGTTTCCTTATTTCAAAGACCAACCAGAAGCCTCTGGGCACCCTATTAAGAGGAATCCTTTCTAAAATATCTTGTGTGTATGTGTGCATGTGCGTGTGCATGAGTGTATGAATCCCAGTTGCTTTGGATTCATTTGTTTAACCCATTTAGAAAACATGTTTTCTTCCTAAGCACCCATTGGCCTTATTGTCACTAGATGGCAGAAACAGATCCTACTTCTGTGGGAAAATGAAAGTTCATTTTGTATTCGGGAAGGGCACAAAAAGCTTCCCACAGACAATGTTTACAGGCTTTCTTTATTTTGACATTTCTTCTGAATACATTAATGTTTTTGGAAATTCCCTGTTAGGTCCCCTGCAGGGGTATGCTGCAAAGTGATCTTGGCTTACACAGAGAAAAGGATGGCTTGCATTATGCATTTTGAATTTCAGTTTATAATTTTAGAATCCAAATACTACTTCATTTAAGAGAGGAGTGAGAAGAGGGTTATGCTAAACACTAAGAAAAATCAAAAGAATCTGTGTCCCATTACTGAAACACTGCCACTATAATATTTCATCTGAGCAAGAAATGTTTTTATTATAGTTCATTCCCTTTAGAGTAAGCAAAGTTAACAACCAAGTGTCAAAAAAATTTATTGTAAAATTATTTGTGTGAATTCTTGTACTGGATAACTTTTTTTTTCTTTCCTCTCCCCTCACCCCAAATTAGTTATTGCTTCAGAGCACTACTAGTTTCTCAAGAAATTGAATGACTGAAAATGCACATTGAAAAAGTCAAACTGACACAGAGGCTTTTGTGGGCAATGTTTTTTTACTGTCCAATCATTGATCTTTAGTTGCTTTGTACACATGTCCATTATAGCCTTCCTTAAAATAGCTAAGTAAAAATGGCTTAATTTAGAGAAAACCATTATAATATGCTGAGGCTGAAATTATGGATGAATGATTATGCCATATGTGTATGTTCCCATGTATCTTTGACAATATTTTAATAAATAATCTTATCTTTTAAAAATGATTTTTGTTCCTCTTGGAAAATACTTTTAGCTCCATTAGGACTGTATCTGATCCATGGAAAGGACAGCTTTAGTGTTATATTTACTTGCTTAAAATGCAATTTTGAAATCTATGTTTCATGTAGTTGTGGCTGTGGGAATTCCAGAGCCATAGGAAGAAATGCTTGGTGAATTTATTTGCATACCAATACCCAGAATGCTTTTCCAACTCACTGCTATTTAATCTAAGTCAGCTGGTGTCAGAGCCCTGGGAACAAACTGAACAATTTTGACATGCTTCTTTGTGCATGTACTGAGTTCTTTTTCTGCACTGAGTATACAATGAGAACTCAAAATTTCATTCCTAATATGAACTTTTCTATAAAGATTTGGATTTTTTATTTTCTGTTTTCAACTTTCTTTTAACCCTTCCTGTGAAATATTGTTCTAATTATTATTGTGATAAAATATTAATTAGTAAGTGGGCCCAGAACTATTGATTGTTTGAAATACATGTTAACTTGAATAACTTGTGACCCAGATAGAAGTGGGAGAATTGGAGCATATTCTTATATTTTGAAAAAAGTCAGATTGGAGAGAGTAGGATACATTTGGGAAAATCTGCAGGTTTGATGGTTGGAAGACATTGCTGTCTCTTGCAAGTCAAGCAGACATTTTATTTATTTATTTGTTGTTTTGATTTTATTAGTGCATTGTTGTTGTACATAATATTAGGATTCATTTTTACATAATCATACATGTAAGGAATTCACTCCATTTCAGTCACCTCTTCTTATCTCCCCTCCTTGCCCCAATTTTTCCCTTTCCTCTACTATGCTGGTCTACCTCTTACCCATTTATTTATTTATTTTTAATTGATGCTTTAATAGACTTTCTCCCATTCTGTGAGCTCTTCCTTCATGCTCTTAATTGTTTCCTTTGCTGTGGAGATATGAAATCCCACTTGCTTATTCTTGGTTTTATTTCTTGAGCTTTCAGGGTCTTGGAAAGGAAGTTTGTGCCTGCATTAATATGTTAGAGTATTGACTCTATGTTTTCTTCTACCAGTTGCTAGGTTTCTAGTCTAATTCCTAAGTCTTTGATTCATTTTGATATGAAATTTATTTTAAATTTTATTTTAAATAGTATTGATCAGAAGTAAGTGTTTCTGAATTTCAAAGTTTTCTAGGGTATACGCTAGGAGAAATACCAAAGGGAAGTCAACTACAGCTACCTGATGATATTAGGAATTATTGTTAATGTATTAATGGGGTGATGGCATTGTGGATATGATTTTTAAAGGGCCGTATCTTTTAGAGATGCATATAAAAGTATTCACAGATTAGATTATATATCAATGATTTGCCTTAAAATAACACAAAAAAGAGAAAAATCAGAGAGGTAGAGATGTTATAAAATTGCCATGTGTTGATAATTGTTGAATCTGGACTCTGGGTACATGAAGTTCAATGTGCTTATTCTATTTAGTATTATATCTATTGAAAATGTTTTGTGATAAGAAAGTCTTTAAAAGAAGAAATGAAGAAATAAATCACAGGGACCTGGGCATTTGAATTTAATCTGTAGTTTCTTTTTTTAAAAAAAGGTTTTGCTTTATGTCCTTAGGTCCATTATGACAAATACTTGTGTGAAAAAAAGTTACTTTGTCAATTAATACGTAAGAAAAGCCTTGCATATTTCTTCTCCCATGTCTTTACATGATTATGTGGCCTCTGCTGGACTTGTACTCATGTTCTCTCTTCTAGATCCTATTCAGTGGTCATAAGTGTCCCCTTCTTATTACACACACACTCTGTCTTCTCTTTCATATGGTTCTTTAAAGGATTGTGTATACTTTGTTGTCTTTGTTTCTAACCAGCTGTTCTTAAAACACAACTGTGAAAAATAAAACATGGATTCGAAGGAGAAAAAGACAATAATATAAATACCAGTGTACTAATTATTGATCAATCAATAAATAATTAGATAAATATCAAGAAAACAAATAATTTATCATTTTAATGTACTTGTCCTTAATCATAGCTGCCTTATGCTATATTGTGTTTTATACAATAGACAATAAATTGAATTTTGTCTGTCTTTTTCATGGTGTTCTCTATTGATTTATTACTAATTTACATATTATTAAACACTGTTATTCATCTTCACATTGAATCAACTGTAGTTTTTTTTTTTTTTTTTTTGGTACTGGGGATTGAACTCAGGGGCACTTGACCACTGAGCCACCTCCCCGGCCCTATTTTGTGTTTTATGTAGAGACAGGGTCTCACTGAGTTGCTTAGCGACTCGCCATTGCTGAGGCTGGCTTTGAACTCGCAATTCTCCTGTCTCAGCATCCCTAAGTGCTAGGATTATAGGCTTGAGCCACCGCGCCTGGCTCAACTGTAGTTTTTTTAACCATGCTTTTTCCACTCTACTATTTTGATATGTATAGCTTCTTTATTTTTATGTTTATTTATTTTAGCAGCTATATAGTACTCCATCATATTCATATATAACAATGTATTTATTTTAGTATTAGAAGAAATTTATTTCCAGGTATTGTACTTTAAAAAAATAATGTTGTACATATTCACATTTCAATATATGTGCATATATGGCAATCATGTGTGAAAATGACTCTAGGGTATTTCTGTGTCACAGAATGTGTGTATTTTTAACTTTGCTGTGTAAAGGCATCGTTTTCCAAGGAATGCACCATAAACAGCAAATTTTCTAGTGACTTTATACTATTGTCAATACTCAATGTAATAAAAATGGAATAGTTCTGCTAATCTAGTGTGCTGATATGTGAAAAAAAATAGGTTACTGAATCTCCCAGATTACTAATAAGATTGAGCATCATTTTCTTCCTGTTTTTTCTCCCTTTTTCTTTTCTTCTTGTTTTTGCGGTACTTTGGATTGAAACCAGGACCTCACATATGCTAAGCAAGTGCTCTACCACTGAGCTATATCTCTAGTCCTTGAGTATCATTTTTCTAAGTTTTTGTTGGCTCATCAAGTCTCTGAATGCATGAATTCCCTCCTCAAGATATTGCCATTCTCTCTCTCTCTCTCTCTCTCTCTTTTGTTATTGCATATATTCCTAGGAATGCTAGTCTCTTAAGCTTTTTGATCTGGTTACTTCTGTCATTAGGCTTATAAAATTGCTCTTGTTGAATCTTTACTGATCTCCTCCTTGAGAACTCCAATGGTACTTGTCTGTCTTCACTTTACTTGATTTTTAATAATTTCTCAATTGCATTTAAGATATCACTTTTTAATTGATTTCATACTTCCCTGATTTTTTCTCCTCTCTGTTTGGCTTTCTTTTTTGGCTCTGCTTGGTTCTTCTTTTTTTTTTTTTTTCGGTACTAGAGATTGAACTCAGGGGCACTCGACCACTCAGCCACATCCCCAGCCCTATTTTGTGTTTTATGTAGAGATAGGGTTTCACTGAGTTGCTTAGTGTCTCGCTGTTGCTGAGGCTGGCTTCAAACTTGGGATTCTCCTGTCTCAGGCTCCCAAAGTACTAGGATTACAGGCATGAGCCACCATGCCCGGCTGCTTGCTTCTTTTAAAGTTACCCTTGTTGGTCAGTCTCTGGTAGTTGATGTTCTTCAAGGTTCCATCCTGAACTCTCTGCTTTTCTCATTATTCATCATCTCCTTTGGAGTTTCGCATGAGTGGCTGAGTGGTCCCTTCTGCCTAAAATCGAAGATAAAGTTTTTCCCTAAAAGCCCTTTCTCTCTCCTTTCTCACTATCTCCGTCTCTTGTTCTTTTCTACCTTCACCCAACCCACACTAGATTTAGCATTCATTTGAAATTCTATATTTTAGATTTAATGGGAATTACCTTGGGAGATCTTCCTTAATTTAATCACAATTATATAATCTCTTTGCATCCTGTCTTTTACTGGTATATCCAGTCATTTGTGAGAGAGTTTGTTTCTTGATTCTATGTCCGCTAGACTGGAAGATTCATGTTTTGAATCCATGCTTATATTCTTCAAATCTACATCTCCTGGGCTCAGTGTGATGGTTGTTATATAGTAGGGTCTTAGTAAATATTTTAGAGTGAAGGGCTGAGGTTGTGGCTCAGTGGCAGAGCGCTTGCCTCACACCTGTGAGGCACTGGGTTTGATCCTCAGCACCACATAAAAAAAATATGTAAAGCAAAATAAAGACACGGTGTCCATGTATAACTAAGATATATTTTAAAAAATATTTTAGAGTGAAATAATAAATAAGTTCATAACTTAAGCACACTCAGGCAACAGGAGGTTTTGATATGTGAATCTGAAATTAAAGAGAGTGGTATGGTTGGGGATTATTAAATGGATATTATTAGTATTTAGGGGATAAATGAGCTAGTGAGAAAAGAAATGGCCTAGGAAGATTGTGTAGCTTGAAACTGAGGAGCAGGCCCAGATGCAAAAGACCCTACATGGTGCTCTAGTCTAACTCAGCACTTTTCTCCTTGTGGGAAGATTTACTGAGCAGTATTTTTTACTTTCCTATGTTCTCTATCATGGGAGGACTACTGTCTGTACAACAGTAAGAAATGTATCTGTGGGTGTTTATCATTTTTTCAAACATCTCCCTTCTTTGCTGGGCATGGTGGCATATACCCATAATCCCAGTGACTGGGGAGGCTGAGGCAGGAGAATCACACGTTCAAAGGTAGCCTCACCAATTTAGTGAGGACCTAAGCAACTTAGTGAGACCCTGTCTCATAATAAAACATAAAAAGGGCTGGGGTTCAGTGGTTAAGTACCCCTTCGTTCAACCCCACGTACCAAACTAAACCAAACCAAATCAAACCAAACCAAACCAAACCAAACCAAACCAAACCAAACCAAATCAAACTAAACCAATAAACAACAAAAACAAAAACCTAAAAGCAAACCAAATCAAACCAAAACAACAACAACAAAAACAAACATTAGTTCCCTTCTCTCCTCGTAGCCCTCAAATGGCTCTCTCATTGCTTTCTTCTTGCCTGCCTTCTCATCTGCTCTGCTACCACAGGACACTTCACACTTTCCTATGGATGCCATGAGCCCTTCTCCACAGTGCATTTGTGCTGCATTCACCCTTGACAGGTTGTGTTCCCCTTAGGTAGTTGCAAAGATTTCTTTTAAGTAATTTTGAATTAACCAACAATTTATTATCAAGTATCCACATTCAAAATACACTTTTGAATAATAACATTTTTTTCTTTTTTGCTTTATACATCTGTAAATAGCAATTCAAATTTCCACCAGGAGCTAGCAAGTTGATATTTATTACAGCTCTCTAACTCTGGCAAAATTCTCCCTTCAGCTCATATGCTATCGATCCTCAGTTCAATGAAGAGAAATATATAAATCTTTTAATAATTATACTTCCATTCCAAAATCTGTGCCATACAAACATAGGAAACAGTTGATGATAGATTCAGGATACTGCCCCTTTACCATTTATCTTACTTTAAATGTTATTCATCCTTGCATTTTTTTTCCCTTGAAAATTGAGACAGCAAAGAGGAAGTCTGTTTTATGGCTTAAAATAAGTTATATAGAAGTTTTAAAAACTATTCATGCTATCTCAGCCTCTAGCCCTCACCCTAAATATGTGTCCAGGTAGGGAATAATCAGCATATATTTGAATCAAGCATTCTTTAGAATTTTCCTTTTTTAAAAAAATTATTTTAAAAAATTCTCTGTAGTGCTTTTATATGTCACCTAGTTCCTTGCTTATCAACTCATGAGTTCCATTTGTTTGTTTGTTGATTGGTTACCAAAAGATATTTTCTGTGCTGAGCAGCATATCATTTAGTGCTAATTTCTTCCACATTGAAAGAATAAAATAAAAATTTTAAAATCAAGCTAGAGAGCTATCTTGAAAACAGTTCCAATGTGTTTTCCAGGAAATTAGCAATATATTTTCTTATAATTTAGGCAACATTAGTTTCCTTTTCCACCTCTGTCCCCCAAACAAAAACACTAGGAGCCTAAAAGAAGAGTCCTGTATTGACAAGAAAAATCTTATAAGGAAGGAGTACAATGTCCATCTTTTATTTTCCATTGCTTGGGTCTTTAAGACATCTACTGCATCTTTAGAAGTAGTCTGGATGCCTGGACAGTAGAGGCTTGTATGGAAGGGGCACCAAAAGGGGAAGAGACACTTCACAGGGAACTCAGGACAATACCAAAGATAAAAATCACATTTTTACACTTTCCCTAAAAGCTCCCATGAGAAAAACAAATTTAGATCTGTAATAGTCTAATAAAATATGGTCACAACCCTTAAATTTAGAAATAAAAAGAATGTTTTTGACTTAATTGGGTTCTCATTGCTACTCTCACTTTTCTTAACAGGACAGAATATTTGAAGAAATAATTTAGTCTCATTAAGTTCCTTTGATATCAGATTTCTTCAATTTAAAAATTATTTAGAATTAAATTACTAAACCAGTTACCACCTTTCTATAGAATGTGTTCTATACTATGGATATTTGAAGGGTTGCCAATATTGGCTTATAAATTAACTCATTTAATTAATGTCATATATGTTCCACAGCTTTTGCTAAAGAAATATCAATATTTTCTATTTTCATTGTTAATTTATTTTTGTATCACTAGGCTTCAACTTGCCCCAAAGGAATTTGAGAGGGAGGCCTCATTATTATTTTTAAATAAAAAAGCATAACACTAACATTAGCAAGACAGGTACAATGCTCATAAGTACAGATATGAAATTTGTAGGGATAAGCTGGGGACTCTAATACCCAATTTAAACCTAGGAGCAAAATTAGACTCAAAGCTGAGAAAAGTCAATGCTTTCTAGCAGTACACATCAATTTAGGTGGCTCTTGCAAAGTAGCTCTAGATCAGAAGAAAACACAAACTCCTCATGGTCAATAAACTCATAACCTTGTGCTGAACAAAGGCAAGTAAGCAGTCCTTTCCATGGACTCAGGACTCTACATAATGCTTGATTCTCCTGGACATGTAGGTGTGCTCAGAGGATGAGAAAAAGGAGCTATGCACTTTCTTTGAATATCCTGGGAAATACATATATTAGAACTATTACAGAGGATGATTAGTTGAGAAAAATAATACAGGAGTAAAAATGACCTAGGGAAAGTAGAAAATCTTTTTACAACACAAATCAGGATGAGTTTTCAATTGAAAGAAATGCAAAGTGTTATCCTTTATAGCAAAAGCATAAGGACACAAGTTCAGAAGCAGAGAAATAAACAGAGATGAATGGAAAAGAATAGATTTGAGTAGTATTTAAACAAAGGTTTATGTATTTAGAGCAACTGGGAAAGGGAATTTTTGGTTCTTGAGGCTCTTAGCTAATTTCAAAAAATTGAGGATTTGGGGGCATTTTTGGAAAGGTAATTGGGTGAGTAAAGCAGGAAGTAGAACTAATATTTCCTGATTTTTTAAAGAAAAAAGTATGATGTTTTCTCCTATCTCTACTCATAGTATAAACATTAGGCTATAAAGAGCAACGTGCAAAGAAGATCTTTTGTTGAACAGATATATTTATTTCAGGCAGACACTAAGACTATTTCATGTTCATGATAGAGTTTACATTACAATCTGTTTTTACTAAAAATCAGATTTCTATAAAAAGGATTATTATATACAAACAAAAAGTATTAGCTAGCTTGTTCTTTAAGGTAGTATAATTTACAATCATACAATACGTTGAATGAGATAATAAAACTTACAAACGGATAAAATGGTGCATCACATATTTGACGTGTATGTGATCTTACCAGTGGTCACTGAGCCACACTTTCAGATGGGCTCCTACCTTTTCACTGTTCTCTGTGGACCATAGCTCTCATCAAGCAATGCTCCCTGGACAGCTGGCTCTGCCATGAACCATCTGGAGTTCCTACTCCCTAGTGATGCCCATTACAGAAGTTTCAAGTTCTCAACTTCACCTTTAGGGAGTCTATATATCATTTAATGAGACATTCAGCTACACATTTGCAGATGATATTGGCTGGAATAAAAGCGTTTCAAGAATTTAAATTTTTATTTTAAGAGAAATTGTACCCATATCAAAACCACAGGGATAAGGAAAGGTCCATCTGCCTAAAGAGCAAAAAGCAAACCCAAACTGAGCAATTACTATATACCATGCACTTTGCTAAGGGCTTTAAAAATGCATTATTTCATTACTCCATGAAGTAATTGTTTACAATCACAAATCAAGAATATGAGAATTTATAGAGTAAATAACTTCTTCAGGAAATAGCATCACTAAAAGCCCTGGACAACCGGCATACATTTGTTTTTCAACGTGTGTTTATTAAGAACTTGCTGGATTTACGCTAGCATTCTGGGTACATGGGATAAAAAAAATACGTAAACCATATATTGCCCAATCAAGTATTCCCACTTTACTAGAATAGACAAATATGTGAACAGCTTCCTTTAATATGACATGACATGTTTTAAATAGAAGTGCACGTAGAGTTCTTTGGGGTAAACAGTAGAACACTTTTTCTTAAGGAAGGAAAGAAAGATTTCACAGTACACTTGATTTTTGAACTGAGCTGTGAAGTATGATTGGATTTCACTAAAAGAGCTTTGCATACACTAGAATGATTCAGTTTGCACATTTTGTTCCCTATAATTTGAGAAAATGTACAAGTTATCATTTCAAAAAATTCTTCCTGATGTTTCATGCTTTTGGAGGGGCCATAAATAGTGTAAAATAGATAGGAAAAGAGGGGAAGAGAACACAGAAGAAGAAAAGGAGAGGGCAAGGCAGAAGTCAAGAAAGGAGTTCAGAAGTGAATATATGTAAAATGGAGATAGAGGCAAAACAAAGATGTAATTAGAAATTAATGGAAAAGAAAAAGGCAGAAGGAAGGAAGAAGGAAGGGCCTCTGAGAACTGGAGGGGAAATAAAACTGGGAAGGTCTCAGTGAAGGAGACAAAGGAAAACCTTGGATGAGAAGGCAAAAGAAACTTTTTTTTTGTACTGGAGATTGAACCCAGAGGCACTTAACTACTGAGCCATTTCCCCAGCCTGCCCCCACCCCAACTTTTTCTGTATTTTATTTAGAGACAGGGTCTCACTGAGTTGCTTAGGGCCTTGCTAAGTTGCTGAGGCTGGCTTTGAAGTGATCCTCCTGCTCAGCCTTCCGAGATGCTGGGATTATAGGTGTGCACCTCTGTGCCAGCCTAAAAGAAACTTTAAGAGATATTACTGCACTAATAGTATAGGCTATTATAAAAATATAATTCCTTATGATAACTTTCATGGAATATTTTCTCATAAATGTAGAACATGTCTATTGAAAGTGGGTAAAATCAAGAATGCTCAGAGCATATGTTTTCCTGCCATGTAGATATCATTGTAGCTTCAAATATCAGAGATAAAGCTAAAGGCAATTTCAGGTAGTAGCTTTCAAGTATTTAATTTTCTTGATATGCATGTGAGCCATCTTTCAGAAACAAAGATCTATGACTCTGATGTTGGAGTCCATCTTCTGAAAATAAAAATTTAATATTTCAAGGAAAAGAAATGGCTTTGTTTTAGTGCTTTAAATAAGGAACTTACTTTATATCTCAAGGTATGATTTCTTTTTTAAATTCTGATGTCTGAATCTTTATAAGTGGTTGAACTGATGTGGATTCAGAAAGCATAAAGGACATCTTCAAGGAATAGTTTTATGTGGCTTTGGTGCTTTGAGAAAATTCCATTTCTGTTTCTATAGAAATGTTTGTGTTTCAATCTCAATCCCACCCACTGGTTTTTGTTGAGACTGTCCTGATGTCTTTAAGGGTGTGTGTTGGGGTGTGTGTGTGCGTGTGTGTGTGTGCGTGTGTGTGTGTGTATTTATTATTACATACATTCTATTGTTATCGTTACAATAGAAAGACTTTAGGGTGTGGTATACTTTTCGTTATAAATTCTCACAACACATAACAAACAGCCGATCAGAGAAATGGCAAACATTGTCTGTATTCTCTGCGCACTTGGCAGGGATTTTTCATATTGTACATTATTGGCTCTGCTGTGTGATAGCACAACAGAGCCTTTGTAATGCTCTCAGCAGAGCTATTTATACACTGAGATTCTACTAAGTACCCTTCCCTCTGCTGGGGTTCTTCCA
This sequence comes from Xerus rutilus, assembly GCA_028644305.1. Classification (NCBI taxonomy): domain Eukaryota; kingdom Metazoa; phylum Chordata; class Mammalia; order Rodentia; family Sciuridae; genus Xerus; species Xerus rutilus. The sequence continues at coordinate 66,040,456 of CM053405.1, forward strand.
CAGACTCAAAGAGAAAGTGATTCACTCAAATAAAAGAAGTATGGATTGACATTGCTCAGAGCCCAGGATGCTGTAAAGGCAAAATAAGTCTTTATATAGCTCACATTAACTATTATTATTTTCACTTGAATGGTAACTTGAAGGTTAGCCCACAGTGAAGCAGAAGACTATTTCTCTCTAGCAGAACAAGATAATTAGAATCTGGTTTGCATGCACCTGAGATTGATGCTCTAACCACGTTGCATCAAGGACCTTGGACTCGAGGTCCGCGTCTGTCTATTGGTCATTTCTTTCATGAACTGGATGAGAACTATAGAAGATGAAATGGGTTCCTGAAAATTTAAATTACCTGGCTATCCACACTACTCAATAAGGAGTACTATGCAAAGACCAATAACAAAACACTGGGAATGAATGTTATTTTCCTGTAGATTCATCCCATCCAAACAAATGATTAAACATCTAAAAATGACAGTTAAATTTCCTAGGGACATGTAGTTATAATTTTTCTCTATATTTCATATTTAGGTTAAGAGTAGATCTTTTACATTAAAAACTTTCCTTTCTCAAAATTAACTTGAAACATTTCTGTTTTCCCAAACTCATTTAGAATTCATCAGTACCATTATGCTTGTACTTTTATAGAATACCTGGATGATGTGACATTCTAGCATTAACTGGACCTGGGATGTGTTCTCTGTTATCAGATTCAGCCAACAAGGTTTTGTCTGCAATCTGACATTTGTATTCATATTAAAAGGTCTGATATTTGGATTCACTCATAATCAGTCATGACATGTTCAACAGCATGACTTTAAAAATAGCATAAAATGCATAAAAATAATAAGGGAAAGAGATACTAGCAGAATGCGAAGTTACAGTTAATGTCAGGCTAACTTGAGGTTAGAGGAAATGTCAATTTTCTATAGTTAAGATGGACCATAGATTTATGTGCAGTCCTGGGAAAAAATGATTATGTAAAAGAGTGAGAATCTCTTATTTGCTATTTGTTCACTTTTTGGTTAACTATGTAAAAGATCAAGAGACACAGAAAGAATAACTTTCTGATCCTCAATAGTACAATTAGGCAAATCATAAGAGTAAATAAGGAAAAAAGAGATTTCATTTGTTTAAAAGTTAAGGTTTGTCATGTACTTACTGAAATTGTTTTCTGAAGACAATGCAGGTTCTTATATTCTTTGTCAAGTATAGTTATAAATCTATTCTCTTCTTGTAGGATATTCTTTAAATTTCTTCCAACAGTGACCTATCCAGTTATTGGTTGAATTTTTTTCTTTATATGATATAAAGAGATAATCTGAGTATACACATTTACTTAGAATTATTATCAAACCAAACCAGTTTAATAGATTATATTATATAAAAAGCTCACTGAATATGTATATACAAATTGAAGAACATAGTGATCTATATTTCAGCTTTCAAATTTATAGTTATGACAAAGTACTTATAACAAAATTATATTAAGTAATGAGAAGTCAACTGAACTTGAAATACAGCTATATAGCTAGCTAAGTATAAGAAGGCTGTATTTTGGTTTCTCAAGTGGCTGCAGATTTTTTCCCCTAAAAAATTACTATGCTAATCTTTAAAATTGTACATGGCCTCTGAAAAGGTTTTTAGGGCTACCAGACAGAGTACACAGAACTTAGCAGTCCTTAAATGACTTCTCAGCATAGATGTATATTTTGTACTTTAAATGTTTGTGAAAATGGAGTCTCCCGTCAAATTCATATGGGCACTCCATACTACAATCCTCTGTCAAAATCCTGTGGGCATATTAACATATTAAACCCTCTGAGAAAGCACTATAATCAAGAAAACAATTTCTTCCTTTTGACACAATATTTTAAGGTATATAATATCATGGAATCATTTTAATTATTACTGATTAATACTCAGAGAAACTAATATTTCAGATAACATATTTTAGGCATATCAACTGATAGCAGAGAAAGTAAAAAAGTATTTAAAAATAGACTGGCCTGCTGATTATAGTGGTGCATGCATGGGGTTCCAGCTACTCAGGAGGCTGAGACAAGACAATTACCAAATTTGAGATCAGCTTTGGCAACATATGATCCTGTCTTAAAATTAGTAAATTAATTATATAAACTGGCCCACAAAGTTTAAGTAGCACATAATATTATTTTGTTTAATAGTCACTGTAAATTTATCTGGAAAGTATTATCTCCATTTTAAAGATGAGGAAAATAAAGTTCAGACAAAATTAAAAATAGCATAGCACCTGCTTTGGTTATAGAGACTATTATCAACAGCTGGATCAGAATCCTAATCCAGGTTTATGTGATTTCAAGCCCCACGAATATTTCTGTTCTCTTATATCCTGAAAATGTTGTGCTACACGGTTCAGTCCACCACCCAATTTTTGTTACTTTTTGTAGGTCAAAAATAGAACATATAATTACTTCAAAGAAATAAATGTAATTTGTGAGCTAAGGTTGTATCTCAGTGGTAGAGCGCTTGCCTAGCACATGTGAGGCACTGGGTTTGATTCCCAACACCGAATATAAGAGTAAATACAATAAACCTCCACTGACAACTAAAAAAATAACTTAAAAAAGTAATTTGTGATCGCTTATTTATTATTGTGTTGCTATTGAGATCATAGTAGATGTGTTTTATAAAAATTTACTCTGAAAAACATGCAAAATACTTAGATGATGATCAAAAACAGTGATTCTTAGGAACCCAGATGAGCAAAGGAGAGAAAACAGAAGCACATAAGAAATCCACACATTTCCATGACTATCAACATATTTTCATTTGTATGAGTTTTGCCTTCCACTGGTTATCACAGAATATTGTTTATACTGATCTCTGCTCCAGCCCTTCCCTTGGTGGTACAAATCTCCTCAGAAATCTCATATGTACATTTATTTTCAAGAAATTTTCTCCTAGCTCTCTTGAACTAATTCTATTTTTAAAATTTATTACTGCATATTAATTATACAAAATAATGGGTTTCGTTGTGGCATATGTACATTCTATTTAGACTTTTGCTCCCATCAATTCACTGAATTGGCTGTTGTCATAGACAAGTGACCTCCATGTTGCAAAGTATAATGATTACTTTAGCATTCTTCTTTGACTTGACTTTACAGCAACATTTCTGACACAATTGATTGCCCTCTTCTTCTTGGAAGACTTTCTTCAGTTAGGCTCAAAGACAGCTTTCCCTTGGGAGTCCTGCCTACAGGTTGCTCCTTTTAATCTCCTCAGCTTCTTCCAGAGAGCCAAAAGATTGCTGGACTTCTCATTTTCGTTAGCTTTCACAAAGTTGAGCCTGAGTGATCTCATCTAGTCTCCTAGCTTTAAACACCATCTATATGTTGATGGCTCTCACATGCATACATCCTTCCCAGACCTCTTTTCCTGAAGTCTAATTGGTACTAATTGGTATTTAATGGGCACTTCAAGTTCAAAGTGACAAAACAGAAATCTTGAAACTCCCTATTGTACTTCCTTTTTCTACAGTCTTTCCCACCTCTGTAAATTTAATATTACCCTTACATTCAGGCCTCCTGGTCCTTACTGTATGTAAAACTTGCACTTGCCAATCAAGGGATATTGGATCCATCAGAGTTCATGACTACATAACAGAACAGGTCAGGGCACATGATTAGTGTTTGATAGTAAAGGATAAAAAAGTAGAGAGTTATTTCTAATATAAAAAAGTTACTTGCAGAATACATGATTTTTCAATGAAACCCTGAAGAACACTGATTGTGATTATCTTTTCATGTGTTATGATATTCCATCTGATTTCAGATAACCTTCCTTCTACCACTTCATAACAACTTACAAACTACATGCCTATTATCATGACATATTTGTTGAGGGAAAGAGCTTTATTTATTCTAGTATTTATGTATTCTTAACCATTTGACAATTGTAAAACTGTACTCTCATTTTTATTGTTTCTGGGTTTTTTTGGTTTTTGTTTTTTTTGGTCACTGATGAAATGTTCCTAGCCCATGTTCCCCATAAGCCTAGAAATTTTACTGTTTTTTTTTTCATAGTGTGTTGACGTTTGGGAATATATGTAACAGGTTATAGAAGAACTGAATATATATAACATAATGTAGAAAGGAGATTCCCACAAAGAAGAAGATAAGACAGTTATTTGAAGGCAAAGGAAGTGACAATTTTCCATGGAAAGTGGAATAATAAGGATTGAGAACTAGAGCAAAAAAGAGAGTGGAGAACCAATGCACTGAGTATTTGCTATATACAAGTAGACACAGTATTAAATATTTTAAGGTTCATTATTTCATGGAAGAAAATTCATAGTGGTGTCAGGAAGGCAAATAGACATGAGGAAACAGGACTGTAGGTGGCTACTGAAGAGTTAATTTTGTTTTGTTTTGTTTTTTAGCTTTCATATAATTTATTTTTAAAAATTTTATTTATTTATTCTAGTTAGGTATACATGATAGCAGAATGCATTTTGATTCATTGTACATGGAGCACAACTTTTCATTTCTCTGGTTGTATGTGATGTAGAATCACAACATACATGCAGTCATACATAAAGCTAGGGCTATGATATCCATCATAATCCACCATCTTTACTGTCTCCCTGCCCCCTCCCCCTTCCCACCCTTGTGACCAAAGCTCCTCCATTCTTCCCATGTCCTTACCCACATTATGGATCAGCATCCACTTACCAGAGAGAACATTCAGGATTTGTCTTTTTGAGATTGGCTTACTTCACTTAGCATGATGTTCTCCAACTCCATCCATTTACCTGAAAATGCCATAATTTTATTCTCTTTTATTGCTGAGTAATATTCCATTGTGTATATATACCACAGTTTCTTTATCCATTCATCTATTGAAGGGCATCTAGGTTGGTTCCACAGTTTAGCTATTGTGAATTGAGCTGCTATAAACATTGAAGTGGCTGTGTCACTGTAGTATGCTGCTTTTAAGTCTTCTGGGTATAGACCAAGGAGTGTGATCGCTAGGTCAAATGGTGGTTCTATTCCAAGTTTTCTCTAATTTTGATTATAGATTAATAAACACACTAGAGTTATCTATTACTCATAGCATATTTGTACTGTGAAAATAATGTGGGTTCTCATGAAAGGGAAAATTAGGACACAAAAAAATTCCAGTTTTTCATTTATAACAAGAGATAAGATGTATTTATAAAAGAGTATTAATAGGATATATGTTATCAATGCCAAAATGTGTGGCATGAATTCTTTGTTGTGGGAATCTTGAGAGAAGAGATTTTACTGTTTTTTTTTTTAATTGGTTCTTCTTAGTTATACATGACAGTAGAATCCATTTTGATGACATTATACAAGCATGGAATATATCTTATTCTAATTAGAATCCCATTCTTGTGGATGGGCATGATGGTGGGATTCCCTTAAGTGTTTTCATATGTGTACATAAGAAAATTATGTTAGATTTGTTCTACAGTCTTTCCTATTCCTCTCCTTCCTATCCTCCTTTCATTCCTCTTTGTCTAATCTACACCAATTCTTTTTTTTCCCTTACCCCCTTTATTCTGATATAGATTCCACCTATCAGTGAAAACATTTGACCTTTGGTTTATGGAGATGGGTTTATTTCATTTAGCATGATAGTCTCTAGATCCATCCTTTCACTAGAAACAGATGGGAACTGGTGGCACACACCTGTAATCCCAGAGACAGAGGATGAGGCAGAATTGAAAGTACAAGACCAGCCTTGGCAACTAAGTGAGGTTGTAAGCAACTTAGCGAGACTCTGTATCAAAATAAAAAAATATACATATATAGGGCCGGGGATGTGGCTTAGTGGTTTAATCACCCCTGGGTTCAATCAATGGTACCCAAAACCAAACTAAACCAAACGAAATCAAACCAACCAACCAAACAAACAAACAAAAACAAAGAACATCCAACAACTTGAACTTCAAGAAAAGGGAAAGATTGCTCTCAGAAGAAAGAACAGGGACATAGAAAAAGGAAAGCATGTTTAACACATCCCCAAAAAATTTCAAGAAGGACAAAATCTAAATAAAAGAGAAAGAAATTAAAAATCCAGATACTCAGCAGAACAAAGCACTTTATTAAGTGCTTAAAAGAATGTTTTCAGGGAAATGGGGTGGGGTGTTAAGTCAAATTAGCTAAATAATGTGAGGATGGCAAGAGCTTAGAGGAAGTATGACTCAGACCAAGTACCCATAAAGTTTAAAAGAAAAGATGCCAAAATGAGTGCTACAGTGGATTAAGGTTCAGAATATATGAGCAAAGTTATTCAAAAGAAGGGTACATGAATAAAGCCAGGCTTTAAAAAGTCTACACAAATCTTAATATATTACTTTGATCAGAAGATAAAATATACCCATGGTTCATGAGCATTTTTGTTACTCAATTGCCTCTAGACCATTTTTCATTATATTTAATATTTGCTCACTTATAAACTTTTGCTTATATACTTTATTGTCTCATTCATATAAGGTGAAAGTATACGTTTGCACTCTAGGTCTATAAAATTTCAATTCTAAAATATAGAGGATTAGTATAATAGTTTTCCATTTAAATTTATTTGTAAATATTCCTGCTGCCCATATCATCTTGCTTTTCAAGGGTTCGAATAAATTTGGTGACACTTGGTTTTGTTCCCCTGACCACAAACTGTTTCTCTAATATGGTAATCTGGAATATAGTTTAATAAAAACATTCAGTAAAGATGTCACTAAGAAGCAATCTTCATGTATACCCACCAACAATATTGTTGTCTTAAATATTCCAGAAAAAATAAATTTAGCAACATCTATCAAGTCTTAAAATAATCGTATCAATTGATACAGGAACTTTAGTACAAGTATTTTTAGATGTACTTGTATAATGAGTGTCATTATAGTGTTATTTATAATGATAAAAATCTAAAAACTCCAAATATAGGAATGCTTAGGGCAGGTCATGGTAAAATAAGTCCATCCTATATGGTGGAAGATTAAGCAGCGATTAAAAAATGTTTTTAATGCTTTATAATGTTTTGGATACTGCTTAAAGTACAAAGTATGGTCCAGGAGTAAAAAGTGAAACAATAAACATATTTAATGTGAGTTTAATGGCAAGAATGTTATATAGGAAAAAATTGATCAATTAACTATTCTGGCTTTTTTTTCCTGATGGGATTTATGAATATTTGAAGTTGCTTGCACTTTATAAATTCTCTATCATAATCACAAATTTCTTCCATAATTGGAGAAAGCTTCACAAATATTTAAATGATGAATAACCAATAACATTCAAGTTACAAAATTACAAGATAGCAAGCTAACTCATACTTTCACAATAATTGTATGTAAATGTGAGAATAGACATTTTCCACCTAATTTTCTTCATAGACAGAGTGGCTACAACCAGAGATAAGTGAATGCTTAAGCTTCTGGGTACAACCTTATAAGAAACTGATGAGAAACCTAATTTTCTGGAGGAAAGAATATTAGGAGAGTTAAAAAAGAATGAGATAGGTTTGCTACTGAAATGGGGTTTTTTTGTTTTTGTTTTTGTTTTTACTTTTTGTTCCTAGATCCTTCTCTTTAATTTTATAAAGACTGTGGTTGTTCACCTCCGAAAAATTAACTGCTGTTTGGCTAGCATGCAAATGCTAAATCAAACACCTGCTTTCAAGACTGCACAGTTAATAGTCTGCTGACTCCAATCCATCTGATGCTACATGTTGCATTTTCTGAAAATCATAAGAGGTATGTCTACTTCAAAATGATGGGAAAACACAGAGTTTTTCTTTCTCTTCTTTTTAGAGTGTACACTCTTGTTTTTATTTGCTACAAATACATATTATATTTAACAATCATTTTTACTTCTATTCTTTCTTTTTAATTTGTGTTATTTTAACTAGAATACAGCAGGACTGAAGGTTCCAGTAAGCAACTCCTCTGCTAACTTTCTCCTGGTAAGTATCTACTGCCCAGCTGGAAAACTTTAATTTACTAAACTATATCCCAGTTGGGTTTTGAAAACCCCATCTCAGCATTCAGAGATAGATACATTTGAAAGATGATAGATTGATCAGTCAATATATATACAGATAAAATAAATAGGATAGAAAGATAGATGGTAGACAGGATAGATCTGTTTATAATAGATGATTTGAAATTTGTATATATAAGACTTGTCAAATGTATGCTGTCTCTCTCTCCACGTGCCTGCATACACATACATTTGCATACATATATAAACTTTGAATCGTAGGTGCTATAAATTACTTTTTCATCTCTAATTAAATAAGTTGCATTTATTTCAAAGCATGAAAGAATGTGGTATATGTTTAGGTATGAAGCAACAAGTGACTTCTCCATTCATCAAAAGTTTGTGAAAAGCGTCGTTAAACCAGTAGAACACAAGAACCTGTGGAGCAGACAAAGATTAATTATACCTGTACTCAAGCAGCAATGTTTGTGTTCCAAACAAATTATATTTGCTTGTGTTTAAACGATGCATAAATCTGATGCGTGCAGATGAACGTGTGTTCAGGATGAGTGAGCACACTTGTTTGAATGTCATATTTATCCCTGTATTTTGTCAGAAAATTAACTTCTTTGGAGTTTGTGCTTGAGCTGAGCATATGGTTGTTGATCTCTGGAGATGACAGCCTATCTGAGCAATAGCTCCTTATGGCTCCAGCTCTCCTCGGCTGGCAGATGCTTTGGGCTTTTCTACAATTAAGTGGAGATCATCACTGTTTTCTTTGAGCACTGCTGTGCCTTGTACTCTGAAGTGTTTTGTTAATCACTGTCTGCCTTCGACAGAAGCTGCCAAAGCTCTCATTAAGTTTGAATTTTGAGATGTCATGCTCGAATGATGGAATTTCATCCTTTTTCTGCATGAATGGAATTGGCTATGGAAAGGTGCCAGAAAAAAAATCATGTCACTAAAGTATACTTGCTTTATGTTTTGGAGAAGAAACAAAAGGCGGCTGCAGGAGGGGGGTTCCCAATAATTTGTCAACTCTGGAGCATGTAGTTTCCTAGGTGATATAATTGTTGGGGGCTCTCCCTTATTAACAGGAATGGTTCCTTTATTAGATTGTATATCAATAATCAGTCACTTTCTTGTTCACTAAGTGAACTTTAAATCTTTTCCCTTACTTGCTCTAAGACCTTTCATGGCATTTGATATCGACACTGAGTATGCTGCAACAGAAAGTAGGGGCAAGTTGAACAGAAGCAAAGCAATTCCTTTAATAATCTGTCCGTCTAATTGGGGGCAGCAGAAGACATTTGGTAGTAAAGGAAAAACAACATCACTTTTGCTTGAAGTTGTGTAGAGACTGAAAACGAAATGCATCTGTTGACTATTTAATAATTTGCTGCAGGAAACTAAGTGTTATGGGAAATATGGTTTGAAAAGACATTATCCATTTCTCCTGGCAAATCTAATTGTTTCAGTTGAATGAGTAAAAGTAGGAAGTGAGCCTTGAAGGTAAAAATACATAGTGTAATTAGCTCTAATGCCTAATCACTTGAGTCATAAAGCATTTGGAAATTTATTAAACTGATCTATGAAGTCCTATACTTGAAAAGACTGACATCTACTTGTTAACAAACTTCAAAAACAGCATTATTTTTGGGTTTGCTTAGTCTGTGGCTCAATTTATTTTGATTAATTACACGTGCAATGGATATTTCATAATATCTTATTAATAGTTACAAATAAGATAAAATTCAACCCTATTAGCAGCAGGAAGAAGATTGGCTACTCTGACCACAATAAACCTCCAACCTCCTTACTTCTGTATGAAGACAGCATGCATTTTCCATTAGGAACAGATTTCATAACACACTCTGGGTACAGTGCCTATCGCTTTTAGACTATTTTAATGAATCTTCATGTTGAAAGTACCTGAGTAAAATGTTGGTTTAGATTTCTGAGGCTGAATGTTACATATGTTTTTTGTCCATGTATAATAAAAGGAAACGCATATTGTTTCTTCATTGTAGGAACACACTCTAGGGAACTTGTAATATAATAGTATATGAAAGCCACAAGACCTGAGATTGGAATTAAAGGGAAACCTTTAGACAAGTAAATATGCATATAAATTCCAGTTCCCATCTCTTGTCCTATATTTAGACAGAGAAAATGGTAACTCACTTGACATAAATTGACTCATGCAATGAGATCCTACTAGCCAAAGTATCTCCCCCACCTGAGTTTAATGGACTTCCTTTAGAAAGAAAAATGATATTAAGTGACAAATGTCCATTGAACTAGATAATGCTCCCACCTCCTTTTCCTTCAGTAGGAATCAGTTCATCGTATTTATCTCACTCTCTTACAAGAGCACAAAGTGTGAAAATGGGAACTCATTTAAGCAGTATTCAAGAAGATCTGAGAAGGCCTACTCTAGAGCATTTATTAGAGAGCCATCTGGCATAGAACGCTCAATTGTTGAGTGTCCCTGATGTCCTATAAACAATATGATGGTGCTTTGGCATACAGAGTTCTAGAAATTAAGGGAAAAAGATGAATTTTCATCTATTTGACAGTATAGACATCCACATTAATTCCCATGCTACTTCAGGGAAAGACATAGACAAAACTGGAAAAAAACAAGACTAAAAATTTGACCTCTGTTTAAAAATTTGGTAACCATGGTTATGGGGAAGACATATAAATTCCTTATACTTCATTAACTATCTGCTCTGTGTATCTCATAGTGGCATTGTTACTTCAACATAAATTGAATGTGGAAGATGATTGAAAACTTAAAGCAGGTATAAAGGTAAGACAATGTGATCCCAGTGCTCAACTTGGAAATAGTTCTTTCACTATACTCCTTTCTCTAGACTCCACTATCCCAAACTACCCAAAAGATGTTCTGATAATAAATTTCTATCTAATGTTATGACATAGCACTTAGCAATGCTGTTTCTCTCACACTCTCTATATGTTTTTATAAATATATACACAGAAATTTTACTAATGCATTTGTATGTATAACTTTGATGCCTATATTCTTTGATTTATCATGCTATATTTCTGCTCATCTTTAGGGTTTGTGGACATACTTATTCTTCTTTGTTTTATTTTTAAATTTTTTAATTTGGTACTGGAGATTGAACTTAGGGGCACTCGACCACTGAGACACATCCCCAGCCCTATTTTGTGTTTTTTTGTTTTTTTTGTTTTTTTATGTAGAGACAGGGTCTCACTGAGATGCTTAGCGCCTTGCAGTTGCTGAGGCTGGCTTTGAACTTGCAATTCTCCTGTCTCAGCCTCCCAAAGTGCTGGGATTATAGGCTTGCGCCACCATGCCTGGCTCAAGATCTTATTTTTGAAATTTATGAATGTAGAATCTAAAATATAAAACATCATTGACATTTCAAAGTAGTTTGTCACATACTTTGAAAGACCTAATCACTTTAAAAATGAGAGATCTTTCCTACTCCAAAATTTTCTTTTGTCTAATTTTGTACTGTGCATATATCTAATTTCATAAAGTATACATGGACAAAGTGTAAACAAACAAGTTGTTACAACTTTAAATGGATCATTTTTTCAAAAATAAAACAAACAACTCCTTATTGATAAAACACAATAAGAATAAGTAAACAGAACAAAAATACAGTGGGGGAAAAACAATCAAAATCATGTTATTCAGAGATAATCGCTCAAAGATGCTGGTGTTATTCCCCTGTCTTATGTAACCATATTATCTCTGTTTTTTTTTTTTTTTAATATTTTTTTAGTTGTAGATGGACACAATGTCTTTATTTTATTGCTCTGTATGTGGTGCTGAGGATCGAACCCAGGGCCTCACGCATGCGAGGCAAGCACTCTACCGCTGAGCTACAATCCCAGCCCTTATCTCTGTTTTTATATAAATTGAATCCTGTGATTTCCATTTAATATTATGTTATACTACATGAATTTATTGACTCTAAAATATCTTTATTTATAATTTGTACATATCTATTAGCACACATTTATAGATACATAATACATGTGTATATTTTTTAACTATTATTGTGAACATTTAATATTTTCTTAGTGTTTCATTGATATATAAAAAGATATACTAAATATTCTTGCATATAAAATTTTATCTGAAATAAGTATCATTTTCTCATTCTACATTTTGAGAAATTTAATTACTGCCTGAATGTTCATGAAAATTTCTGAAGTTTTGACATATAAGGAAAAATTCTATATCATATTTGATTTAAAACTTGATAGACATTTTGATTTTCCATCAAAATAAAATCATGCTTCAATGAATTTCTGATTAGTAGAATGAAAATATTTTAAAGTTTTTTGGTTTCTTAACATACGTGAGCACACACACATACACACACACACATATACCAGCATGTGCATATAAGTATAAATATATTTCAAAATGGAGAAAAAATATTTTACACAAAAATATTTCATTTCTTTTGGAATAAAATCTAAACAATACTAAATTACACAGTCCTTACCAGGACAACTTCTTGAGTGCAGAAAAAGCAAGAACTTTGATACATATATATTTTGGAGTATTTCAAAACAATTCCTTTAAAACAAAATTTGATGATTATTGAAGGAGGAAGTTAGCTGCCATAGAACAGGCATTATGGGATGGCCTCTGAGTCAGCTGAAAATATTGCTATCTCTATATTCAAGAAGAGAGAATGGCCAGGTGTGGTGGCACACACTTCTAATCCCAGTGACTCAGGAGGCTGAGGCAGGAGGATTGTAAGCTTGAGGCCAGATTTGGCAATTTAGCCAGACCCTGTCTCAAAATAAAAATAATGAAAATGGTTGGGGATGCAGCTCTGTGATAAAGCCCCTGGGTTTAATCTCCAGTAACACACACACACACACACACACACATACACACACACACACACATGCATGTATATATACACACACACATACATACATATGTATGCATATACATGGGTATATATATGTATATATATGCACATATATGAATGAATAAAGATGTGGTAAATATACACAATGGAGTTTTATTCAGGCAAAAAGAAGAACAAATTATATCACTTACTGATAAATAAATGGAACTGAAAAATATCATTGTAAGTGAAATATGTCAGACTCAGAAAGTGAAGAGTTCAATGATTTATCTTAAATGCAGAATGTAGAGAAAGATGACAAAAAGAAAGGAAATATTTAAAAAAGGAATTTCATGAAAATAGAAGGAAGATCAATTGAATAGAGGAGGAAGGTAATCAAGAGCGGGGCAGGAAGGGAGGACATGGGAAATGAAATCTCCTAAATCATATATTGTCCGTGTATGAATGTATCACAATGAATCTTGCTTTTTATATATAATTATAATGTACTAATTAAATAATAATAATAATAATAATTAAAGAGATCATTAAAGAAAAGCAAGCAGATCAAGAGGGAGGAGGACCAGGAAAAAGAACTATTAGGGAATGAAATAGGTCAAATTATGTTATGAACATGTATAAATATGATACAAAAAAATCCACTATTATGTATATTATGTATAATTATACCAATAAAAATAAATAAACAAACAAATAAATAAATGATAGGATGGCATGGCTTCAAGTAAACTTATTCAATTCTTTATTGTGAAATTAGTGATATTTATACAAAGTCCACAATATTTCTTTGGCATTCATCATACTGTGCAAACATTCTTAATCACTGACAGAAAATTTTAAGAATGTGATCAGCAAATTATCACTGGCATCACACTTTACTTATAACACTTATTGTATCCTAGCCTTCAAGCAAGGGAAACAAAATTGGAAGGAGATTGTGTTAGAGTACTGCTATTCTGAATGAAATTAAATCCTATCAATTAAAAGGTAAAACAGAATGAAATATTTTCAATATTCCAGCAGGTATATTTGAAATATATTCTCTCCCTAACAAAATTACTTTGCATTACTCATACATATTTTTCTAAGCCAGATCAGGCTGTTCTTTCCCACTAAAGCTTCACAGAACTATGCTTTTTATAACCAGGGAAATTTGGTGTGCTCTCTAAAGATCTCTACATAATTATCTTTTTTCTAAGAAAGCCTGAAATTTTGAATCTTAAAGACTATGAAGTGCAACCTGTCATGTATATGTCCTTGGATAGATGGTTAGGCTGATTTATTTGGCCTTCATCTTAAATACACAATATATATCCATATTTTAAAATATGTTTATGGTCACTGAAGTGGATTAAGGTAAATGTCATCTAGTTCTTACAAACTTTGAAAACGTGTCTCCTTTACCACTTTGATTCTATTCTTCCCTCCATATCACATTCTCTGGGCCCCTGGATTCCTCTTCTTCTTGCCTTCCTGTCCTTCCTTTTGCATACTCCATTCCAGAATTGACTGCAAGGACCATTTCAATATTTCTTTACCAGGCGTTGACTTCTGATGTAGCAATTCTTATTACATTACTTATGTCATCATTTCTTTTCTCCTCAATTGTTATTTTACTTTTTTCAAGGAAAAAAAGAAAACCTTACATATAACACATTCTACCCTCCCTCAAGGAATTGACATGCAAAAACAACAACAACAACAAAAAAACCCACCATAGAGCCCTTATATTTATAATGAAACACAGAGAGGCTACAAAACTGAGAATTATTATTCAAAGCAGAATGAATACCTCTTAAACAGAGAACTTATGTCATTACTTAGTTTTTGCCTTAAAAATTAGCCAAAGTTTCCCCTTTCCACATTTACTTTCTCCTGATAACTACGCATCAGGTTTAAAAGGAAGTCTGAAGTGGCTCTAGGCACTGCTTAAGATTTTTTTCTCTACATAATTCAGTTGTAAGTTACATTGACACCAGTTAAGTTGATTTTTAAGGGTTACATGAAGGATATAAGCAGAAACGTGAAATGATGGAAAAATATAAGTTTGAAGAAAGATGAATTGGTAGATATCAATTTTGTTCTCCTGTATCTGCATTTGGTACTTAAGTGTGCTCTTGGTTGGTGGTGGAGAAGGAAAATCACTCAAAGCCTAAAAAACCAAAGTTTTTCACAATTTATGAAATTGTGAAATGCCCAGTTCCTGTATGTATTTTTAATAACCCATTTGTAGATGGAATACTCCTATGAAGCCTAGAAGGCTAAAAAGAAATGAGCATTTTAACCTTTTTAATTTTCTGAGAATTCACTACCACTGGTATCTTTAGTACTTAGAGTGTACTGTTCACTCTAAGTAAATCTCTGATTTAAGCTATTGTCCTTCCAATTATTTCAATTTACTTCAGCTTAATCACAGAGGATATTGATATCCTTTTGAAATTCACAAGATATACATACTGACAAAGAGAAACATATCTCTTAAAATTGTTTCTTTGGATATGTTTTTTATATCAACAAATACCAACTTATGGATTAGATGTACCATAGAGGTATTCCATAGTTTTGTCTCATTCAATATTATAGACTATCACCTTGTCTCTTTTAATATTTGTTGTGGACTGAATGTGTCACCCCAAATTTATATTGTTAAAATTCTAAACCCCAATGTGATGGTGTTAGGGAGTTGGTCCTTTGGGAAGTAATTAAGTCAAGAGGTATAGCTCTCATGAATGACATTCATGCCCTTATAATGGGTGGGAGAAACATAAATTTTCTCCTGAGTATATAAGGATAAAACAAGAAACCAACAATTTATAATCTAGGTAGAGCACTTTCAATGGACATTGGATCTGCCAATGTCTTCATTTTGAACTTATTCTCCAGAATTGTGAGAAATAAATATTTCCATTTAAGTCAGGCATCCTATGGTACTATGTTATAGTAGCCCAATTACACCAAGACCATAATTAAATGCTGTATGATATTAATTTATTACAAATATCTAGGTGGGCAACAGTGTCTTTCATGTTCCTATTGATTACAAAAACAAAGCATAAGGGAGATTATTTATTTATTTAAAAATGATTGATTTCCAGTCCATCTATGCTGACTTTCAAAACGTCACAATAGAGATTCATATATTTTTATTAAAAATGATTGGTCTTATTGCTTATTCTCCTTTAAGCTTTAGATTTTACCTCTTTGCCTTCGTTTCCTAGTTCAATGAAGTATTTTTATTCATATGATAGTGACAATAGCAGTCTAAACCAGATTATAAATACAAGTGATTCCTCTGTGGGAAGATACCTTGGAGCTTCTAAGAGTCTAGATTCTGTGTATAGATTTTTTACCACAGTGTTTTCAGTACGTCTGTTTTTGAAAACATAATATCCTAGACATTGTGTTTATTCATTGATGTTACAGCATAACGCCATGTGACTCTGCACCGATTTACACAAATATCCAGGCAAAAAGGACCTGAAAGACAAAGTAACTTACTCTTTGTTATTTAATAACATTCTAAAACATGGCTCTTGAAAATATTAACATATTTTCTGACCTTGAGTGACAATATAAGATTTCTTAATAAGACAACATTTTTGTTATGTGAACTATATTTCTTAAAAATTATTTAACGATTTGCTGCAATAGACAGATAGCCTTTCTGTCCTCCTTTGTTGTTTTTGCAGTGCTAGGGATTGAATACAGGGTCTCTTGCGTGTTAGGCAAGCACTGTACCACAGAGCTACATCCTTAACTCTGTCCTTTAGTTTTTGTAAAAATATTTTATTTAGATTTTTTTTTAAAAATAACAAGCATGAAGCATACATTTTAAAATAGTCATCACTCTGCAACAGCAGCATTAAAATAAGATTAATAAATACAACTTCTCTTAGTTCTTTCTGAATTTAGACTTCTTTGGAAATGAATGTACTATAGTTTTCTGTGATCAATTGCCATACTTACATCAGCAAAGTATTGTAAACCTATCAATTTCTTTAAAAGGCATTTGTCTTCGGGCTCTGTGGTTTCCATGGACTCATTATCGTCTAACAGAGATATTGTGGTGGTTCCCCTTCTTGGGTTTTGGTCCTATGGAGAAGCAGAGTAACCCTCCTGCAAGAGCCCTGTTAAATACTCTGTTAAGGCAATGTTGTTACAGGTGTTAAATATGAGCAGTGGTCTGTTTTTATGTCAATTTATTTCAAATGCATTGCAATGGCAAAATAATGCCACTACAGTGACATCTTTAATTTGGAACATATGCCAAATCAAACTAAATAATGGAGGATTTTCAAAACCATTTTATATTTTGCAGATTTCTCAAGAGTTGAATAAAGTTCCTTTTTGTAAATCTAGAAAAGGCTTATGAAAATTATCTACAGTAAATTGACTACATAACCAAAAGCACTATTAGTTAAACAATAAAGAATTCATATTTTCTTATAGGTATGGTAATACCGTAGGTAAAATTAAATTCAAGACCTGGAAACTGAAATGTTTAAAACCCATAACAAAACATGAAACTTCTAAGTATATTAAGATAGCAACTACTATGTTTAAACCAATATATTAAAAATTTAATATGTGTTTTATATTTAAGCTCTGTATTTTAATATAATAATTTAGCTTTTTTTTGCAATCTTGTAAATCACACTCAATGTTTTGGCATCGCCCTGAAATAATAAACGTTCTTTGATTTCTTTAAAAATAATATACAAAAGTAAATAAATGCATATGCAAATACACACACACACACACACACACACACACACACACACACACACACTTTCGGAAGTCTCTGAACTTCTGCCAGATGTTACAGTTTTGTTTATCAAAGAAAATATGGGGATTACCGAGAGTATCTTGCCTTTCTTATAATTATTCTTTGGTTTATTTGCACCATCAGTTCACATATTTCCTGCACATGTAACATGGGATATCTTAAATATTATTTCTACACTATTTCTATCATATATTGAAATCTTAAAAAAGAGCTCAATAGCTGTATTATTAATGTCAACATCTTTGAAACTTTGTTTTGCTTTCTGATAGATGCACTCTCATTGCACGTATAAAAATGAACTTAGGAAGTTTAACTGCCTTAAGATTTAGTGTCTGTCTCTGTGTGTGTGCACACACATGCATAAATACACAGACAGACCTTCCTATGAAATATAGTTTTGAATGGATGAGATCTGTTTAGAAATTTCATGCATAGATTATTGGTCCAATTGTAGAGATATTTGAAGCAGAAAGATGGTTAGCTCAGCATAATGAATATGTCTGCCAGCCATTTTTATAATGACTTGCTGCAGTTTTTATTGTCTGACAAACCGTATGCTGTGCTGTACTGTGAGCTTTCTTGTTCGACATAATCAAAAATGATGCAACGTATCCCTCGAAGTCAGACTGGATGAAAGAAAGGCAGCAAAGTGCTGCTTTTGCCCATAGTTTGGTTGCATATACTGTTTAAATTATTCTGCAGGTGATAAATGCACAATTACCTTCATTTATAATGCATTGTTCATTATCTATAGTAGAGATGTTATTATTCAGATATAGAGATTTTAAACCCATTCATACACCTAAAATTTCTTTATTCACATTAAATAAACCACCAGGTGTATCTAAACCTTTTGAGATAAATGTATTTACATATACTTAAAGAACTGCAAAATAATTTACTTTGGGGTTTGTTAATTTATTACTATATTTCATGTGACTTTTAAAATTTGCTCATTAGGGGAAAATATTTCAAATGATAAAAGGTTTTGTTTTTTATGGTTAAATACATCAATATTAAAGATTTGGAATTAATATGAGTGATCATTTTCAATTTAGCACTTCCATACATGTGAAAAGATCCATGCGTAGTTTTAATAAGAATGTATTAATATAAGATCTGTAAAGAACACTAGGCAGAAGTCTTGCACAATAGAACTGCATGGTATGTATATTCACTTTAGTGATAAATGCTTCATCCCTTCTTTAGAGGATTATTAAAAGCATTCTCTGGAGGAATAAAATGGTGGAAGTCACACATTTAATAGCTCAGGTACAAAGAGTCAGATTGTGCCAGTTGGCAAAAGTTAGCAGGAAGCTGTCACAATAAATGGCAGCAGCTGCTCATAGTTCTAAAGAGTATGTCCCAGTCAGAACTGAAAACTGATGGCATCTACATTAATACTACCTTAATGGCCCATCTGCTGCTCCATAGGGTCCCTAGCTGCTGTATGGAGTCATAGGCATTTGACAGGCAGTCTCTCTATGCCAGACGCACATTGTGCCAAATGTTTTAGGCTGCTTCATCTCGTTCTGATCTGTCAAATTTTCCCTACTCATTTATCAGGCAAGGAGTTATGAGGGTTTTCTTTTCTACACATCATTGGCTTTCAGCATTGGGGCAACTAGGAATTTGGAAGGCAAACTATTTTGGTTATTGTTTTTTTTTTTTTCTAATTGATGATGCAAGGCAAAGTTGTCTGATATACCATACTGTAGTGGGTAGGTTAACAAAGCTCTGTGACAAGGAAGCCCTGTGGAGAAATCAATCCAGTGCATTTTTAAATGCAATCCTGCATAAATACATTTCTGTGATTGCATTGGAGGAAAATATTACATATTTCTATAGAGTATTATTAACTGAAAAATATTAGAAGAACTTCTTTTATGTTGTTGATATAGAAAAATACTAATATTATACAGAAATACTTTAAATATTTTGACAGGAAATGGAGAATTAACATTTAAGAATATCTCTTAAGCTTTTATTTTCTAAGTGAAATAAGTCTTAGATTTTAAGTGCAAATATAAGCAATTTCATGTTTTGTAGCAAGTGATTAAATTGTACAGAATTAATATTGTTTAATTTTGAGGATGCAGTGTTATGTTGAATGTCTGGAGTAGTTAGGGCAGTGCAATGCATATATCATTGGGTAAATAACTGATAGCAAATATATAATCAAATTATATTTATCACATAAGATTTAGAAAAGAATTCCTTTTTGATAAGTATCACTAGAAAACAGGATGAAACCTAACTCTTGAATTAAAGGATGGTTACCTTTCTCATTTTGGGGACTGGTAACAAAGTGGCTACCAAATATATACACTTAGCATATATTAAAAAAAAAGTTGGTGGCAGCTGACAGACATGGTTCATTGGGAACTCCCTAGCCTTGCCAATGGTTTATACTTTCTAAAATACAATTGTTCTACTTTTGTGAGAGTTCTTCAGTCAATAAGATGGCCTTTCTATTTTTCTTGTGATCTTGTCCCACTTTCCTGCCATTAATTTCTAGAATTATGAGGTTTTATTTTATTTTTTATGTCTCATATGGGTGTTTTAAGACTTAATGAGAACTATCTCCCCACAAAAAAGACATACAAAATACCCTATTCAATGGGTATAAATTATCCAGACACATCACGTGTTATGATGTTCATACATGAGAATATGTGTAGAGTTATTTTATTCTACTTCCTATATATTTCCCAGTCAAAATCAATACTAATACCAATAATATTATTAATGATTTTAAAGGCAGCTATTAAAATATGTTTCTATATTTTCTTGGAAACTCAGCTTGCCTTGAAGAACAGAACATTTATAAATGAAGGAGTTTAATACAAACGTGTGTATCTGCAAATATATGCCTCTATGAGTAGATATACATATGTTATGAAAAATAAGGAAAGTTTATGATGGGCTTATGTGTTTAATTATTGTTGATTTCTTTAGTTTTTGTCTCTACTAGTTCAATATTTGTTTTTTTTAAGATACACAACAGTCCACAAAAAAAGTTTAGTAGAATTTTTAAAACAAGTTTAAATTTCCTTAAATATTTCTAAATTCAAATAGACCTGATATGATATTAACTATTCCTCATTCTTCCAGTAGAATTAAAATCTCATGTATTGAAATTGATTTGAAATTAATGATATTTATTGTTACAACAGCACATCTTGGGCACCTTGTTTGGCTGGTGCAGAATCCTGAAGGTTTTGGTGGAAAGTATCAGACACAGCCCTATTCTTTTCTTACATGCTCTTATATTATTGAATTTCATTGGCATTTGGGGATCTCCTAGGATTAAACAAAAAGTACGAGTTATTTAGTAGTTAGAGTGTGCTAGAAACTCTACTAGAGTATACTGCATTGAATCTTCATAACAACTCTGTGATGAAAGTATTATTCTGTATTATGCAGCAACTAAGGCTTATTTCTATAATATAGTACTTTCTTATATAGATGATAGATTCTGTGACCCATGATCAGAAATGAGATTGAGCTGGATTTGAACCAGGTCTGTGAGAAGCCAAGGTTATAATGTCTCATTGTTTACAATTATGTTCTTGATAAAAGTAAAATAATAGGAATTGTAGGGAGACACCCAAGAAAGTAATACTAAAAGAAATACTTTGGGCCTTGAGAAGGGTTTATTTAGTGTAACAGGAGTGTGACAGACAACATAAGCACAGGGTGGGCCTGTGCATCAGAGTACAGTGATGGTCTTCACCAGTGACAGCAGTCCTCATTATAACCCAACCATCTCTTTGACACTCTTAGATTCTAGGAAATGGTTTCAACTGTGGATTGAAGGAGCTACAATTCTTTGGAGAGTAGGCAGCTTTGCTGAGGCATAGCCCTGAATGAGTCTAATACAGCAAGACCACAATTACTGCTGCTTACCAGGAGGTAGGTGGAGCTGATGGTGTTTTTTTTCAGTCCAAATAGCATCCAGTTCACTTCAGCAATTGCTTGCAAACATCCACATCCATGGAGATGTCTGGCCCAGACTAAGGGCCCTGATTTCTAGCTACTCTTAGAGGATACAACAGTGTCCAATGATCAGGCTGATGTGAAGAGTCACATAAGCAGATAAGAAATTATGGAAGACTAAGTGAGGAAAATACAGAAAGGAGACATCCACCGTCAACTGAAACAAATGAGAAAACTACAGTGTTTGCAGTATTAATGTAAATTGCCTCTCTTGGTACACAAAGGCATGTAAAATCTGGGGTACTGGAGTTCATATTTTTGATGCACACTGTCAAAGCTACAGATACTTTAGTATAATTTCACTAGGCTAGAGACATGGAAGGTAGACAGTTTGTTTTCACATGGCAATAACTAGCATGTAGGAAAAATTTCAAACTAATGGGCAGACATATTACCACTATTTGGAATAGAAGTGTTCTATTTACCTATTTATTTTTTTCCAGAATTATATCTAAAGCTTTGGGTGTGTGCATAATTGTCTTAGGGGTAAAAATAAATACAGCAAAAAAAAAAAATACCCCAAATTAAATTGGAGACAGAGCAATCCAATTAAAGGTCATTTTTTAGGATGTTTATAGTTGTATGGTGTTTTGTTGGAGTTTTTTTGGGGGGAGTGATGGGGGACCAGGGATTGAACCCAGGGGCACTTAACCACAGAGTAACATCCCATCCCTTTTTTGTATTTTATTTAGAGACAGGGTCTCACTGAGTTGCTTAAGATCTCTCTAATTTACTGAGGCTGGCTTTGAACTTGTGATCCTCCTGCCTCAGCCTCCCAAACTGCTGGGATTACAGGAGTGTGCCACCATGCCTGGCTATAGTTGTTTTAATGGGAGCATTTACTATAGAGGTTTAAATGCACCTTTTTTTACTTAGTATCTAGTTTTCTTGATTCCTTACTTTTAATTACCAACTAAGCCATAGTCACACACAAAAGTTTCTTATGATTCTTTATGATGTCCATAAGCTCACATTACTTATGTAATACATTCTCATACAGAATAATAATGAAGGTGATAGAAAAATAATGGCTCACAATTTTCAGCTAAACATACAAGATCCTATTGTGACACGTTTTACTGAGTAAAGGAATTTCCTGGACAGTACTAAATTTTTCTTAAAACACAATCCTGAGAACGAGAAGTGAAAATTGCCCTTACCAAGAAAAATATCTTGAAAGAAAGTGCTTTCCCATTTTTTTTTGAAGGAAACAGTGATAGTACACATAGACCCAAAAGGGAGGCTAAATTGTTCCCATGGGCCCATCTAGTACTTTACTGAGGTCTTGCCTACCATATGCTCCTATAAATCCAGTTTCCCCTTTTATAAGTCTCAGCCCATCTAGCGCTCTAATTTGGATGGGTGTATCTTGTGAGTAGAGCTAAATTTTTCCAGACTCTTCTATTTTGTTGGTTGTTTGTATGTTTGTGTATTTCTCTAATTTGGTAGTAATAGGTGATAAATGTTTAATCCTAAAAACTCACTCATTGTACAACTTGCCAATATATTATCTCTTCTAGATAGTCTACAGCTCTAATAGCTAAAATCAATATAAATTTTATAAGTATTAATCAATAAATATGTAGTTGAGATATAAATTCCTGGGGAAGGGAGGCACTTTGTGGTAAATTTGCATTAGCTTCTCTAACAGCCATTGTTAAATTACTTTCTCTCGACAGCTGAACCCTGATTTGTCTTCATGGTGCCCTTCTCTGTCAACAGAAAGATTTCCCTAGCTATAGTGGGTGAATCTTGATTTCTTTAACTACTCAAAGTGACCTCATTCTTCTTACTAAGTAATTTATTTAAAGATAGGAGCTTGAAACAATTCTATTATGTGAAGACTTCGGTTAATGAACAAATATGGCTTAGTAGAAAGTTGGAAATAACCTGTATAACTGGTATTATTCAGCTATTAAAAAAACCAAACCTAGAAAAGTACTTCCAGAATTCTTGGTGTGACATAATAAATCACTTACTGTTTAAGCCATTTTTTGTTAGAGTACTCAGTTGTTGACAACCAAAATCATCCTGATTTAGTCCTTTTCACAAGAGCTTAAGGCAAAACAACTGCATTACGTTGGTTTGAGAAACCAAGTCCAGATACTCAAAGAAGGCTTTGTATAAGAGCTAACGAAGGCAAATTGAAATTAATTGCAAGGACCTTCAATTCCAGTTTTAGGTATTTGGTTTGAATAATATTTACAAAGGGGGCAGGGACTGATAATTTGGGGTAACATGGATTTTGATCTTCTGTAATGCATATAAACTGTTGGAGGAGAAACAAACTAAAAATAGGGAATTGAGTGAGAAGTCCCAATGTGAAGCCATGAGGATTAGCATGTAATTGGTGATGAAGGGGAAGGAACAGGTAAGAGGAGCTTGAAAATCAATTCATGGACTCAGTGACCAAATAAATGGAAATATTAAGGTTGAGACAATGACTGCTCTGAGCCTGAGGACAGTCTAGCAAATGATTGTGTGCCCCCAAATTCATATGTTGGCATTCTAACCCCCATATGATGGTATGAGGAAGGTGGGGCCTTGGAAAGTAATTAGGTCTTAAAGGTGGACTCCTTCGTTAATGGGATCAGGGCTTCTTCAAGAACATGGCTAAGTGTCAACAAATGCTTGTCAATAAATGGGAAATCTATGAACATTCTTCAAAAACCATTCAAATCTTAAATTTTAGATGTATATTTTTATATAGTAGCTAATTTTATCTTATTAAATACAGTGTGTAGTGTGTATGTATACCTACATATATTAGCTAATTTGATCTTTAGTAAGTGATGATAGTTCTTGAACTCTTAAAATAGAAACCCATTATTATGTCATTACAATTTGGTTTTAAAAAGATTTCCTAGGGACAGAAGAAACAAAGAAAGAAATATTGAAAACATATTTGTTTGGGTTTTTGTGTGTTTGTATGTAATCATTGTGACTCAGCCACATGAGAAAAATAAAATACCTATTTTTTTATTAATTATGGTAATTTGAATAGCTTTTGACAAGGAAATATGAAATAATTTCCCCCCTCTACTTGGCAATTATTCTAAGGGAAAGTAATAGGAAAACATCTTTCCACAAGGGAAGACATAGTAGCTGAATTAGCCGGTAACAACCAAGGAAAAAAATAATGATATGCCAGGAAAGTAAGTTGCTAAAATTTTTGGTTAGAGCATTCATTTTTTCAAAGATAATGAAGAAAAAAAATAGGAACAACATAGCTGTATGAAAACAATAGGGGCAACATTACTGTATAAACATAGAAATGACCCTTGAAGAGAATTGAGTTAACCTATAACTTGGTTCAATGACTAGCACGTTTTAGAAACTCAGTATATGCCTACCAATTCACAGGCGTGGACTTCTTTTGAGTTAGTGAAAAGGAATTAGGGAACAGAATTCAACATGTGGTTGGTAGAACTGGATCTATACTTGACTAGCTGAGAACCTTAAAGAAGTTCTTTGTCCATCATGCCTCATGTACATAATGAGGGCTTATGGAGGCCTTATCTGCTCCTTAAGTATAGCACAACCTCTAAGTAACTCACAGAATTGCAGGAAACATTGTAAAATGTATGTTTTGAAAAACATAAAAATTCATACACATGGAGAATTAATAATTTGATTGAGTAAAGACTTTGAAAATAAAAATTACAACCAACTGAAGTATCATACCAGACTTGTCATTTAGGAAATGATAGGATTTTGTGATGGATTATGGTTTTAAATATATGCTGGGTCCACTATTTTGATTTTCTGCTATAGAGACTCAGGTGATATGAATTGCACTCCTCTGCTGATTCTCCATTTCTACTAGTTTCTTTCCAAGCCTTTTTCTTTCTTTCATGCTGCCATTTTCATTTGCTTATTTGCTTCCCTGAGTGTTTTAGTGTTTCTTATTAATTATTTATTTGAATCTACTGTGAGTGTCTTATAATTTTTTCTTTTTTTGAGATAATTATTGTTTTTGTTTTTTCATTTATTTCCTGAGTTCCATAAATGTTTTTGTTTTTCTCTATATCTATTTCTGTTTTTCATTTATTAATTTCTAGTTCAAGTTCTTTATTTATATTCTTAAATGCCTGATTGAATATTTCTAAACATATTTGGCATGTTGACTTACTGTTTGTTCCTGGTTCATATTTATTTTATAGGAGATGGTTTACTTATATATGTTATATTTTAAGATTTTAAAAAAATTTGTTCTAATTATTTATATAGGACAGTAGAATGCATGTTAGTACATCATACATAAATGGAGTATAACTTCTCATTCTTCTGGTTGTACATAATGCAGAATCACATGGGTAATGCAATCATATATATACATAGGGTAATAATGTCCAATTCATTCTACTATATGTTACATTTTTTCCTCTGAGTTTTTGCAATAACTTAAATGGACTTGTTTAACTTTCACTTGTTCACTTTTATTTGATATTAAGACATTTTACAAGATTGCTATCTTAAATGTTTCCCTAATGTTAGTAGACCACTGTGCTGGTACTTTGTTTATTTTGTTTTAGTCTGGTGTTTGCGGCTGTGGGTCTGCTAATTTTATATAGCACTTTTGCCATGATGCATATGTCTCCTTCATTTTCTTCCTTTACTTCTAAATTGCCAGAGTGTTCTTCTTTTGTACCCAATTGTCAAAATGTTCTCAATAATCCTATTTTCTCCTCCACAGACGTGCATTTGGAAAAGCATCCTTTTAAAATTGAGTTTGTACTTTCAAATAGCACACATGTAGAAATGTCTTCCCTGTAGTCCTTGTTGTGTCTGTCCAAGCACTGCTCTGATGTTTTTAGATTTAGGTGGACTTAATCTTTCTGGCATTGTTTGACCTTCCTTAGGCCCTGTCACTCATTTCTCTCTTTTTCTGTAGATCTTCTTTGGATACTTCAAAACCTTGCAACAGGTTAATAGCAAGGGATGCAGTGGGAGCAAGAGTGTGTGAGAATTAGTACTTTTGGTTACTTTTTACTTAGTTATTTTAAGGTGTCAGTATTGTCAATATTGTGTATTGAGTAGATGGCTGAATTATAGTTGTAACAAATCCTTAGGGAAGAATTTGTGTTTGTCCATTTGTGGCCCCTACTTAGTGCCAAGGTTGATGGACAACTTTCCTTTTACTTCCCTTTGTGACAACCTCAGTTTTTACATTTTATGTTATTGTTGTAATATTAGTTTGTATATATACAGACTAATGACAATAGAATATTATTTAGTATATGCCAAAATGATATTTGAACTTCTTAATTCCTATACATTTTAATACTAGTATAAATTAAAATATAGTACAAACTGACAGCTCCAAATTGTTTATTCTTAACTTTGATTTTTCACCTAATATTTATTCTTAGTTAAATAAAGATGCTCTAATTTTCTTTAAAAAGTTGTTTGATTTTTCTCATCATTTTGGGGAAACACAGTCTAGGGTTGTTCCTAGTATATAGCACAAACTGAAGACATATTTGTTGAATAGATAGTGTTAAAGCAAAGCAAAAGTATTATAAGAACATGCTTAAATCAAATGATTATAGTTAGCTCAAAAATATTTAGTCATTATAATCAAATAGTGGAAAATATATATTATAGATGTCATGAAGTATAGTAAACTAATTGCACTATGGATATGAAATGATACGCTGTGTGATCCAGTGAGAAAGGTATTAGGCTGTGACAAATATCTAGGTTTTTTTTTTTTTAAATTCACACAAATTTATTCAAGTCAATTAGCCTATATTTGTTCCACAAGAGAATATCCTAAAAATATCAATCTAGCTAATTATTATATTGTGTTCTAATCTATCAACCACATCTTCACATTTTGCTTCAGGCTCCTTTAACAACTCTCACTCTTAGTTTCTAACTCACCTGTTTGAATACTCACCAGGTATTTCTCATACTTTTTTCATTTACCTATGTCAGAATGCTTGCTTTTACATGCTTTCCTGTTTTCACTGAATTCAATGATGCTCTATGTATTATAGTTATTAACATATACAGCAAATTCATAAGTACAAACGGAACTATGAATCATTAGACAAACCTGTTAGTCATTATTATAATACCAATAGCCTATTTTTCTTTTTCTGATTTCCATTATATAACTCTTGTGATGATTCTTACTGAAAAGAGGAAATAAGTTGGATCAGGAATGATGTTACTTTATTTATTTTTTTATTTTTATTTTTTGATCTGTTCAGTAGAGGTTACTGTTTAATCCAGTAAATACAATTTTGGTTCTGTGGCTCCTCAGTAGTTGTGTGGCTTGAACAAACAATTGAACCTCCCTTGGTGTCCTTTTCTCCAGCTGTGAAATGGTAGTGCTAGTAACTTCCTATGTGGCACAAAATATTGTTGTAAAAATGAGATAATAGATGCTGAATGCTTTCAAATATAAAGTTTTTATACATGTAGAATATTATATACCTGTATGTAGACCAATCAGAACACACTCACAAAGGCAGAACACCTAAGTCTAATTGTAGTACATTCAATCTGAGTAGCATTAGATAAAAATGATAACCTGAATGATTTCCCACAAAACATGAGATTCCCTTCTAAGAAGTAACAATTTGAAAGAGCTTACTTCTAAGCCTCTATCTCATATTCTGAATTCTGGCCAAACGTCCATAGGATTTCTCAATAGGAATAGGTTGAGCGGATGCAAATTTAAAGTTTATGATTGTTTTTCCTTACAAATGAGCTTCATTCCTACTTGTTCCATATAAAGGCACATGTAACTGATACAGGAAATCTCAGTTACAATTACTGTTGTACCAGTATAGTGGTCTAGAACAATTATTCTTAATCTTTCAGAGCTTCTCTTTTCACATCTGAAAAATGGAAGTTAGGTATAGATTATTTTCATAGACTTTCAGAATTAAAGTTGTAAATATGTTTAAAATATGGAGGCATACATATATGCAAAAATCTAAAATATGCAAACAGTAAACATTCAGAGAAGCAGAAATTCAGACATCTCCTAAGTTATTTATTGAGCAATGTTGAATGAATATAAATTGCCAAGCACTGAGCTAGACTCCAGTGATACCAAAATATATCACTAAGGCTTTGTCTCTCATGGGAGAGGCTATTTAAGCAAACAATACAAAATTGAGTACAAGAATTTATGAGTGACGAACATGCTCCATCACCTGGATCTTACCGTTTAGATTTAGAATCTTCAAATTTAGTGATTTTTGGTGGGATAGGGATACTGGGGATTGAACTCAGAGGCATTCAATCACTGAGCCACATCCCCAGCCCTGTTTTTTATTTTATTTAGTGACAGGGTCTCACTGAGTTGCTTAGCACCTCGTTTTTTCTGAGGCTGGCTTTACACTTGTGATCCTCCTGCCTCAGCCTCCCGAGCCTCTGGGATTACAGTCTTGCACCACTGTACCTGGCCAAATTTAGTGATTTCTAAAAAGTTAAAAATCTTTTCCTTTTATTTTTTAATTTGCAAAAAAAAAAAATTTAAATAGATGTTTCCAGATATTCAGAGATAGGCTAATACAAATATGTTCTGTTACAAATAGTCTAGATTTCCAGAATTGTCCAAAATCTTAAATTAATTCAATATGATCTTAGATGTATTTCCACATTTTTCATATTTAAAGTAAGTGTATACTAATTGACTTTGACTTTATTTGAACTCTGTAGCTAGAGCCACACAAATCAAATTTTAAAATAAAAATTTAAGCCTCTTAAAAATAAAGTTTAAATTTCATATTGAAATGTCTTAATTTTAAAAAGTTAATTATTTTTTACTTTGCCTATTCCTTTATTTTACTAAGTATAACAATTTTATTATTTCATGGAATCAGTTCTTCACTTTAAAATACTGGTTATTTTGAAAATTTCTAAACAAATTAAGCTTTTTTTAAACAGAAGATAATGTTTTAAAAATTTACTTTAATCTGCCACCAAGCAAACTCTCCTCTATATTTACACTCTCTACAATTGTCTATGCTTTGATTGAACAGTACTAACATTGTAAAACTTTGAGATCATTTTGAATAACAGATCTAGGTTGAAACTGGATTCAATCCATGTCTTGATTTTGATTTTCTTTTTAGAAGTAGCTAAGAGGGTATGACCCACCTATTAGTTTTTATTTCAGAATAATATACTTTCAACTATAGTCAGCACAAACATCTTGCTAAATTAAATTTACCCTAATTTTGAAGACACAATTATTTAACTTATTTTCTTTAAGTCATTTAAAACAGCATGCAGATATCTAGGTCTAATTGAATGATAGACAAGATACTCTGGAAAACCTATCAAATAAAATCCTCTGAAATGAATAATAAAAAATGGAGAAGAAAACTAAAATGTAGCAAAAATAGTGAAAGGAGTAATCCAATAAATTAAATATTGGGCTGGGGCTGTAGCTCAGTGGTAGCGCGCTTGCCTAGCATGCGTGAAGCACTGGGTTCGATCCTCAGCACCACTTATAAATAATAAATGAATAAAATAAAGATCCATCAACAACTAAAAAAAAAATTAAATATTCCATGACTTTTTTATGCCAATTCCAGAATTCTGTGTTTCCTTTGATGGTTTTATAGGGTAAAGAACAGAATATAAAGCCTATAACTTGCAAAACCAGGGAATGGTAGGAAGAAATCACCCCCAAATCTAAAACCTTAGAGGAATCCATGCTTTGTGTATCTTTCATAACAGGAATAAAGCATTCACATAAGTGAAATTTAATTTCTAATAAATATTAAATTTTCAGATATTAAGTACTAACGATATAGGTAAAGCTATCTCAAAAATCTAAACACAGTTTTATGTGTTTCTTACTATTAAATGTTTTAGATAATTCAACATAATCACTATTATGATATTTAGTGACTAGCTCTACTATTTAATATTCTTGGTGGATATTTTCTGTTAACTCTGCTTTACCTTCTTTTACAAATGTTTTATTCTGTTGCTGATGTTTTAGAAAAATTTGTTTGCTACATGCTATCACTTAGTAAGAAATGACCTTTGAAAGGTTACCAAGTAGGAACATTTTGTTTAAGAATCAGCTTACTTTTCATGAGAGACAGAGTTATAATTTAAATAATTGAATGTAAAAGTATGGAGACTCTTTAATATCACTAATAAGCAAAATATATATTAAAACAATAAAATTTTGGGTTTCTCCCATCAAATTAGTATTTTTCATATTAGTTCTCGTATTTTAAATGTGAAAAAGTCAGCATTATTGTATAGCACCGCAATTTAAACATAGATAGCCATAAAGTGGTATATCCCTTTGACTTAGAAATTATACTCCCAAATATTTAAAAATTCAAATTATTTCAAAAATTTATAATATTTCTTCATAAGCATATGTTGTATATTTTTCCACTGTGTTCTCTTTCAGAGAGAGAAGTGTATATGTGTTTATATAGAGGAGGCATGATAAATTATCAAATTTTAAAAAACCAAGTTTTAGCTATTCTATTTTTAATAAAACATTTATGTACTTATGAATACATAAAAATAGAAATTAGTTTGGAATGATAAATACCAAATTATGAATAGTAGTCATCTGAGTGGTGGCAATATAAACTATTTTATTCTTTTCATAATTTTACAATAGCACTTAAAAATCTGCACATTAATTTTATAAAATATTCACCTTTGTAGTATTGGAAATAGGGAGTGAGAGTGGACAGGCAGCACAGTTAAGGGATAAAGCTATGCCCATGACACTAGTGACAGCTTACACTAGGGAATGTTGACATCGTAAGGTTGACTGAGTGCATCTGTTTGAGAGGCACCATTATATGTATCATTCTGTTTAATCCTTACAATGGCCCACTTTACATATATGGAAACTGAGGCTAACAGTAAATTACCTAAGGTAGTATTTCTCAAAAGTAGCCGACTTGAGACTTGAAACCAGACTGACTTGACTTCAAACTCACTTTTCTTTCCTCTCTTCAATATTATGAAGGCTTATTTTCAG
Source organism: Xerus rutilus (assembly GCA_028644305.1). Classification (NCBI taxonomy): domain Eukaryota; kingdom Metazoa; phylum Chordata; class Mammalia; order Rodentia; family Sciuridae; genus Xerus; species Xerus rutilus. Next base: position 66,072,103 of record CM053405.1, read on the forward strand.
AAACACTTTTCTTCAGTTTTGTATTCTGGAATGTGATCTAGAAATGTAACATTAGAGTTCATATATTGTCATAGTAAGCCAGACTACTATTCATAACAGTCTGCTACACTATGAACATTACTCCAATATTGAAGAGTTGTGTTCTCTTATCTCACTTTTCCAAGTCTTTGTTTTCTGATCTGTGGAATGGGAGTAGTCATGTACCTATCACATACCCTGTTGCACAGGCAATGCTGTGAGAAAATGCATGAGAAGCACATAATACAGTGTCTGGTCACTAACATTTTCATTATTCATGTTATATTCAACAACAAATATGATTTGCTACTCTGGAACAATTATTTGAGCCATTAACTATAGCTTAATCTATTTTGTTAAATAGGCTTGACATTAGTATATATTTCTCTCAAAGTTAGACACCATATTTTCTTGTCAGCAATGCGAATAGATTTAATATGCTACTTGAAAGAATGCTAATGCATATAGGCTTTAAACCAAAAGCCTAATGGAAAGTTGTAAGATTATAAGATCAAGATTTGTCTTCTCTTACTTTGAAATGTATGCAAGTTTAATGTTATTTCAGGGCAAGATACGGCTAATCCATAGAAACTATATTTTTTCCCAATATATCTTATAGTATATCTATCAGTGTAAACCGTAAATGATCTTCCTATGGGATAAAAGGATATATAAAATTTAGTTCTTACACAAATAAACTGCAGAAATAAGAAAGGAAGGAGAGAAGGAAAGAAGGAAGAGATGGAGGGAGGAAAGGAAGAAAGAAACACTAAGCAGAAAATAAGTACTATAAAATAGGTACAGATCAGCTGGAATTTAGAACAAAAGAATCAGGAACTTCCTAAAGGAGAAATCAGGAATTGTTGAGTAATGAACAGGTGAGCTGGGTATTGAGGATCAAGTAAAATTTAGAAATGCAGAGATGGAAGAATTCCTGGAAGGGTGGGAATGTATTGTACCAGTCATTCAGTCAGACAAGATCAAGTCATAGGTGGGGAAAATATTGGGCATGTACTTAGAAATGAAACTGGCTTTGTAACTTTTGCACATAAGGGCTTTGAGACTTACCAAGACTGTAGAAACATGTTAGTCAGGTGCAGAGTGATCAGATCTTGGGGAGCTTCTCTCCCAGGCCAAGCAATGGAAACTTTATTTCATAGTCAATAGGGAGTCAATTGAAGGTGTCAAAGATGCAATGATATGATCAGAGTGGTATTTTAGAAGATTAGGCCAACAGAGTACATTCAATCGGCTATTATGTAAGAACCTAGAGTTAGGGAAGTGAGCTTGAAAAGTTGTACAAGTTTTCATGTTTAAAACTATATTTTTGCCTTTACAGGATCTGTAAGCCAATAATGTAGAACATTGGCATCAAGTGAAAATATGGCTCAGTTAGAGAAACCCATCAAAAATGTTCTGCAAAACACAGAAAAAGTGAAAAGTATCAGATTTAAGCATTTCTCAGACCAAAGATGCTGAAACCATCTTGTAATAGGAACAATCATTCGAGAAAATTTTATCCTCTTCAGTTTCCTGCCTCTTCCACATCTATTCTAAATTTTTCTTGCTGTAACCCTGATTGGAACTGGTAGAAAGTCTAGTTTGTAATAGAAGTAGCATAGAAATGCTGTGCAAATATATAAGGAAAGAGGGAAGGAAGAACCTGTACCCATCCTGTCCTTGCCTAAAAAGACAACAGGAATTCTCTTTTAACAAGGCTGGAAGTGGGAAATTAAATCAAGTTTTAACTTTAGATTGTTATTTGTATCTGGATATTTTAAATTAACTTATGAATTGCAACATACTCCATAAGGGGAAACTAGAGAAGTCAAGGGGACTGCATGAATTAGTGTCCAACAACAGAATTGGGAAAGATGTAGACATCAGCTTGATTTGAGGAAAGTGAGATCATGGTAAAGTTTCTTTCATGATTTCTATTTAGCAGCCATGTTTGTTAATTTGAACAATATTGTGCTCTACAAACAAAAGTGAAATTAAAAGTTATACAAATGATGAAGGACTTTCATTAAGTCATTAAGATATTGGGATCTAATAAACAAATGAGTTGACTGGTAGTTCACAGTTGAGGAACAAATGTTAGCAGGAATGATGGTCTTCAAAGGAAAGCATAGGCACTCATGGGCATGGCTTTCATGATATGATGGTGATAGTGCTACATTCATTTGACAAAAGTCACTAAGATTTATGCTAAATTGAGAAATGCTATTGCATATAAAAAAGAGAGTGAATGGCTATCAAAGAAGTAAACAAATCTTTTGGGAAAATGATGGCTTTATATACATTTTACCAAAATGACTATCTTTCATTATGATCTTATTGAGAATGTCGAGCATGTAGTATAGAATGTGATTTCAGGTTATTACATGTTTTGTTAGGAAAAAAATTGACAGATGAAAAATAAAATATCCTTTATACTTCATATTCATTTAAAATAAGCTAAATCAATGCCATATTTTGTTTAAAATAAAACATGCTTATTATCATAAGTATACTCAAATTGTCAGAAACAATAGCCCAAACAACTTTTGTCATTATGTATTCTGATTTCTGGTTTCTCCTTTAAATTAATCTATTTTATTATGTTTAAATTTTATCTTTAAAAATCAGAGTAATTCATACACATAGTTCTAAAAGAAAAATAGCAATAAACACATATAGAATTTCAATCTTTTCATCCTCCAAATAGTTATATTAAAAGTTCCAGTTAAATACCCTCAATTTACATTATTTTTTTCTATCTAAATTTATCAGTTAATCACAAAATATGTCATCATTACATTTCCTTATAAACCCTTTTTTGAAATATAACTGATCTTTAAGAATTTACTATTTTTGAAGGTTTATCCTTCAAAGTGGTGACAATATAAACTTTTTTTTCATAATTTTACAATAGCATTTAAAAATCTTCACATGTTAATTTTATAAAATATTCACCTTTATAGTATTGGAAATAGGGGTTGAGAGTGGACAGGCAGCACAGCTAAGGGATAAAGTCATGCCCATGACACTAGTGACAGTTTACACTAAGGAATGTTGACACTGTACTGTTGATTGAGGTAAGATAACACAACTCTTAAGAAACATTTACTCTCTAGGCTGGGGCTGAGGCTCAGTGGTAGAGTGCTTGCCTCGCATGCGTGAGTCACTGGGTTCGATCCTCAGCACCACATAAAAATAAATAAATAAAATAAAGATATTGGGGCTGGGATTGTGGCGCAGTGGTAGAGTGCTTGCCTAGCACGTGTGAGGCATTGGGTTTGATCCTCAGCACCACATAAAAATAAAGATATTCTGTCCACCTACAACTAAAAAAATAAATAAATATTAAAAAAAAAAAGAAAAGAAACATTTACTCCTCAACTGTAAACTACCAGTCAACTCATTCTTTCATTAGATCTCGACATCTTAATGATTTAATGAAATTCCTTCATCATTTGTATAACATAATACTTTTCAAAATGTATTATTAATATTACTTACAGTTTCCAATGGAATTGTAAAACTTTATTAATACAGTCAAATATATTAAGTGTGTCTACTAGTACTTTTCAGTTGGATATATGCATCTCACAAATCTTTCTTTCTGCTCCTGTCTAAACTCTTTATAAGCCTGTTTCACATTTCTCATTTTCAGTTTATACTAACAAAACCCTTGGTCTCCATGACATATTAGGTCCCTAGTTCCCACATTCCATATTTTCTTCTTTCTAAGTTTACTTTCTATTTTCATATAGAACATTCTTGTTTTTAACAGCTTTTTCACTGCTGTGATCAAAACATCTAATGAGAAAAATTTTAGAGGAGGAACAGTTTCTTTAGGTACTTATGCTTTCAGAGTTCTTTGTCCATGGATGGCTGACTTCATTCTTTGGGGCTTAAGAGGAAGCAGAACCTCATGGTAGAAGGGTGTGGCAGAGCAAAGCAGCTCAGGACATTGCACCAGGAAGCAGACAGAGATCACTCCACTCTCATCAAGTATAAAACATATACCACCAAAGCACTCCTCAGTGACTACTCCAGCCACACCCTGCCTGCCTACAGTTACCACCCAGTTAATCCCTTTGGGGATTAAACAGAGTTTAAAACTCTCACAACCCAATCATTTCCCCTCTAATTTCCTTATATTGTATCACATACGGACATTTGGGGAATACCTAATATCTAAACCATGACAATTGTTCAATAGTTTTCTGCAAAAAGCAAATGAGAAATCAAAATATTCAAGACAAAAACATTCAGCACTTTCATATTTGAACATATCTTTATTCAATTTTAAGAGCTGATTGATAGTTTAGCTATGTATAGACAATTCTAGGTTAGAAATCACTTTTTTTTTTACCAAAATGTGAAGGTCATTTTTATTTTTTTATAGTTTATAGTGCTAGTGTTAAGACAGCAGAAGATCATCTGATTTTTCAATACTTTTAATATGATTGTTTTTCACCTGATTCTTTGGACTATGCTCTTAGCCATTACTTAGCTTTATGCATTATTTTTCTAATAGTCAAAGTTTGACAAAATCTGTATAGAACCAATTCTAGACAGAGCCAATCAGATGTTAAAAATGATTATATTGTACTTTGTTAGTTTTTAATTATTTTTCTACAAACCAGAGGAGACTATAAATTTTACTAAATGTATTTTAACAGATTTGTTAAGATATATTTTATATCACATAAAATTCACCCATCTCAATAAATTTCTAGCAACCCTACTAAGTAATTTAAATAGAGCACAGGTCTATTTTAGAATGTTTCTATTTTCTCAGTAAGATCCCTTGTACCCATTTACAGTGAATTTCTATCTATACCCTCAGCCCCAGACAACCACCAGTTTATTTCTGTCTCTACAAATTTGTCATTTCTAGACTTTCCATATAAATGGAATCAGATGATGTATGGTCTCTTTTGTTTGGCTTTTTAAACTGAGAATAATGTTTTTGAGGTTCACCCATTATATTGAATGTGTCAGTAATTTATTTTTATTGCTGAATAGTATTCAATTCTATGGGTATACCACAATTAGTCTACTTATGCACAAGTTAATGGACATTTAGATTGTTTCCAGTTTGGGTCTACTATGAATAATGCTGCTATGGATACTGAGGTATATTTTTAACTGAGTTGTACATTATTATACTTAACTTTTTGAGAAACTACCAAACGTTTTCTGAACTGGGTGCACTATTTTACACTGTGTGCATTTCTAATGCCATAAAACTTCAACATTAATTCCTTCTTCCCTTTAAATTTTCTTGCTAAGGCCTCAAAAAGTCTTCAGCAAGAGTCTCTTGTACAGAGTGTCTCTCTAAAAAGTGATGCACAGACTTTCTTCTCTGCATTTGCAAATTTGTTCACATTTTATTTGTCCAAAGTGACTTATACATGTTTTATCCCAAAATACATTATTTTACATTGAATATGCATATGTATTTATGTGTACACACACACACACAATTCCTAAGTGAACAACTTCATTATGTTTACCACTTTAACACATACCCATGTAACCACAATACATTTCACTCTTGAGAATAAGACCTGCACAAAGGTACCTGTCTCACTATGCCAAACTATCCCCCAGATATTAACTCACTTTTGTCTCTTATAATCATAGATAAGTATTTAAAGTTTTTAAAAAAATGATTGACCCTTAATAAAATTAATTTTCTATTTTTTAAGTTTTATTGAGCTATAACTCACATTCTATCAAATGTAACATAAATTTAAAATTCAGTTGTTTTACTGTAGTTACACTGTTATGAAATCATCAGCACTATCTAATTTTAGAATGGTTTTATCACCCTAGAAACCCTGTATTTATTAGGAGTCACTTCTTAAATCCATCTGAACCCAGCTGCTGACAAAACTAAGCCATTTCTGTTTGTATGAATTAACATTTTCTGAACATCTCATATAAATGAAATCACGCAATGTATGATATTTTGTGATTGTTTGCAAATTTTGTCTTTGTTGTGTGTGTTAGTACTATTTTTATTGGTGAACAATGTTCTATTATATAAATATATACTATATGGCTTATCTATTTACATTTGATGGACATTTGGTTAATTTCTACTTTGGGGCATTATGACTAATTCTTCTATTAACAGTTGTATATATGTATTTGTGTTGTCATGTCTTTTCAGTTCTCTTGGATATTCATCTGTGAGTAAAATTGTTGGCTTACATGAAAATTTTATGTTTAGTATTTTGAGAAGTCACCAAACTATTTTCCAAAACACTTCTATCATTTAGAATCAAAATAACAATGTATGAAAATTTCCGTTTCTCCTTATATCCCCTCTAACACTTGTTATTATTTGTCTTTTTTTAAAAAATCTTAATCACTCTAGTGAGTATGAAGTGATATCTCATTGGTGTTTTGATTTGTATTTCCCATTGAGTAATGCTGCTAAGTGTCTTTTCATTGGCTGATTGAACATTTGTTTATCTTCTTTGGATAAATGTCTTTTGAAATCTGTTCCCAAATTTTCATTGAATATTTGTTCTTATATTAATGAATTGGGAATTTTTATATGTTCTTGATACAAGTCCCTTATCAGATATGTAATTTGCAAATGTTTTTCTCATTAGGTTGTCTTTTCCCTTTTTTGGACAGTATTCCCTGAAGCACAAAATGTTTAAGTTTTAGCAGAATCTAATTTACCTAATTTTGTGTGTGTTGATTTGAATATATGTGTTTGTGTGCTTATTTGTTTTAGAGTCCTGTGTAGGAAATCATTGCCTGCTGGGTGTGATGACACATTCCTGCAATCCCAGTGGCTCAGGAGGCTGAGGCAGGAGAATTGCAAGATCAAAGCCAGCCTCAGCAACTCAGCAAAGTCCTAAGCAATTTAGCAAGACACTTTCTCAAAATTTAAAAATAATAAATAAAAAATAAAAAGGGCTGGAGATATGGCTCAGTGTTTAAGTACTCCTGGGTTCAGTCCCTTCAATCCCTGGTACCTAAAAAGAAAGAAATTGTTGCCTAACTCAAGGTAATAAAGATTTCTTTGTTTTGTTTTGTTTTGCGTCCTTCTAAGTGTAATAAACTTGCCCTTACATCATTTAGGGCTATAATACATTTGAGTTAATTTCTTTATTTGATATGTATGAAGTAGATTCACTGTATACTGGTTACTAACTTGTCTGACTCTGGTAAGGCAACCCATCACCCCAAATAAAGTTACATGAAGAGGGTTTTTTGTTGTTGTTGTTGTTCTAATCAGTTATACATGACAGCAGAATGCTCTTAGGTTCATTGTACACAAATGGAGCACAATCTTTCACATCTCTGGTTGTACACAAAGTAGGGTCACATAATTTGTGCAATCATACATGTACCTAGGGTAATGATGACCATCTCATTTAACCACTTTTTCTATCCTCATACCCCCTCCCCACTCTTCCTTCCCTTTGGCCAATCCAAAGTTCCTCTACTCATCCCATGCCCTATGCCTTGTGGATTATCATCCACTTATCAGAGAAAATACTTGGCCTTTGGTTTTGGGGGATTGGCTTACTTTGCTTAGCATGATATTCTCTTACTCCATCAATTTACCTGCAAATGCCATGATTTTATTCTTTTATTGCTGAGTAATATTCCATTATGTATCTATACCAATTTCTTTTTCCATTCATCTATTGAAGGGCATCTAGGCTGGTTCCGTATTTTGGCTATTGGGAATTGTGCTGCTATAAACATTGATGTGGCTGCATCACTGTAGTATGCTGTTTTTAAGCCCTTTGTTTATAGACCTAGGAGTGGGATGGCTGGGTCAAATGGTGGCTCCATTCCAAGTTTTCTAAGGAATCTCCATACGAATTTCCAGATTAGCTGCACTAATTCACGGTCCCCTCAGCAATGTATGAGAGTGCCCTTTCCCCCACATCTTTGCCAGCACTTATTGTTGCTTATATTCTTGATAACTGCCATTCTGACTGGATTGAAATGAGATCTTAGAGTAGGTTTGATTTGCATTTCTGTAATTACTAGAGATCTTGAACATTTTTTCATATATTTTTTGATTGATTGTATATCTTCTGAGAAGTGTCTGTTCAGTTCCTTAGCTCTTTTATTGATTGGTTTTTTGTTTTTGTTTTTTGTTTTTTTTTGTGTAAAGTTTCTTGAGTTCTTTATCTATCCTGGTAATTAGTGCTCTATCTGATGTGCATGTGGTGAAAATTTGCTCCCAAACTTGTGACATAAACCTTTGTTTGTTTTCAAGAACTATTTTCGATATTCCATGTCACTTGCATTTCCACATGCGTATTACAATCAGATTGTTAATTTTACACAAAATGGAATCTGAGATTTTGATAGCAGTTGGTTTAAATCTGTAGATCAATTTATGAAGTATTAATGACATTAAATCTTTCAATTTATGAATGTGTGATGCCTTGCCATTTTCTTAGGTCTTTAATTTCTTTCAACAATATTTTGTAAATTAAAATACAAATTATACTTCTTTGGTTAAATTTACTACTAAATTTACTATTAAACATTTTCTATTCAGTTCAGTACTTGTTTTTTTTTCCAAGAACAGTTTCATTTGACTGTTATATGTGTCCCTGAATATGTCTATCTTTCCTATTTCTTTATGTTTTGCATTTTTAAATTAAAAATTTGGCATCTTAAATATAATGTGGTTACTTTAAGGATGAGGCTTTTATACATGTTTTGCTTTTGTTATTTATGATTTCAATTATTGATGTTGTGTTTTTTAAAGAAATTTTCCTACACAAATTCTGTAAATTATATATATTCCATGGTGTTCAACCAATAGAGTTCCCGTTCAGTCAGTTTAGTGGTTAGTGAGTGTCCTCTTGAACTAACATGTCTTACACACTTTGCGGGGTGTGTATGCGTGCTTGTGTGTGTTATACTTGGGCATATTTTTATTGTTGTGTGTAGTTTAAAGCTTTGATTTCCCTCTTACACAGAACCTCCAGGTCACTTAGAGGTAATAGATTATGTCCATCTGAGATATTTTCTGAGCACACACATAACACTGAACAAACACAGCAGTCTAGGTTTCCCAGATTATGTCAGAACCTTCCAAAGCTTCCCATAAACATCTCAATCTACAAGGTTTTCTTCTGAATTTTTTGGATAGTCTCTTGATTGCTCCAACTGGTATCTATGCCTAAGCTGTGATGTTAAACTATTTGCACTGATTCTTTCCAAAAAAGTACTCTGGGGATATATATGCCTTTTCCCACAGTGTGAGTTCAGAATGAGGACAAATGACAAGTCTGTAAGTGAGACTTCCAGACCTATCATATTGTGAAAATTCTCTAGGAACGGGTCCTTTTGAAGATCTTCAATACTGGCCTGCCTCTTTCAAAAGCTGTTAGACAGCTGTTTATTCATGACTATGAATCTGTGGATAAAGTGATGTGAATAGGGCAGTTTAAAATGCCACAAAACACTCTTCACATTGAGATTTGTCATTTTTCTTGAAAAATGCTACAGAGATTTTGGAGATTTCTGATTAATTTCCAGAATTTCATAAAGGTTCACTTGGGCAAATTTTGCATGCAGCCTTGTTACTCTGTGGAAAAACAGATTTCAGATCATCCTCTCTACTATGTTGAAAAACCTCTTTCCTATACAAATGGTTTTTAAATGCTCCACAGTATGAATATGCCACAATTAATCACTAATTAAATCAATCATAGTAATGAGTAAATATCCAGATTATTTGCATTATTTTTGATTCTTACATGCATGTTTTGGTGCACACATGTATGTATTTTTCTTGATTATATAATTTGGATTATAGTCACTATGATAGGAATATACAAGTCATTTAATGATGAGTAAACATTCCAAAAAATGCAATATTTGGCAGTTTTGTTGTGTGCACATCATAGAATGCACTTACACAAAACTTAGATGGTACAGCTCATCACATACATTTGTTATGTGGTATAGCCTGTTGCTCCTGGGGTACAGCATGTTACTATGCTGAATAATGTAGGCAGCTGTTACCCAGGGATAAGTATTTATATATTTAAGTGTATCTAAATACAAAAAGGCACAGTAAAAACATAGTATAAAAGATTTTAAAAATACTACACCTATATAGGCAACTTGCTACTGGAAATTACTCTGAATAAGTCACTGAGTGGGTGGTCAGTGAATATAAAGTTCTGGGGCATTTCTGTATACAACTATCAACTTGTAACATTGTACACTTGGATATACTAAACATTATTTTTAATGAGTCAATCTTAGGTTATGGTAATGCTTTTACATCAAAAATTTAATTTTTTAAACAAATTTGCCCTTTTATGACAACTTAAAACACAATCACACCATATAGCTGTCCAAAAAGTATTTTTATGTATACTTATTATATAAACTTTTTTCTATTTTATGAAGCTTTTATTTACTTTTTGCTTTATAAAGTTTGTTGTTAAACTAAGACACAAAACACATATGTTTTGGCCTACTCAGAGTCAGGATCATAAATCACCATCTTCCACTTCTACTTCTTGTCCCATTGGAAGAACCTCAGGGATCATAATATACATGGAGCTGTCATCTCATATGGTAACAATACCTTATTCTGGAATCCTCCTTGAAGGACCTGTTTGAGTCTGTTTTACGTATATGATAAGAAGTACAATGTAAAAAACATGATAAAAATGTAATAAATAACACAAACTAATAGGATAGTTTTTTATTACCTCATCAAGTGTTTTGTGCTGTACATAATTGTGTGTGCTGTACTTTCATGTAGCAGGCAGCACAGTACATTTGTTTGCATGAGCATCAGCAAAGATGTGTGCATATGCATTATGCTATGATGTCATATGAATTTTTCAGCTCCATTTTGATATTATGGGACCAGATCATATATGCAGATATTATTTAACTTCCTTTTTCTAAGCAGTTGTGCCAATTTGTTTTGTCAGAGTATAAAAGAGGTTTCACTTGCTCTACATTTTCACCAACATGTATAATCTCATGATTTTCATGTTTTGGTAGGTATATGGGGCTATCCCAATGTGACATTAATTTGCTTTTTTCTGATGCCTAAAGAGATAGAATACCTTTTCACCTACCTGCTGGATTTAAGGGTATCATTTACTGTTGTCTATTCCAGATAATTTTTTGCAAATATTTCAAACTCTGTTGTCTTGAGTATAGATTGCAAATGTCTTCTAGATTAAGGAAGTCTTCTATTTTAATTTATCTTCATTAGCTAAAATTTCATAAACATAATTTTGACTAATTGATAAAATTATAACACATAGAAACCAAAATGACCCAGTTAATAAATGGGCAAAAGAACTAAACAGATACTTCTCAAGAGAAGAATATGGTCAGTCAGCAAATATATGAAAGAATGTCCAACATCTCTAGCAATTATGGAAATGTAAATCAAAACTACATTGAAATTTCATCTCACTCTGGTGAGAATGGCAGATAAGATTACAAATAATAGTAAGTGTTGGTGAGGATGTAGGGAAAAAGGTACACTCATACATTTTTGGTGGGACTGCAAATTAGTGCAATCACACTGGAAAGTATAGAGACTCATCAAAAACTAGAAATGGAAATAGCATATGATCCAGCTGTTATCACTCCAGAGTAAACATCCAATAGATATAAAATCAGTATATTAAGAATACAGTCACATTAATATTTATAGCAACACAATCACAATAGCCAGCTTTGGAACCAACCTAGGTGTCCTTCCACAGATGAATGGATAAAGAAAATGTGGTATATATACACAATGGAGTACTTCTTAGCCTTGAAGAAGAACAAAATTATGGCGTTTGCTGGTAAATGGATGGAAATGGAGGATATAATGCTAAGTGAAATAAGCCAGACCCCAAAAATCAAAGGTCAAATGTTATCTCTGATATGCAGAAGCTAGTCCAAGATAAGGCGGAAAAGAGAAAAGTGTGAGAGGGTATTTCATCAAAATAGAAGAAAGATTGGTGTAATAGATGAAGGGAATTGAGGTTGAGGGACAAGGGACAAGATAAGGGAAGAACAGTGGAAGGAATCTAATCTTACTCTCCTATATGAATATATATGAATATACCACAGTGAATCTCACCAACATGTATATTCACAAGATGCTAATGATGTTGTACTTAACTTTCCATACCTGGCTTATTTCACATAGCATAATGATTTCCTGTTCCCTCTATGTTGTTACAATTGAAAGAATTTTATTTCATTTCCATTGTGTATATGTATCACATTTTCTTTTTCCATTCATCAGTTGGTGAATATGTAGGTTGTTTCCATTTCTAGGTTATTGTTAATAGTGCTATGGTGAACAGGAAATGCAGATATTTCTTCAACACACTAATTTTATTTCCTTTGGATATATACCCAGGAGTGGGATTGCTGGATTTTATGGTAATTTTATTTTAATTTTTGAAGAATATGTACAATTTCCCATAATGATTGTAATAACTTACATTCTCATCAATAATGTGCAATGTTTAACCCTTGTGCATAATAGCTGTTCTTACTGGGATGGGGTAATATTTCTATTGTTTCAATTTTAATTTCTCTATTGATTAGTGATATCAAGCATTTTTTATATACCTGTTGTCATTTGTGCATCTTCTTCTCAGAAATGTCTACTTAGGCCTATTGCCCAATTGAAAATACAATTACTTTTTTTTCTATCTAGTTTTTCAAATTCCTTATATATCCTGGATATCAACCTTTTCTCAGATTCTAGTTTTAAAATATTTTGTACTACTAAGTTCTTTCTTCATTGTGTTGACTGTTTCCTTTTCTGTCAAAAACTCTTTAGTTTGAGGTAATACTATTTTTCTAATTTTGCTTTTGTTTTCTGTGATTTTGGGGTCTTTTCCAAACAATCCCTGCCCATTTTAATGCTCAGAAGAATTTCCTGTTTTCTCCTAGTATTTTCATAGTTTCAGTTCTTACATTTAAGTCTTTAATATTTAGTTGACTTTTATAGGGAGTGAGAGGGTTTTCGCTAAATTCTTCTGCATGTGGATATCCAGTTTCCCCAGTATCTTGTTGAAAGAATTTTTTTTATTCAGTGCATATTCTTAGCACTTTTGTTTAAAATTAGTTGGTTATATGCCAGAGTTTATTTCTTGGCTTTCTATTCTATTCCATATATCTATCTATTTTTACATAAGTACAATCTTTGTTTTTTATTATTAGAGCTTTGTAGGGTACTTTGAAATCAGATATAGTAATACTTTGTGCTTTGTTACTTTTGCTCATGATGACTTTCCCTATTAAAATGTATTTTCCATTTAATAAATTATTTTATAACTCTCTGAAGAATATCTGGTATTTTATAGAGATTGCATTGAACCTGCTGATTGCTTTGAGTAGTATCAAGATTTTAATCTTATTGCTTCTTTCAATTCATGAGAATGGAATGTCTTTGCATGTTTGTTTGTGAGCATCTTCATTAGTTTCATTCATCAACGCCTGATAATTTTCCTTGTAGAGATGTTCTATCTTTTTGGTTAAATTTTTTTTCTGGGTTTTTGTTTGTTTGTTTTTTTAGCTACTGGAAATGGACTTGCTTTCTAGATTTCTATTTCAGATAATTTGCCATCCATGTTCCACTGACAGCAGTTCCATTGATTTTTTCTGTGCTGATTTTATATCCTGCAACTCTGCTCAATTTTTTTTGATTTTAATAGCTTCTTATTAAAGTGTTTGGTGTTTTCTCTATATAACATCATATCATCTACAATTAGTGATAGTGTAACTTCCTTGTATTCAATTTGCAAGCCCTTAATTTTTTTCTCTTTGCCTAATTGCTCTGGCAAGGACATTGAGCATTATGTAGAATAAAAGTGATGAAAGTGGATATCTCATCTTGTTCAATATCTGAGAAAGCTCTCAACTTTTACCCATTCAGTATGATGTTAGCTGTTGCTTTAATATATATTATATCTTTATTATGCTAATGTACATCTCTCTTATGTATAATATGTTCAATATTTTTATCATGAAGCAGTGTTGAGTTTTCTCAAGTGCATTTTCTGTATCTATTGGAATGATTATAGTCCCTCATTCTGCTGATATGGTATATCACTTTATTAGTTTTCTTATGTTGAACCATCCTTGCCTCCTGGAATGAATCCCAGCTGATCATAGTGAATAATCACTTTAATGTCCTATTGGGTTCAGTTCTCTTGATATCTTTCCAAAGATTTTACATGTATGCTCATCATGAAATAAAAGCTTTGAATAGGAATTATGCATCTAACAATTTGTCTGAGGACCAACAAATGTCTGCAAATCATAACTTGAGTAGCGTCTCCACAATTACTTACCTTTATGTAAGAATAAAAATACAGCCTGTCCTATTGTTTCTCACCATGATTACACACATTAAAATTATCTGGTAAATTTAAAAGAAAATCTCATGCCATTGAGATTTTTGGTAAGTGTTGAATCCCTGAAGATAAGAGCAAGGAATTAGTACCTTTGGCAAGCTTTGCAGGTGATTTTTGTGTGCAGATATGGGTGAGAGTCACTGTAAAAGGACATTGTTTGCAAAATATATACATCTTAAGTTGGCATTTTTAAGGAAATACAAATGTACTTTTGTCCCTTATATAAATTAAAAAATTACTTACTTGTAAATAAATTGTAAAAATATCTGGATTTTCATAATCACAAGAAATCACAAATGTATTTTTAATTAGAGATTATTCTCATTTTTTTCAATAAAAAATTTGAAAGTTGACAGCTCTGTTTCACTTATTATTTACTGTTCCCCTAAACGTTTATTATAGGGCAAAGATGGAAACATGACATGGAAATTGACTCTAACCATTATAAAGAATTATTTTTTCTAAAAGACCCATGTGGCAAAAATATCAACAAATTGTTAAAGAAAAGAAGATTTCTATAAAGTGAAATGTGTGTGATTCTTATAGTAAAATGAAAAGTAGTTTTAAGCACTAAATAAATTGATCTGCAAATTACCTAGAAAGTTCATGGAAAAGTTTGAGTTCATTTTAGTAATATTTCATTTAGTAGTCATTTTCTAAAATAAAAGTTAACATCAAAAATTCTATAAACCTGTGTGAATGCTGGTTTACTTTCATGACAATTTTCAATAAAATCAAACTGAAAATCCACTGAATCTTGTTTGAAGTCCTAGATATCTTATACTGGATTTGGGTTATTTTTCCAAAAGTGTCGGTAGTGTCTGTGGAGTTCTTTAATTCATTCAGCAGCATGTATTCATTTCCTACTATGTATGATGTACTGTATAGGATTTAGGAAGTTAGAAGGATGGGTAAAGCATATTAATTTGTAACATATTTGAGCAATGGACAAATCAGCCAGCAGTTACAATTTAAAGTTAGTGCTGTAAATGCTGTTATTACTATTAGTAATAATACCATCTAAAAATAGACCAGTGAGAATGTGTCAATCTGAAAAGCTTCTGTACAGCCAAGAAAATAATCAGCAGAGTGAAGAAGCAACTTCCAGTATAAAAGAAAGCTTTTATTTGCAAACTATATGTCCCAGAAAGGATTAATATTCAAAATATATAAGGTACATAAATGACTCAATAGTAATAAAACACATGACTCAACTGAAAAAAAATGGGAAAAAGATCTGAATTGAAATTTTTCAAAAGAAGATATATAAATGGTCAACAGGTAGATGAAAAAATATTCAGAGAATTTCAAATTAAAAACACAGTGAGATACCACCTTATTCTTATTAAAATAGCTATTATCAAAAAGATAAATGTTCAGAAGTGTTGGTGAGGATGTGGAGAGAAGGGAACCCTTGTGCACCATTGGTGGAAACTTAAAGTTATGCACTCATGAAAATAGTCTGGAGTTCCTCAAAACATTAAAAATGAATCCATTGCATGATCCACCATTCCCACTTGTGGCTAAATATCAAAAAGATATGGAATCAGTACATCAAAGAAATATCTGCACTCTCCTCTCCTGTTAATTGCAGCATTGATTTGAATTTATAAATCATCTTTATTATGGTTCAATCAGTGAACAATGAACAATGGTCATTTTCACAATAGCCAAGATATGGAATCAACCTATATTTAACAATGGGTCAATGATAAAGAAAATGCGGCATATAAACACAGGAGAATACTGTTCAATCTTAAAGTAAAAGGAAATCATGTCATTTGCAATAATATGTTTGAAGCCGTAGGACATAATTTAAGTGAAATAAGTTGAGCACAAAAATACAGATATCACATGTTCTCACTTCTAAATAGAGTGAGAAAAAGTTGAACTCTGAGAAGAGAAATAGTAAAATAGTGTTTATCAGTGGCCATTGTGGGAGTTGGGAGAGGATGATTAAAGGATACCAAATTCCAAATAATTAGGAGGGATAAGTTCAAGAGATCTATTGTAGATCTAGGCAGATATAGCTTTTAACAATGTATTTCATACTTGAAAACTACTGATAGGATATGTTTTGTATGTTCTCAATATATACAGAAAAAATAAGTATGTGAAATAGTGCATTGCTAATTAGCTTGGTTTAACCATCCTACAATGAATGGTTAGTCAGAACAAAATAAAATGTTCTACACCATAACAAAGTTGGTTGGCTACTTAAAGTCAATTGAGGGCTTTGGTAGGAAAAGATTTGCTTCCCTAGAAGATAAGAGGATTCTGCCAGAAAACCCACCTTTGGGCTGAAACTGCAACTCCCCTCTGGGTTTTCAGCCTGCTGGCCTACCTTGAAGATTTTGGATTTGCCAAAATGAACCAATTTCTGAAAATCAATCATTCTCTCTCTATCCTGTTGATTCTGTTTCATGGAATAACCCTGACTTATTACAGAGGATAAGTGAAAAGGAAGAGGCTAGGATTATTACTATAGTGGATAGTTCATGGGGCTATTCACAGACAATGGAAACAAAGAAAGATGACTCAAAAGGAAGTAAAGAATTTCTTTCATATTTAATAAGAGGTGTCTTGGGGTCCACACAAATTGAGAGGTTCAGTAGGCATTTTATGAGGCTAAAGTCAAGCAAGAAATTGGGGGTAGATACTTCAATTTTGGAGAAAGCAATTCTGTATTTGAGAAAGAACACATTCAAAAAATCACAGAGAAACAATAGCAAAAAATAGATGGCTAGGAGAAATTATGAGGACAAAGATACTGACGAGAAATTTTAGTATAAAAATGTGAGACTCTAAGACAGAGCAATATTACAAAATTCAAGGGAAAGAAAACTTTAAGAAACAATGAGTCGAAAGTTTTTGGTATGTGTAATCTTGAAATTAGGAGAAAATAGTGACTTTAGGAGAAAAAATTTCCTACATATAAAAATTTTGATTTAAAAAAGCTAAATAGCATTACCATAATCTTTTTCTCCCTATTTCTTAAATCAGTCACTTTTGTAGCCATCGGGAATGTTAACTTTAGGTCAACTTGATTAGGGAATACCTGGAGAACTGTTAAAGCATTACTTGTCTGTTTGTGTCTGTGAGGTAATATTCAAATGAGATAGGCATGTGAGAATGAGTGGATTAAGTGGGAAAGATCTGTCTTCGATGTAAGTGGTCACCATCCAGTTGGCTGGGAACTGGGACCTCAAAAAAAATGAAAAAAAGGCAAATTGATGCATCCCTCACCTGGAGCTAGAATACATTCTTTTCTCCTGTCCTTGGACATCAAAACTCGAGATTATACCAGTAGCTTCAACTCCACCCCATTTTAAGTGTCTGACTTGGAATAAGCCATACGGTTGGTATTCCAGGCTCTCCTGCATTTAGACAGCTTGTCATGGACTTCTTATCTTTCATAATCACAATAACTAATTTCCCTAAAATGGTCCCTCCCATCTCCCTCTGTCTCTGTCTCCCTGTAGATCTATCTGTCTCTCTACCTTCCTACCTACCTACCTATATCTCATATTTATCTGCATTGTATTGACTATTTCTCTCTGGAGAATTCTGACTAATATACCATCAGACAATATTTGTAGCAAAACACAGGAGGAATTTATTTGGCACACTTGATATGTACAACATCTCTGAGTCTGAGTATTCAGAAAACTTGCTATCTTTCCCTATAAGAAGTAGTAGATCCAGGACTTGTATCTGTGTCCAGTGTTTCATAAGAAAGTCATAATAATACACTGACTGGCAGTGCTATAAAAGCAAAATGCTAACCACATATAGAAATAGCTGGAAAGGGAATAAAAGAGGCAGAGGGAAAAAAGGAAAAATGTTACACAAAAACTTGTACATCTTATAAGAAAAGTATGTAAGATCTTAGACTGAAAGAGAAAGAGATTCATAGCTGGTTGGTGAAAAGAAACAATAAAAGAAATAATAAACCAAATTAAAAACTCAATAGAAAGCATCCCCAACATATTAGATCATGTGGAAGACAGAACCTCAGACAATGAAGACAAAATATATAATCTTGAAAATAGAGTTGATCACACAGTGAAGACGGTAAGAAACCATGAGCAGAACATCCAAGAATTATGGAATAACATGAAAAGAGCAAACTTAAGAATTATTGTGATAAAGGAAGTTATAGAAATTCAAACCAAAGGAATGAACAATCTGTTCAATGAAATAATTTCAGAAAAATTTCCAAACATGAGAAATAAATTGGAAAATCAAATAAAAGAGGCATACAGGATACCAAATATACAAAATCACAAGAGATCTACACAAAGTCACATTATAATGAAAATGACTAGCATATAGAATAAGTAGACAATTTTAAAAGCCACAAGAGAAAGGAATCAGACTATATATAGGGGGAAACTAATCAGGAACTCTGCAGATTTCTCAATCCAGACCCTCAAAGCTAGAAGAACCTAGAATAACATATACAAAGCTCTAAAAGACAATGAATGCCAACCAAGAATCTTATATCCAGCAAAACTAAGCTTTATATTTGATGATAAAATAAAAACCTTCCAAGATAAACAAAAGTTAAAAGAATTTACAGCAAGCAAGCCTATACTACAGAACATTCTTGGCAAAATATTCCATGAGGAAGAAATGAAAAACAATAATGAAAATCTGCAAAGGAAGGAACTACAATAAAAGAAAGTCTAATCAAAGGAGAAACCAATTAAGTTAAAAACCAAAAGTAAACAAAGAAGTCTGGGAATACAAACCATGTCTCAATAATAATCTTGAATGTCAATGGCCTAAACTCAGCAATCAAAAGACATAGACTGGCAGATTGGATTAAAAAAGACACACCAATATGCTGGCTTCAAGAGACTCATCTTACAGGAAAAGATGTCCACAGACTGAAGATGAAAGGAAGGGAATAAATGTATCACAAGGTCTGCGTAAACAAGCATGGGTTTCCATCCTTGTATTAGATAAAGTAGGTTTCAAACCAAAATTAGTGAAAAGGGACAAAGAAGGACATTT
This sequence comes from Xerus rutilus, assembly GCA_028644305.1. Lineage (NCBI taxonomy): Eukaryota > Metazoa > Chordata > Mammalia > Rodentia > Sciuridae > Xerus > Xerus rutilus. Next base: position 66,091,536 of record CM053405.1, read on the forward strand.
CATACTGCTTAAGGGAATATCTATGCCCCAAACAATGAGGCATCTTTGTATATCAAACAAACCCTTCTTAACTACAAGAATCAAACAGACTACAACACAATAATACTTGGTAACTTTAACCACTGGATAGATCTTACAAACAAAAACTAAACAAAGAAACTATAGAACTCAATAAACAATCAATAATTTAGATTTAACAGACATATATGGAATATTCCAAGCTGGGTGCAGTGGCACAAGCCTGTAATCCCAGCACTTAGGGAGGCTGAGACAGGAGAATCATGAGTTCAAAGCCAGCCTCAGCAACAGCAAGGCACTAAGCAACTCAGTGAGACCCTGTCTTCTCTACATAAAACACAAAATACGGCTGGGGATGTGGCTCAGTGGTTGAGTGCCCCCGAATTCAATCTCCAATACCAAAAAAAAAAAAGTGTATTCCATCCTTCAACAAGTAAATATACTATTTTTCTCAGCAGCACATGGATCTTTTTCGAAAATAGATCATATGCCACAAAGCAAGTGTTAGCAAATACAAAAAAGTAGAGATACTACCTTGCATTCTATATGACCATAATGGAATGGAATTAGAAATCAATGACAAATTAAAAAATAGAAGCTACTCCAACACCTGGAGACTAAATAATATGCTATTGAATGATGCATTGATAACAGAAGACATCAGGGAGGAGATAAAAAAAATTCTTAGAGGTAAATGAGAACTCTGATACAACATATCAAAAATCTCTGGGACACTATGAAAGAAGTACTGAGAGGAAAGTTGATTGCATTAAGCTCATTCATTTAAAGAATTAAAAATCAACAAATAAATGACCTGACATTACAACTCAAGCCCTAAAACAAGAGGAACAAATCAACACCAAAAGAAGCAGAAGAAAGGAAATAATTAAAAATAGGGCTGAAATCAATGAAATTGAAACAAAAGAAACAATTCAAAAAATTGACAAAACAAAAAGCTGTTTCTTTGAAAATATAAATAAAATTGACAAACCCTTAGCCACCCTAACAAAAAGAAGAGATAAAACTCAAATTACTAAAATTAGTGATGAAAAAGGAAATACCATGACAGACACTATTGAAATACAGAAGATAATTAGAAACTATTTTGAAAATTCATTCTCCAGTATAATAGAAAACCTCAAAGACACCAATAAATTTCTAGAGGCATATCACCTATCCAAACTGAACCAGGAGGACATACATGACTTTAGCAGATCAATTTCAAGGAAGGAAATGGAAGATGCCATCAAAAGCCTATGAACCAAGAAAAGCCCAGGACCAGATGGATTCTCAGTTGAGTTCTACAAGACCTACAAAGAAGAATTAATATCAATAATCTTCAAATTATTCCATGAAATAAAAAAGGAAGGAACACATCCAAACTCTCCAGTATCACCCTGATATTAAAACCAGACAGAAACACATCAAAGAAAAAAATTTCAGATCAATATTCCTGATGAATGTAGATACAAAAATTCTCAACAAAATCTTGGCAAACTGCATACAAAAACATATTTTAAAAAATAGTGCACTATGATCAAGTGGGGTTCATTTCAGGGATGCAAGGTTGGTTCAACATATGGAAATCAATAAATGGAATCCATCACATCAATAGACTTAAAGGTAAGAATCATATGATTTTATCAATTTATGCAGAGAAAGCATTTGACAAAATACAGGACTCTTTCATGTCCAAAACATTAGAAAAACTAGTGATAGTAAGAACATACCTCAACATAGTAAAAGCTATCCGTACTAAACCCAAGGCCAACATCATCCTAAATGGAGAAAAATTGGAAGCATTCCCTCTAAAAACAGGAATAATACAGCCATGCCCGCTTTCACCACTTCTATTCAAATAGTCTTTGAAACTCTAGCCAGAGCAATTAGATGAAAGAAATTAAAGGGATATGAATAAGAAAAGAAGAACTCAAACTATCATTATTTGCCAGTGACATGATACTATACTGAAAGGATCCAAAAAATTCCACCAGAAAACTTCTAGAATTAATAAATGAATTCAGCAAAGTAGCATGATATAAAATCAACACCCATAAATCAAATGAATTTCTATTCATCTGTGATAAATCCTCTGAAATTAGCAACTAGGAAAACTACTCCATTCAAAAAAGCCTCAAAAAAAATACTTGGGAATCAATCTAACAAGAGAGATGAAAGACCTCTAGAATGAAAACTATAGGACACTCAAGAGAGAAATTGAAGAGGATCTTAGAAGTTGGAAAGATCTCCCATGCTTGGATAGACAGAATCAATATTGTCAAAATGGCCATACTACCCAAAGCACTATACAGATTCAACATGCTTCCAATTAAAATACCAATGACATTCCTTATAGAAATAGAAAAAGCAATCATAAAATTTATTTGGAAAAATAAGAGACCCTGAATAATCAAAACAATCCTTAGCAAGAAGAGTGAAACAGGAGGCATCATAATATGAGACCTTAAACTATATTACAAAGCTATAGTAACAAAAACAACATGATATTTACATCAAAATAGACATGTAAACCATACAGAATAGAAGACACAAAGACAAACCCACATAAATACAGTTATCTCATACTACATAAAGGCACCAAAAATATGCATTGTACAAAAGATAGCCTTTCAACAAATGGTGCTGGCAAAACTGGAAATACATATGCAGCAAAATGAAACTAAACCCCTATCTCTCACCATGTACAAAACTCAAAGTGAATCAAGGACCTAGGAATTAGAGCAGAGACCCTACGCCTAATAGAAGAAAAAGTAGGCCCAAATCTTCATCACATTGGATTAGGCCTCATCTTCCTTAACAAGACTCCTATAGTGCAAGAAATAAAATCAAGAATCAGTAAATGGGATGAATTCAAACTAAAAATCTTTTTGTCAGCAAAAGAAACAATCAATGATTTGAAGAGAGAGCCTACATATCGGGAGCAAATTTTTGCCACACGCATGTCTGATAGAGCACTGATCCTCAGGATATATGAAGAACTCAAAAAACTTTAAACACCAAAAAAAAAAAATCCAATCAATACATGGGATAAGTAGCTGAATAGAGTTCTCAGAAGAAATACAATCTATCAACAAATATATGAAAAAATGTTCAAAATCTCTAGTAATTAGAGAATGCAAATCAAACTAAAATTTCATCTCACTCCAGTCAGAATTGTCAAGAACACAAGCAACAATAAGTGTTGGTGAGGATGTGGGTAAAAAGGCACACTCATTCATTGCTGGTGGGACTGCAAATTGATGCAACCATTCTGGAAAGCAGTATGGATATTCCTTAGAAAACTTGGAATGGAACCACCATTTGACCCAGCTATCCCACTCCTTGGTCTATACCCTAAAGACTTAAAGACAGCATACTACAGTGATGCAGTCACTTCAATGTTTATAGCAGCACAATTCATAATTGTTAAGCTGTGGAAGCAATCTAAATGTCTTTCAATAGATGAACGTATAAAGAAATTGTAGTATATAACACAATGGAATATTACTCAGTATTAAAAGAGAATAAAATCATGGCATTTGCAGGTAAATGGATGGAGTTGGAGAATATCATGCTAAGTGAAGTTAGCCAATCTCAAAAAACCAAAGGCCAAATGTTTTCTCAGATTAGTGGATGCTGATTCATAATGGGGATGGGGTTGAGGAGCATGGGAGAAACGAAGGAACTTTGGATAGAAAAAAGGGGAGAGAAAGAAAGAGAGAGAGCATGGGGGTAGGAAAGATGGTGGAATAAAGTGGACATCATTACCCTAGGTACATGTATAAAGACATGAATGGTGTGACTCTACCTGTGTACAACCAGAGAAATGAAAAATTTTGCTCCATATATGTACTATGAATTGAAATGTATTCTGCTGGTTTTTTAAAAAAATAAAAAAGAAAAGAAAAAAACATTAAAAATAACATAAAATTAAAAAGTGCACAGATGATATAGCTCAGTGATGGAGCACTTGCCTGGCATGTGTAAGGCCTTGTATTCACTTGCCTAGCATGTGTTCAATCCCCAGCACTGCAAAAGTAAATACATAAATAGATAAATAAATAAATAATAAGACAAAAAGAATTGGGGATGTAGCTCAATGGTAGAGCACTCCCAGTATCATTTCCCAATACTTGAAAAAAAAAGAAATAGGAAAAAATAGAAGTGTTATTAATGCATATCTCCATTTATTTGATAAACAAAATGATTAAATTATATGTATATGTAATTGTAAATTCTTTCAACTCTATATCTTTTGCTTTGCTAGTAATCTAAATCTGAAAGAGTGATAAAATCTTTCCACTTTTCTTCTGAAACTAGTTGCAAATTTCTTGCTACTCTACACATATTTCAAAAAGTTCAAAGTTGACTATAATAATTTGTAGCCTGCAAAATTTAGCAAGTTGTCATTCATTAATAAAGGTTCAGAAAGATACTTTTCAAAATTTAACACAGAAATTATACCAATAAATTGTCTCCTAAATATTGCATAAACAGTTTATGTATTTATTTGAATCAATATCTTTTGTTCAGTAATAAGAATAATCTAGAGTGATAAATCAAAAGGTCATCAGAGTATACTAATTTTGAAAGGGAATGTATGAGACAAAATAATGGGTGACTAAATATAAATTAACTTTCAATTCTTCTGTTTTCTAAATAAAAAATCTCTTGCATAATACTTAACATGTGAAGAGTATATTTGTGATATTTGAGTGTCACTGCAGAATTAGCACCTTGTCTTAATGCTTACCTCTAATATTATCAAAGTTTCAAATGTCATCATTCACATATTCCTGTGACTAACTGGATCCATGAGAATTTCAAGAAAATAAATCAGCACCAATTACTCCATCCTCAAACATAGTTCTTACAATCTCTTTGTCTTATTTTCTTCTTTGTTTGTAAGTGTAAAATTTGTATTTCATCAACTGATGAGTTACAGTATTGTTTTAGATGCAATAATTGCTTTAAGTAGTTTCACCTCAAAAATCTCATCATTGTTTAATTTGAAAACTTATTTTGGAAAAGTAAGGTTGTCTTGATGGGTGTATTTTATTCTTTATTTCTTTAAGAAATATTTGAAATTCATGAAAATTGTTGAGCTAGGGATGACACTGATGCTTTTCTTGAACTTTCCTACTCCTTTCCCTGTGCCATGCACTCTCTAAATTGTTCATTTGTAGCAACATATGAATGCCTGTTCTTATACCCACACCAGGTGATTTTGTCAAACCAATCACCCAGGGTTTAGATTCATAATTTCATTTTAGTTTTAGAGAATTAGCAAAAATTCTCCAGTTCGATTTCATCTTTGGTGTTTATCTAGTTATATGTAAATATAGTTAAATGAATTTGTTAATGCTATTTTGATGCTCAAGTTGTATTGGATTATTTATAACTTTTATTATTTGCTCCACCAAAAATAATATTAATTAAATAAATTATATGTTATTATTGTACTTAATACCACTTCCATTTCTAATTTTGTCTTTATATCTATTCCAACAGTTTTAGAACTTTCCAAACCAATTGAGTGGTTAGTTAAGGCAATCTAGAAAGGAAGGGAATAAAACATAAATGCATGAACTTTAATCATACTTCTGAAATGAATATTTCATATTTCCTGAATATTTTCCTATAAAATTAAACACTTAAGCCAAAGTTCCAAGTATGTCTCCATGCAAAATTGACATTTCTCCAAATTCTCATAGTTTCTCTAGTAATTAAGTACTTTTTGTTTAATATGTTATATATTTCCTTTTGGGAAAAATTTGTAAATTTTCCATGTGCAATTTAAATTTTAAATTAGTCTAATTATGTGATTTCTACATGAGAAAAAACATTTTTGCAAATGTATATAAGCATTCTTCAATATATACCTGAATGTAGCATGAATTCCTTGAGATCAACAAAATTTAACTCTGAATGCTTATTTTTTATAATTATACTTTGATTTGTATACATTTCCTGACATACTAAAATTATTGGCTTCTGGGATATGAAAATGGATCATTGATTACAAACCGTAAGGTGGAAAAATGAGTGGAAGTAATTTATTTTGCAGCTAATTGTGAAGTAATTTGTTTCAACAAGCATTTTCTTTTCTTTAAAATTGCTATATAATGCAGTAGAGTTAGCAATTTATTATTTTGTTATCAATAACATCCAACACTCGCAATACAAACACTTCAAAATAGTGTCTTTATTGGAAGAAATAGAATCTGCATTTTATTTCCAAATAGATTTCTGATTGCCAGTGGGAAAGGCAGCAGACATTACACACCATTTCCTGATGCAAAAATTATAAAGTAAAATTTCTTATTTCAGGCCTATGAAGAAAACATGGAACTTTTCTTTTAAAGTAAATTTTCTGTGACCAGTCCTTTACTCCTCATATGGCCAGATGTTTTATGACAGTTCTTGGCAGCTTCTTGGTTTTAAAACTCCTATTGATTCCCTCTCAGTATGTAAAGTTCCTGTTATCTTGAATATTTTTTTCTCACAGAAATCCCAAACACTTGCATATTCTTTTCTTTTTGAATATATTTCATAACTGTTGTTATGGTAAATCCAAATTTACTTTGCTTAATCTATTTATCTATCCATGAAAGTCTTCCAAGTATTCAGTTCTAAAAACAGTCTTTTATTTTTCTTCTTCACTGACTCATATGTTAAGCAAATTGCCTATTACTCATTCCTTGAAGAGAATGCTTTTAGTTTGCTTCTTTACTTTTTTCCTTAGGCAGAAAGAGATAGTTCTCACTTTCTAAATTCTTGATTTAAATTAAGATTTTTTTTTTAGCAGAGGTCGGAGGGTGAGTATGTGGAGGAATTAGTTTACTGACTGTTTCCTTTTGTGTGCTTCCAAGTTCTGCAGAAAAATCACACACTCGTGGCCTTCAATGTACATCTGTCCACTTGGCTAATGGGTTAGAATTAGTGACAAGATTAATTTTAGAGAAAATACTAATTTATTGTGCTTTATTGAATTTCTTAACATAAGGTTATAGTTTCAAATTTGAGACAAATGTAACTTTTAGAAAATGTGTTAGCTACCAAGTTACTCTTTTGACGGTTTTCCAAAAGTTAAGCTTTTAGATTTAGGGAGATAAAATTTAATAAAACCACACCAGGAGCAAATTTAATGCTATTATAATGCCTCTAGGGGGCAGTATTAAATTATTTGAGCCTATAACAGAATTTTCTGAAGCAAGTCACTCACCCAATATTTGAAGAGATGTCAGTGAAAATGGAAGAGGGTATGTTCTTTCTGTAATCTTATTCATGGATGTAAATGGCTGTGAAATTCAAGTCCTTACACTTGAATCAACAAGTGTTGTGGGGAAGGGATTTTTAATTGAGCTTCTTATCTGTTCTCTATAGAAAGAGCTTAAATTCTCCTCTTAAGGTCCATGGTGCTGTTATTGGCACACTCAACGTATGTGGACTTTAGAATGTGAAAATTTGGGCGATAGTTTTTCAATAAGCATTTTTTCTATGCAGGCCATTATAACAACCACAGTTTTGGTCAAATCTCATTACTTTTAGATTTGTGATATAAAATATAGATTTAAAAGATTTAAATAAATTAATAATTGTTTCATAATTTTTCAAAATTGTATCTGGTGAAAATACATTTTTATCATGTGAGCTCTATCCATCTCTATATATGTATATATAAAATTTTTCAGTTGGCTTCTGAGGTTTTAAATGAAATAGGGATAACAAGTAAATATAAAGAATAATGAAACCCTTACTGATGTTATCACTTAACTTTAGCCTTTTTCTTACACAAACCGTGCTGCATCCTTGGAGTACAGGAGAGATTTCTGAAATCAAGGTGAATTATTTGGCTTGCTCAAGTAGAGAACCATAATTTACAGTTTTTCATTTCAGTTCTTTTTTGCAAATGTATCTTTCCAAAGTTATAAAGTCAATTTGATTTTTCCTGAATAATCATGTCATACCCTAAGGTGATGAAAGAAGATTCAAGGCCCCAGTTGCTTTCCTATATTCAAAACTGGCCGAAAGCATGAAGGTTTATTCCTCTTGTTGTTGATATAAAAGGTAGGATCAGCATGACTGCTTTACTCATTCTTTTGGCATTCTCTTTGGGAGTATAGAATATATTTTCTTTTATAGAATATGCTTCCAAAGTGAATATAGAATCTGAAGGATGGTTTTGTATTTCTTACACTATATTTTGTGATAGAAATATTAAGTATGCCCTTTAAATCTGTACAAGTCATGCTTAATTTAAAATTAAGTACACAGGAAAATGTCAATTTTGTGAAATAAACTTACTTTGTTAAGAGAGTTTACATGCCTTATATTTCTTAATATGTATTTGTACTATATTGTGAATATTTCATGAAACTGTATGGGAGAGGTACAAAGTATTAGTCCTGCTTTAAAATTTGAGCCATTGAATTTTAGAGTCAAAAGTGACTTCTGTAAGGTTATACATATATCAACTTTGGCAAAGATAGACAAGAAACAAGTTTTCTGAATTTTGGTCATAATTCCTGATTACAAAGTAAACCTTTCTACATCAGAAACTAGTCATTGAAAGTGAAGAGAAACAAAGTCTACTTGCTTCTTACTTTCCCTTAAAATCGGGCTGCTCCTCGGAACCCAGCTTTCCTCTAGAACTTTGCTCTTTCCTCCCTCCTCTTGCCAGCCAGTGGTTAAGAATACATGAAACTACAGATGTTGTTCCAGACTTTAAGGTGTTTTTCCTGCTGTTAGTGAACTGGATCATTTTGCTTCAGAGTATCCTATGCGGCCACTGAGAACATATGAGAACGATCAATCAACAAACATATGGATTTTCTGACATTTTTAATCCACTTGGATGTGATTGGCATGAACATTCCAGAAAAGTCCCTGATTTGGAACATATAATTAAAATCTTCTGCCAGCTCCCATGGCATAGAGAAAAACATGATGCATATTGGTTCAAACAAAGGTCATTCACACTTGGTGGGATTACCCTGGATTTGATCAGGGGTTCTGCTCTCTTACTTTGTTTTGTAGGTAGAATCATCACCAAACGTCCCTTGTTCTGAAGAAAAATTGGAGGCTCATAAGAAGGCGAGCATCCCTGGAAGTCATGCACAGGCTGCCAATTGCTGAAGTGCTCTAAGATTTTTCACACAAATGCAAAATCTTGACCAAGTAGCAGCAACAACAAGAGCAAAAATATTAGTTGAAAAAAGTTTCCCAGAGGGCACAATTTTAAGAGCACAAATTTATTTGTTAAATGGATTTATTGTAGGTTTTATTTTCTTTGCCTTTACTATAAAAATATAAGATGTTAATTTGCAAGGAATCTTGCAAATGATCTAATCCAACTTCCTTTTATAGACTTAGATTCCATGACCTAAGAATGAATTACAGTTCTAGTAGATTTTCACCAACCATAATTTGCCTTTCAAAGTAGTCTTATATACAGTCGTCTGAACTATTTGCAAAATATGCAGGCTTGACAACATCACACTCTGTTGAATTATCCTTTGGATCAAATACAAAGCCTTATCTGGGAGATATCTGCATTGATTTATCATTTTGACTCAACTTTTTAAAAACATTTTTTGCTTCCATTACTGTGCTCCCACGCCTTATGTATTACCTAACAAAATCTCTTTCCTTTTATCTTCATGCAGTCATGTTTCTCTCACCACACAGACTATTGTCTGTCAGATCTGAAATAGAAAATATTATAGCACTTAAGAGCATGGGCTTTAGAGCCACACTACCTGAATTAGAAAACTCTACTCTCTACTTACTTACTGTAAGAACCTGTAAAACTTACATCAATCTCAGAATCCTTGATTCACATATGCAAAACCAGAAGAGTCACTGAACTTCCAGAACGGTTGTAATGGTTAAACTCTTAATGCAAGTAAAATTCAAGGAAGATCATGAACATTCTTATCACTGGTAAATATCTATTTATAAATCAAAAGTATATTCTTAAAATATCATGTACAAAGAAAGCCTTCCATGATTATTTCAGAACCATCTCTGCATCTGTGTTCTCATATGTTGTGATCTATTCTAACAAGTCTACACCCACTTCATTACACATTTCTCATTTGTGAATGCTCTGTAATTTCACTATATATTTTTTAATAAAATGGTCCCTTTTGGTATTGTTTTGATATGTTTCAAAAGTCCTTAATGACAAGCAGCCTTTTGAATTAAAAAATCAAAATTTATAGTGCAGTGTTATATATCTTTATATATAAACTGCATCATCATCTTCAGGAAAAAGTACTATAATGATTTCTACCAGGAGCCTACAGGCTCAATGCTGTAGTCCTGGGGAATTTTGTTTTTCTGGTTAAATATTATGTTGTAATGGTGTGGTTAAAGCCCATAGAAAGATACCCCACAATGTCGTATAGCACCAAAGTACTATCTGGCAGGGGCTTCACCTTGGAAGCATTAGGGTGGCCAGCTCCCAAAGAAGATGACTCAGACCATTGCCATTTCTGTGGATTCCATGAAGGCAGAACAGGAGTACCACCCCAACAATCTCTTCCCCAGGAAGCCCTCAGTTCTCAAGAAAGAAAACAGCTCTATTGTAGAACTCAGATTGGCCAGGACCAGCAATGCCATATGGAATGTCTACAACAAGGAGGAAGTTAGAGAATGAAGAAAACTTCAAGGCATTTGCCAATATTTTCCCCATGGCACACACCAATGCCTGGCACTTTGGCATTCCAGCAAAATAGACCAAGCAAACTATAGAACACTATATTGAAAGAAAAAAAAATTAAGTCACTGTTGGGGAATTAAAATACATGAAAAGATTTCTGGAAGAACTAAATGTTAGCAATTTATAATGATGGATAAGAGGAGGATTTTGATCTAACTTTAATGATTCTTTAGAAATAATGTTCAATTTCTCAACTGGTTCAAATGTGCAGCTGCTTCTTGATACTTAAAGTATCTCATATTGAGAAGAGTAGGTTTGGAATGGATAGTTGAGCAAAGAAGATCTGTTTGTAAAGGCAAAGTAAAAATAATAAACGAAGCTTTGGTGAAATCAAAAGAGATAGTGGTAGTAAGAGTTTATAGTTTCCAAAGTGATTTCACATTTGCTATTAGTGTTTACATATTATGAGAGGAAATTTCTTAGTACCTACCCTTGGTTTGTGTCTTTTTGAACTAACGAAAAGATGTATTTGTTTATTTTCTGATAATTGATTTTAACTTATCCTTACTTTAAATGTATAACTATACATGCATTCAAAAAAGATTTCATGTTATCTTTTATATTACATAATTCTGAGTAACTGTGCAACAAATTATTTTCTTTTTTTTTAAAATATTTTTTTAGTTGTAGACGGACACAATATCTTTATTTATTTTTATGTGGTGCTAAGGATCGAACCCAGTGCCTCACGCATGCGAGGCAAGCGCTCTACCACTGAGCCACAATCCCAGCCCACAACAAATTATTTTCATTTACAAAATTTCCATACAGAAATTCTGCATTCCTTCTGCTGAGATATTTGGGAACAGGAAAAGCTGGTGAGTGGTCTGTCCCTAAGAGGTGCTAAGAGACACTACATTCCCTGCTGGGCTGGCTTGGTGAAATGAGATGGGGGTTAAGGATAGAGGAAAGGAAGAGGAGGAAGAGCATACATTTCTTTTTCACCTTTTATTCCAATTGACAACTGAATTCTTTTGTGTTAACAAGCTCTTTTGGGAATATAGGAAGGCCAAAACTATGGGTCATTCATTTTTTATCCTTTGTCTAAATCACATCAACAGTAGTAGAGAATAGGAAATAAATAACTGCATGACAGGGAGGGGATAACTGGAATGTGGGCAAAATAGGAGAGAAAAGGAACACAAAGGGTAAATTATTACCAGGCTGGTTATGCCCTTGCTAGGGGGAACACTGTCTGTTGTCTGGCTGACTCTTCTCCCCTTGCCTCTCTTTTGCTGTTGGTAGCAAAGATTTCCTTTATTTGGGACTTTCTAGAAGATACTTGTGGTAAATGTGGAGATATCCTTTATTTATTCAATGTGAAGTTTTCACAGGGATGTAGGTTGGGGAAGGGTGCTGTTTCCCACCTGCCTTTTTCTTCAAATTGAGCTCAGAGTGAACTTTGATGTCATATGTGGCAGAGTGACAAATACAGAAGACCGAGATTGGTTTGATGACCTAATTCATTCTCAGAGGAGTGGGGCTTATAGTTCCTTCTGGATCTTCAAGAGTGCCCTGCACACACACACACACACACACACACACACACAACCACACAACCACACACACCACACATACATCCTCTTCCTTGTCTTCTAAGACTCTCTTTAACCTCTAAAATATTTGGATTGCCACAACCATCTTTCATTTGAAATAAGCCTGTGTTCCTTGTGTCTTCACTCTCCTACACTTCAGTAACAGGATTTTTCTTCCCTTTTTGAATTGAGTCAAATTCTTCCCATGGAGGAATGTGCAGACAACAGTCTAGAGCAGCCCTGTGACATTTCTGCAAGCATTACTTAAAAACAAGAACACATAATAGTCAACACATTCTGGTCTCCTGAAAAAGACACACCCCACCAAATGCAAGAGTACACTCCTGTAATCCCTGTGAGTTGGGAGTCTGAGGCAGGAGGATGGTAAGTTTAAGGCCAGCCTCAGCATTTAGTAAAACCTTGTTTTAACAACAACAGAAAAATGGACTGGGGATGTAGCTCAGTGGCACACTGTGTATGGGTTCAATCCCTGACACCCAAAACAAAACGAAACGAAACAGAAAGGCACATCCCTTTTGTTAATGTGGTTTTGATCCTACTACTTGACTAAATTCTGCTGATTATTATAAAAGTAGGCCCCTGTTGAAGCTGAGAACGGCTATGAGTCACTCAGACTCATAGAATCACTCAGAATAGGTGGTATCAGCATTTTCTAATCAAATCCATTCTCATCTTTATTTCCAAAGAAAAAAATGAATTGTTTTCTGCTCATCCTGTTATTTACAGTGGAAGAGGATACTCCTGCTTTCTTCAATCATACTCTGTAAACCTACTTAATTTCCTTAAGTTAATTTTCTGTGATAATTTGAGAGATTTTTCTATAATGTGTAAGGATGACCACAACTGTGTTCAAAAGAATTTATTGACTACAAATAAATTGGATTTACTTTGTTAATTTTCCTTAAAATTTGTCAAATGAGAATAATTATTTATTCTACAAGTGATTATTAAATACCTATTTTGTGCCAGGTACTGGCTTGGAAAACTATTAATCTCCATTCTTTGTTAAAATTTACATGCAAAACAAAACCTCACAATGTCTCTCGTAATATATATCCAATGAATTTCCAAGGTATCCAAGAGAAAAACATCTAGTAAAGGTGTGTGGGACATGTACCAGTGAGATTTGTAAAGATTGAGACATTCCCACAGGCCCCAGGGTCTACTCTGACACTGACATTCTGGTCATTTTAGATGATCCGCCCTCCCTCCTCATACATTGAGAGTCAAGAGAAAAGCAAAGCCAAGTAAGGAACTTGAATTTGGCTGACATGTAGTATAGGATATTTTATAATTTACAGTAATTTCTATTTCACAAGGTTTCAACTTCCTTTTAATGTAGTTTTGTATTTAAAATTGTTTTATGAGATAATTCGTTATTATAATACAAAAATATATTATACCTACATAGAAACTTTAATTTGGAAAGAAGAAGAAAACTGACTCTTTAACATTATGTTTACTAAAAGGATTTACTGAAAATTAAATTATTTCTCCAACTACATTGATGGGGTTTTTGACAAGCAGATACCACAATTACAAAAATTACATCTGTTGCCAGTGTTCAATAGCCAGGTTGTTGGTTTGCTTTTTGTATTTGTTTTTCTCAGCCCAACTTGAGTAAAAAATAACTGTACCATTAAAAGCCTTTCAATGTAGTAGATTCATAGAAGATATGAATAGATCCTGAAACTACCCTGTAAGCTGAGACTGTTTTCACTTGTAATTTTAAATTTTATACAAATATTAATTATTAATGTGAGAATCAATACGAAAAGAAAAAAGTAAGAGCTATACTATTACCATCATTAAAAATAAAGAAATGAAATGCTTTTTTAGCATGACCAAGAGAGGCTTAATGTTTCTCTAAACAAAATTTTAGATTCTCTTCTTTCTGATTCTAGCTCCCTAATCTCCCTTTCTTTAAATTAATCATTTACTTAAGAAAATTTGTAATTGCAAATTCTTTCTCTGTCCATTTGTGAAACAAATCCTGTTTAAAAGCTCCTTCCTAGGTTTACCACCCGGAATGTTTTACTCAATAACCTGGAAGCCATCCTTTTGAAATGTCTCCATCAGGGAGGACACCTCTACCTCCCTAGCCTGTGTTGAACAGTAGCAGTCTAATCTCAGTGATCCATTTTCTCCAAGTTGTGAAACTATTTTCTGTCATGGAAGTGTGAGAAGTTTACTTTCTTTTTGGGTAAAATGGTTAGTATGCACAGGTGATCTATAATCTATCCCTCCTCAACTACCACTCCAACTCTGAAAAGCTTTTTAGCTCTTCCATTCAGTGGATTTGAGCTCAGACTGAGTTCTGTTATCTCTCTTCTGATGCAATAGTAGTGAATAAATTCATCTTTGCCTGTTTAACTTGGTGGGGTGCAATGTTTGCTTTGACAAACATTATATCATATGATGGGTTATTCTACAACTGGGCTAAGTGGCTCATGAAAATATATAATATTCTACTAAATAAACTTGTTTTAAAATTGTATTGGCATGTCATTACCACAAATTATTCTGTAAATATGTTTTTTTAATGTAACGAGTTCAAATTGAGAGAATTATGTATCTTGAATCACAAATGCATCATTCTGTTATATGTAGGAGTATATGGACTTGTTTGTTTTTGAATATGTGATACTTCTGTTTGTCTATAGAGAAAATACAAAAGACATCTCCTATGCATTTAGCATATCAGTCAATAAAGCCCAGAGATACTGTATTTGAACTTTAAATTTCTCATGCAGAGAATCCAATAAATTCCTCCACAGATTCCCTTTGGCTTCTGAGTAAATTCCTAGTGCCCTTTAAATTTTTATGGCTGTTTCTCCTCCTCTTACCCCAGAGGCAATGTTTCACTCCTTTCACAATATCTCCGCCTCTACTGGCTGACTTCCCTTTCCTAGTTCTGAATTAACATATAACAGCTAGAACCTTACCGGTTTCCCTCTGGACTATCTCTTTCTGGCCCTTCCTATTTAAAAAAAAATTAAAAGCCCTCTGTCATTGTTTTTAGTACACAAGCAATAGGAGATTCCCAGCATTCCCAGAGATTATCCTTAATCACCCAAGTATAAGATACTCCGTGCATTTATACATATGGATATGTTTACATTTATGTGTGTTTTGTTCATATTTATATGTGTAGATGCATTAAATTTTGTACCAGGTCATGTAAGAAAACTGTAACAAATGGACCTTCATGTTAGAGTATGTTCTGATTTAAGATTTTATTGTAACTCACTAAGAAACTTCAGTAAGCTTATATGTCACTTTTTTTTCATAAAATAGATAAGAAGGAAAATGTCAGACATTTTTAACTAGTTATAATTCTTTTAAAAGTGTATGTGCTGTGATTATTTTGAAATATACCAAGGTCATATGGCCAAGGGATAGAATAAAGTAATATTTGCTTAAACGTAATTATTTGATAATACAGTTCTTCAGTTTTAATGATGGTTATTGATCACCCACCATCAATTTTGCCACAGTGTGGGTTTGTAGTGACATTGAAGGAAAACAAAGGGCTTGCAAAGGTGTTGTACTGTCACTCCATAGCCCTCATACCTATGTGATGCCTGGTAGTATCAGTGATTGATGCATCATATCACTCAATTTTCAATTCTAGCAAAATTAACTGTTGTAAATTGTTGATAGTGTCCAAAGTCTCTTTTGTAGTGTAAAGTAGCAGCTCTTTTAGCTTTTTCTTAAACAATAATCTGCATTACTTATGAACTAGTTTTACTTTCAAATAATAAGACAAGTAATAATACCTTATTTAACCGTGATGAGACATGTCTTAATGAATACAGATGTTCATTATTAGGCAGCACCTCCAATGTGCACTATTTTACTATAAAATTAAATGAACTTGAATGTTACTTCTGTTTGTGTTAAATTCATATTTCTAAAGTCAGCAGCCTCTTCTCTCTCTGTGCTCCTTTCTCTGTTCATTTTCAACTGTCAAAAGTCAGAGCTTTCTCCAAAGTGTTATACATAACATAAATCAAATATAAACGAATAAGAAGGATGACAAATTCCCAAATTTTTTGAGGGTCAAGAGGGAAGGGGTATGAAAAATGCATTCTAGTCTATCCACAATTAAATTTTGTGTCATTTTTCACAGGCCCAAGAAATGATAAAG
Organism: Xerus rutilus; assembly: GCA_028644305.1. Taxonomy (NCBI): domain Eukaryota; kingdom Metazoa; phylum Chordata; class Mammalia; order Rodentia; family Sciuridae; genus Xerus; species Xerus rutilus. Next base: position 66,107,986 of record CM053405.1, read on the forward strand.
TAGTAACAAATCTTACAGATTTTCTGTTAGTTGTGGACCTTCATTGATATTTCCCTATCTTAGAAAATAAAAGAAGGCCACTCCATCCAATTTTTACTTTCTGCATCATATGGCAAATACAGATAGAGCAATCTCTAGATTTCTTCATATGGATGTCAAATATATTTACTAATTCATAATTACTTAGGATCAAATTTCTCCCACTTGTACAACTTAACACTAATTGTGCAATTTATATAGTAATAGGAACATGATCAAATAACCCTTTCTTTTACTTGATCATCATTCATAACACTTGCACTTGTACATATATGATGCCAGTACAATTTTTACAACTTTGGGTATCAAAAATTTAATTATGAACTGTGAATGAAGTTGAATAAATATATTTGTTTTGCAAGTGAAAAACAAATTTTAAGGTCTAAAACTTTAATGAGGTCATTATTAATTATAACTTACTTTCTCAAATGCTCTTCATGCTAAAATTAAACATACTTAAATCTCTTGTGTTTACGGTTTTTTTTTTTTTTTTTTTGGTACTGATGATTGAACTCAGGGGTACTCAACTGTAGGAGCACTCTCTATACCTTCAACCCCTCCCTTCCCTCTTTTCCCATTCTATGGTGATGAAACCCATGCCTGGGAAAGCGTGCCTCATTGGTTGTAACCTCAGGCCATGATTGGTCCAAGGACCCTATATAAGCCTCTGTACTTCCTGGAATGAACGGGCTTTGCATCTTGCTCTGGCAGCGCAGTCTTACCTACCCCCCAAGTCTGGGTGGAGTGACTCCACGGACCGTCAACCCCAACCTTGTCCCGTGAGATCCCACTTTGTCTTCCCCGAAGACCCCTTTTCTTCTCCTGGGACTCCAAAGCCTTGTCCTATGAGACCCCACTTTGTCTTCCCCAAGACCCCTTTTCTTCTCTCAGGACCCCAACTCCTTGAGCAGACCCAAGGGCACGATTTCAAACAATACTCAACCACTGAGCCACATCCCCAGACCTATTTTGTGTTTTATTTAGAGACAGGGTCTCACTGAGTTGCTTAGTACCTCACTGTTGCTGAGGCTAGCTTTAAACTCACAATTCTCCTGCCTCAGCCTCCCAAAGTGCTAGGATTACAGGTATGCACCACCACACCCAGCTTAAGGTATTCTTGTAAATTAAAAAATAGTAAAGAATGCATAGATAGCATTTATGCCAACTGAAGTAAATAAAGTATTCTTTAATTGTTCTTAAATTAACATAAATCTATGCTTTTGAAAATTCAATGAAAATTAAACAATAATGTAAAATTGGAGGCCTTTTTTAAAATATTTTTTTTCATTGTGGATGAACACAATGTCTTTATTTATTTTTATGTGTTGCTGAGGATTAAGCCCAGTGCCTCATGCATGTGAGGCAAGCACTCTACCACTGAGCTACAACCCCAGCCCATGGAGACCATTTTTTTATTTTTGTCATTATTCTGTCTCTACAATTACTGATTTTTGTTATAATCTGCATTTCAACAGGCACTGTAAAGTCTCTGCAACTGCCTAACAAACCACCAAAAAGCAAAGTGACTTTAAACAACCATTATTTTGTTTGCTCACAATTATGTTCCCCCTGACATGAAAGACTGAAATGTAGCTTGAGCAATATATGTTGATCATTGTCTATGAATATTGACTTAATTTCTAGATTCCCCTCTATGTAGCTATCCATCAGCCCAGTTTAGGTTATCTCAAAGTATGGTGATTTCTGAATTGCAAGAACAAACATTCTAAGAAACAAACTTACAATGTTCAAATGTTTTAAAAAGTCCCTTCTTGCTCTATGCAATTTCTCATTGGCCAAAGAAAGTCACATGACCAGCATCTGTATGGAGAGAGAAAACACAAGAGTGTGAATATCTGGAGGACTGATTCATCTGGTGCCACTCATGTAAGAATCTACCAGAGCACTGTTTTATGAAATATGACAATTCCTACCAATCCAATTGTTGGTATCCTAGTTTAATTTGTTTTACTCTATTTCCTTTTCCCTTACAATCTAAATATCATAGAGAAACAAGAAACTATTTTATATTTCAAAGATGGTTGTGAATCTTAAGTTAACAAAATATTCTCAATGATTTTGTTTTTTCTTTCCACTTTTTTTGGAGGATACTGAGGATTGAACTCAGGGATACTTGACTACTGAGCCACATCTCCAGCCCTATTTTGTATTTTATTTTAAAGACAGGATATCACTGAGTTGCTCAAAACCTCATTTTTGCTGAGGCTGGCTTTGAATGCTAGATCCTCCTGCCTCAGCCTCCTGAGCCACTGGGATTACAGGCTTATGCCACTGTGCCTGGCTCTCTGTTTTTAAATTAACAATTAAAAGAAGTTCTGAATTGAGATTGGAATTACAGACATAATCAGCACTTTAACAGAAACAAAATAAAAGCCATCTGGAGATTATTGTATCAATGACAACATATACATTTTAAAGTAGTAATAATGGATATGTACCATTTTTATTTATCTTCTTATGTTTTTTATTCTTTTTTACCTCTTTCTTCTCTGTATTATATAGGAGATGCTTATATATTTATTAGTTTTTCATTTTTAACATAATAAGCACTCTGAATAGTTTTTTTAAAATATTTTTTTAGTTGTTGATGGATCTTTATTTTATTCATTTATTCTTTATATGTGGTGCTGAGGATCAAACCCAGTGCCTCACGCATGCTAGGCAAGCGCTCTACCACTGAGCTATAGCCCCAGCCCTCTAAGTAGTTTTTTAAATCTCTACTTCATCTACTCTTTCCACAAAATACTTGATGTTTTATATTTTTAATGATTTCAATTTGTTGATTACCAACTCCTGCTTTTAATAGTGAAAGATAAGACATATAATTAGTCGATCCTTTAGCTACAAAAATGTCTGTGTTACTTATATGATCTATTTATTGCTAAGTAGATATTTCACAAATTGCATCTCTAGTAGCCTGTGTTATATGTTCTACTACTCTTGTCCAAGGAATTCCCTACCAAATCCCTTGTTACTCAGTCCTTATCTCCATTTATTTATTTCTCCATGTGAATGTGATTTTTCTGATTTGAATCTTTTTTTCTTCTTATCTTTTCAAAGGTTGCATTGTAAGAATCTCTACTGCTAGACAATGCCGTATAACTTCCTTTTGAAGTACCCAACAATCAGTTTCTTTTTCAAAATGATCTTCAGTAGAAGTGAGTAGAACTGATACAGTTGCAAATATTTAGAGAGAGAAATTTATTTGCATATATTTTAAATTCTCATAATAGAAACTAAAATTGGAGTGAGATTACTTTATAGGTAAAAATACTTTTCAGATTGTAAAGTCCTCTCAAATTTAAGGTATTATGAATAAAAATGGCGATGCTGATAGAAATCATGAAATCAACAGCCATTGCTAAAGGCTACGTTCAGCCATGAGGAGTTGTTCAGTTAATCTAATATTCATTGTATAATACCCTCCAAATCACTGAACTGTCCATATTACAATGGCTGTATCACGAATAGTTTTACATGGATTCATTTGCATATCTGAGTCTTCTTGAATGTGCACTTCCAAACCAATCAATGTGAGATGAAAAGTATAAATGTGGAATCACTATTGTTATATAATTAGTAGAAAATTAAATAACTGACTAGCTCTTCTATTATTAATAGTTGTTCTGAAGTCTGTAATGTTCAGTTTATTTTAAAATATCCTGCAACAAAATATGGCGCTATATATGTACTATTTGCACAAAGCACAAAACTTTAAGTAAACTTTAAGAGGGACGTCATTGTAAGCTAGTTATTGATATGCGACAAGCCATTTACACATCGCTGGAAGATAAATTGTGACATTATTAATTTAACTGGCACTGGATATACTAACATAGCTACCATGTAACTCAGTTGTCCACCATCTGTAAAATTTTGTGCATTTTTGTGCAGAGAGCTATAGGATATTTTGACAACCCCAAATCAGTTTTAATCTGTCAATTTTAAAGTTTGTCACCAGAAAGTTCATCTGAAGGAGAATGTCTGTTCAATTCATGTTAAATACAAAGTGATTACACTACGTAACAAAAAATGCACCATTTCTTGGAAAAATAAAGTTGTTTAACATGGTTATTATGTACTTTCAAGACATAATACAGTTTTTTAAAAAGCACATCTTAAAACATCAATTTATAGTAGTATAATGAACGATATATTTGCTCACAGAAAGCATATGGCAATAGCAGTAAAAGTAAAGATGCTTTCTCCGCAATAATTCTTCATTCACATAACAATATGTAAGGGAATAAAAAACGGTGCAGTGCTGAATTTTCATTTCTGGTTTAGTGTGAGAAAGGCTTATGAAACTATTCCAAAACGAACATTTTTTTTTTTCCGGTAGTATTCACAGCCTTCTCATTCTTACCATCTAAAGGCATGGTGGTCTTTTTAGGAGAGAGGCAGATCTGTCTTACCTACGGTGACCTCCCAGTTATTTCACTGGCCTCTTTAAATAGTAGTTGAAAACTATGAAGGTACACATAGGATCTGCTTTGGAGACCTTCTAGAAAGAAGTGGAAGAATGAAGATGCATCAATACAGTACCATCTGACACAATTGCTATTTTTAAAAATTTTCCCTATTGTTAATTTATTTAACTCAGTCACTATATGTTGCATTAGGTGAAACAGCAAAGGGAAAATAGCAGCTCATAAAATATAGGTGAAAGAATCTGAAAAGCAGCATGGCTCTTCAAAAATTGTAATAGGGCATAATCACATGAAGTACATGAATGGTGTCCATATTTAGCCTGATATTAGGATCTGTGAAGACATGGAACACTCCAGGAAGAATATACAAGATGGGTTTTACACAATATTTCTTTATTGAGTATGTTTTAAAGTGGTTACAAAATTCATCTCAAGTCTTTCTCATTATTTGAACAAAATTCTGTACACATTTTAATGAGTTTCTCTTGTTTAATACACTTTGCTATAATTGTGTAACCATGGAAGAACACTTCCATCTTTTTTTAAATGTAGATTTATGTGGATGGAAAGTGAGTGGGCATGTGTTTCTGTTACATGCTGACTGACAGCTGACAGATTTTACTTTTCTCCAGAAAAATACCTGGTACAAATCCACACGCATAGGTTCTACTAAATAGCTGTTAATTTTTTCCACTGTACGTAAATTCTTATAATTAAAAATAATATTTCCTTTTATAGACCAAAACTTGTTACAGTGAATCATGTCTACACACTGCACATGGGCCAGGTATTATATACACATTATACACACACACACTTATATAGTGTGTGTGTGTGTATATATATATATATATATATATACATATATATATATGTATATATATATATATAAATTATGCAATAATGAAATATTTGGAGCATGTATTAGGTATTAGTTTTGTTTTGAATTTTGGGTAAGATCTATTTTTGCAACATAAGCAGGGTTGAAGCACATACCCCTCAGAAGAGGAACATGCCCCCATTGCCTATATTGCCAGCTTCTACGACTTACTATTTGGAAGTTAGCTTTGATTCCACCATCAAAATGTTTTTCTAGATCAAATCACTAAGAACCTTTTATTTGGAACATTAGATCCTAATACTCATTCTTTTTTTTCTATTTTCCCTCCCTGTAGTTTTTTTGGACTAGGGATTGAACCCCAGGGTGCTTAACCACAGAGCAACATCTCAACCCTTTTTTGTATTTTATTTAGAGACAGGTCTCACTGAGTTGCTTAGGGTCTCACTGAGTTGCTTAGGGTCTCACTGAGTTGCTTAGGGCCTCACTAAGTTGCTGAGGCTGGCTTTGAACTTGTGATCCTCCTGCCTCAGCCTCCTGAGCTGCTGGGATTATAAGCATGCACCACCACACCGGGCCCCTCCCTGTAGTTTTATAAAACTGTGGATCCACTCTTAATAGATTGATGAAACTCCAGTTACTCCCTTTTCTATTTTCCCTCCATTGACCTTAATTAATTTCCTGAGACATGGTGTGGTATGAAAGATATTAATTTTGAAAGTGTAATATTAGGTGCAGATTGGAGAAAAGACTTAAGAAAGACAGAGAAGCAGAGAACACTAAAGATACCCCAGAAGTCATCTAGGTGAAGGATTATGGTGGCTTAGCCTCCTATGTGTGGATGTCAAAGGGAAACTTGAGCATGATTCAAAAGATATTTAGGGGATAAAACTGTTAGGCGTTGATGATGGGTTGTATTAGTGTAGAAAGGACAGTGGTAGAAAGAAGTTTCAATGATAAAATTTTCAATTCTATAAAGTGTTACCACATAAAATACAAGATGCCCAGATCAATTTTGAATTTCAGATAAACCATACACACAAACACACACACACACATTATACACACACACACTTATATAGTGCGTGTGTGTATATATATATAAATTATGCAATAATGAAATATTTGGAGCATGTATATTAAGAAATAATTTGTTACTGTCATTTCGGACTTAAAAAAATATTGGAGAAAACCAGAAGACCATGAATAAGGTTTTATTCATTTGGAGTTTTGCTAAGTCTAGGATAACAAAGAAGAAATGTCAAATAGGCACTCAGATCTGCAGCTGAGACGAAAGGTCTGGGCCTAGGATATTTCTATACAATTTCTTTAGAAATATCTCACATTTCACATGTTTTAAACAAACTTGGCTTTGTTGTTTTCAGATCATCCCTTTTTCTTATATTTATCATTTTGTTTGTTGATACTACCATCATCCCCAACCAAGCAGAAATAAAACTTAATTTTTGATAGTTTTTCTTTTTTCTTATTCTACACATCCAGTTACGAAGCCTTGCTAACAAGGCAATCTTTCTCCATATCATTCTCTCTTAATATCTATTTATATAATTATTTCTATAATCACATTATTTTGAACACATACATTTAAAAGATTGCTCAAAAATTCTAATCAGTTTTTATTTACGTGGATTCTATGTTTTTCCCTGGTGATGGGATCTGTTTATAGAAGTCACTGTGGTCTTGTGTCTCATGAAGCGTTACACTAATTTTTCTTGACCTTAAAAGCACAGAAGACCAAGTGGATCTTGAAGTAAATGCAAATATTTATGCTAATTGAAACAGTTGACAACATAAGAAATAAATTTAATTCTGTGTTATTCAAGAAACTATGCTTTAAGAATGGAAAAGGAAAAATATGAGACAGAAATGTCAGGATCCAATTGGACAATTTACATTCTAAAATTTAGACCCATTATTGTGTTGACTATTAAGTATAAATCCTTAACACATAGGATAAGAGTATAATATTAGGAAGATAAAGGTTCTTCAGATGAAAAATAATGTATTGGTATTTTTTACCTAGCATTTCATGATTGTTTAAGTTAAAAGCAATTTTAGGGCTTTTTCCATCCCAAAGCACAGAATGATTGGTGCTTATGTTGACACTACTATTCAATCTTAAGTCAATGAGGAATGCTTCTAGTTTCACACCTACGCTATGACTGGAAGCTTGGCCTGCAGCATACTTACTTTGCTGCTAGAAGTACTTCTGTTATTTCAACTATGTACAGAACAACTGTGAAATTTATGTATGCACAGTGAATAATGAGTGTGGCTTAACAGCAGCAAAATGCAAACCAAAAGACCTTCTTCAAGTTACTCTGTCCTTATTAGTAGAGATCACCCATCAGTTTTCTTATAGCATAGCATATTTATGAACACACTTGAAAGAATGCTGTAATTTTCTTTTCTTCTTCTTCTTTTACTTTCTTTCTTTTTTGTTAGATCTGCTCATGCATCCTGTAAAGAATAGATTAGACAACATTATGGAAAGTGGACAAATTATTTTTACAATAGAATGTGTTGGAAACCACTGAGATAATCTAGTATTAAGACAAATGAAATCATTATCCATTTGTAAATACACTTAGAGATGGTTTGAAGAGGATCATCTGCTAGGAAATAAATCTTTTAGTGTAACATATCTCCTTGAAAAAGGCTGTCCCTTGACCCCATTATTGTACTTTGCCGGTGATATCTTTCATCTCCAACTGGATGATGTGTGCTGGTCAGTTTTGTGGTTATGAGTCAAGTCATTCAATTCCTCCTGTACATATCTATCAAAACTGAAAGACAAAGATGAGAAGAGGGAAGAGATATAAACTATCTTAGAACTTAGGATAGACTTTGCAGGTACTTTATCAAAATACAGGAGTCTCCATTCCCGTGACCTTGTCTGAACTTTTCTTAACATTATTTCCTTTTTATCCTGGCATGCATCATTTCATGACAAACTCACCATTAAATAAAATCTCCATTGCCATCTTCTTCATTCAAGTTTGTATCCCTCTAGTGTTTTCTGTGTAGACTACTCTACCTTTCCACCTCAGTTGGCTGAATTCTTAATTTATTCCTTCTTTCACAAAATCTGTGGTCTCCTCAGATGTCAGATTAACAGAGAGATTTAAATCATTTGACTCACAGAAGTGTGAAGACCAAAATGATGCTAAATTCATCCCAATATGTCAATCAAGTAGTGCCTAAATAAAAGTGAGATTCAAAGAGGAAATTTAAACAATAATCCAATAATCACTACTTTTCCTAATTCTTCCAATACTAACCACCCTCAGAATCTACAAAGAAAAGGAGAGGAGGCAGGTAGCTGACATGTATCTTGTTCTTTGCCTCTTTTTAAACTAAGTTCTTACACCAAATGCAGGTCTAAGCAGCAGATGCTTACAGAACTCCTAGGGGCAAGACAGATCAACCACATCACAGCAGACACCTGTTACTGTCACCCACATATAACCCCTAGGGCCACAAAGTAACATACACTCCATAAACACTCATAGAACATTTTGTAGAGGATTGAGGGAATGCAAAGAATCATAAAAAAGATTAATCTATTTTAAAAGATTATTTTAATTGGTCTTTTGGGACAAGTGGATGGATACTAAGTTTCTTTCTCTTTCACATCCCAATGCTGGCAGGAGGGACATACAGTTGAAGAATTCATCTAGAATATTAAAGTTAAAGGAATAAAATTATATTTCATGATACATTAATGCCTCTACAGTAAATAATGACTAACCCCTAAATCCATAGTGTATCGGTTTATGCAGAAGAATTTTGCATATTGTTATGGTTTAGATACATGGTATCCAACAAAGTTTTCATATGTGAGACAATGCAAGAACATTCAGAGGTAAAATGATTATTTTAAAAGAGCTGTGACTCAACTAGTGGATTAATCCATTGATATGGATTAACTGGGTGGTAACTACAGGCAGTCAGGATGTAGATGGAGAATGTAGATCACTGCGGAGCATGCCTTTGGGTTTGTATTTTGTTCCTGGGGAGCAGAGCTTTTTCTGCTTCCTGTTGCCATGTCTTGAATTGCTTCCTTTGCTGTGCTCTTCCACCATTATGTTCTGCCTCACCTTGGGTCCAGAGCTTTGGAGTTGGCCATCTATGGATTAAGATCTCTGAAACTGTGAGCCAAATAAAAATTTCTTCCTCTAAAATAAATAAATAAATAAATATCATAATGCCAAGGCAAATTTGGATGCTTCTGTGCCTGATACGATGTTGAGAATTCTACAAGGTGCAGATTTTCGATACCAAATAGGATTGCCTTTATCTGTCCCTGAGTGACCAGGGCCTGTGATGAATCCTAGGCAATATTGCCTCCAGACATATGCAGAGGAAATCTAATGTGATTATCTTGCATCAGAAGGAATAATAGGAAAACATTATGTATTATGTACTTTAAGAGGATCGATATCAGGTTTTGAGAAATTAACAAATGATATGATGATTCTAAATAATATGACAAAATAAAGGTGGGCTACTAGGTGGAAGTCTGATGGTGAATAAACTTGCCAGCAATGTTTAAAATTCAAGGTTATATATTAAAATTACTTTAAAAATTGTTAATAATAAATGCATGTCAAATTCTAGGCCGATTTTTGAGTATGATCACGATACCATTTCTACTTGTATTTGATTGGTATATGTTACATATAAGTCACTAACGTGTCTCCTATAAGAATTCCTTGATCCTTCAAATGAGATTTTACCTCTGTCTTTTCAAATCCCCATGATTATTTTATCTTCAAGTTTAAATTTCTTATTAGGTGATATATTTTAAATTTAAACATGATATGGCAACTTCTGGACCTTTGTCAAAAATTTGTAAGAGATAGAAAATTATTTTAGTATTTACTGTTGTAACTTTTACATAATTTTTTGCTTCTTGGCTAAAATATTTCTCAGAATAATATCATTTATACCATGAGTCCATTTTTGGGCTCAGTATTATTGGAGCTTTTAAGAACTAAAAGACAGGTCTTATTAGGATACTGAAATGACCCTTGACCTTTGATATCCTTTGTATCTTAGATCATATCATAAAAGGAATATAATATTAGGTCCTCAGAGTCCTAACTCTCAGACTCCTGAAGCTCTTTCCAGCAGCCTTATATTACTTAACTCTTCATTTCCCTGCCTTCCACCTGCGATGGAACAGACATTTGAAATCAATGACCAGAAGTAGTCCTGTTAGCGGGCCTGCTACTAACTTGTCCGTCACCACTTAGTTATGCTCACTAATTTTTTTTTGCTTATTAACATAGGCAGGTAGTTCAGATAATCCATGATACCATGATAATAACTGGAGATTAAAAAATTACAGTGAAATAAAGAATTATGAAGTCAAGCAAATGTACAGTCCATTCCCTTAAATTCAGCACTAGTGTCTGAAACAATTGAAAGTAAAAGGTTCTATCACTGAGGAAAGAAAAGTTGTTATAGAAATAATTAACATTGTATCTAATGATTTTTTTAGGATTTATTAGTAAACCAGAGTTGCCTTAACCAACAAGCTGCCACAGCTTGCAGATGATATTTTCTATACAGTCTGTCATGACAACAGATATTATTTTTCACCATTCTCTAAAGTTAAAGAATATAGATTTAACATTATATTTCTCAAGGTGAGGTTCATGGACTGTTTGCAGAATCATGTTGCTTTATTAATTTATTATTTAATTCGTTCATTCCTAAAAAGGAAAAAAATAATTGATTCATTCATTACAATGTATAAAGTTTTATCAAATAATGAGTACTGTGTAGTGTTCTAGGGCTGAAATGGTTAAACTAAGTCTTGTCTCTTACTAGTAAAGATAGTATTGCTAGAAAGGAAAATTTCTTGTGTTCTCTCTCTGATCTACCAAATCAAAATATGTAATGATCAGCCCCTCTGTATTTCTATCCTATATTTAGTGTGAACATGGCTAGTGAGGACAAAACTACTCATGGTCAATCATTTCTGTAAGATACAACTTTTAAAAAATGTATACTTTTCTACCATCTATTTCCTCAAAATTTCATATTTGAGATAAATAAAGGGTTCTATTTACTTTACAAATGTACACACACACACACACACAAAAAAAAAAAAACCCTCCAATTTTCTTGCTAACTCGGAAAATTGAAAACATGAACTAGAAGCTTACCTTATACATTTCTATTGGGGCAGGGAGTTTCTGTATGTATCACATAAACTCTTCAATTGACTTACTGAATCTGTCCAGTTTGTCTGTGGTTCTCACATTTGACTGCTTCTTTCATTTTGTTCTCTTCCCCCGGTCATTTTTAAAAATACATCTATTTAATTTTATGCATTTCAGTGTAATCTATTGTTTCTTCCATGGCATTAATAATTTTCATATTAAAAATTTAGGCTGATTGTCACTGCTTTCTTACAGTTATTTTTTTTATCAGTTCTCCTGCCTCTTTTAACTGTAATTTAAACCCCAACTTCTCTCATGTGTTCTAACTGGATTCTTCATCCCTTACAGTTTTTAAAATTATTTTTTCATGAGTACCACTTTGGGGTGGGAAAAGGATCAATATCTTAACTGCATTTTTAAAAATGTGTCACCAGCTGATGTCAGTAGGTCTAAACCCCACACAGCCAATAAAGTTAGCAAGGTCACTGCCCCAAAGATAAAGTGAGACTAATTTGCTTTGGCAGCCAACACGCCCCAAGAGATTTGGGAGCCCAGCCAACCTGAACTTGGAAGCAATGATGAAGCTGTCTACTGTCTGACTCCTTTCTCTCTGACTCAATGCAAAAAGGGTGGCACAGGAAAAGTGGTGCTCAGCGAGATTCTATCATGTGTAGATTTCATCACTGAGTACTGTGCAGTAAACCAGGCCACAGCTTGAGAAAGCAAATAACCCAGAATAAGGCAGTACATCCCTAGGGAAAAACAAAGTTTAAAATACTAGAATTGGTATGTTAATTGTGGAGTGATTTGTTTGCAACTGTAGGTAAGAGGGAGCTACAACTACTTATCTAAATCTAATTTTGGTAACTTCATTTAGTTACCTTTCATGACATAATAGTCTTGTGATTTTGAGTAGGTACTTTCAAAAGTGTACAATTGAAATTTCAACTATTTAGTGGAATGTTTTCAGTTGAATGTATTTATCCCCTCCACCAGGTGAATTACTATGAAATACCTCCCCAAAGAACACATACAGGATGTTCTTAATTAACTTTAGAGCAGGTTAAGAGCTGTTAGAAATTTCTCAGTGTCAGGATCAAATTCAGTGGATTTCATTATATCATTTCATATCTGGAAGCACCCATAGAAAAGTCAATCATGTGGCATTTAAAAGAATCTTAAACCCTGATTGACACTCGATGTGTACAAGAAATTGAATTTGAATAATATATAAACAATATTAAATGTACAGAGTTTTAATAGCTTCACTGATTTGGTAATTTTGATTCAGATAGTACAGAAAGTGATATGAACCTAAAATTCAAGTTTTTATTGGTTAAGCTTGATAATTTATTTTAGAATCATTGTTGGAATTAATAAAATATACCTACAGTGATGCTATTTTAAAGATTATTAGAAAATTATTTCTCTTTTGAAGACTTTGAGAATAAATGAATCTTCTGCATACTATATAAGATAACCATAGTTTGCTTGACATTTCTGTCTCCCTTTGAAGCCAAGGAGAGAAAATGAAATACTTAAGGTCTTAGTCCTAATTTTTCCCCCCATTTATTTTTGTCATCCTGTTGTTGGCAGCTGCAAACCTAACTCTTACCTCTAGGCAAGCAGGCAAGCAAGCATCTCTTTCCTGAACTAATGGCCATGCAGCTCCTTGGATTAATTGGCAAGTCAATGGTGCAGTCTGTATGTTGTTCCCCAGGAGACCTGGCTCTTCACATCAGCAACTTTTTGAATTCAGATATGCCTAAGTTTGCTTCCAATTTTAACCATTTCTTGGCCTCTTGTATTCAAAGGGATGGCCCTATTGAATGTATTGCTTATATGGTATAGAATACATCTTTCAATAAAACTCAAGAAAAGTGGGAAAGAACCATTGATCAACCTCAACGTAAATAAAGCATTCTTTGACAGAAAGACATTTGTCTTAAAATTGACTTGTTTGATCATTTATAGGCAGAAAGAACTTTAAGACAATCAATATGAACCATTCTCTAAATGTGCATAATGGAATAGTTTTCTTGTGAAATTATTATTTGAATTCTTCATTTCTTTTTTTTTTTTAAATTTTTTTGTAGATGGACACAATGTTTTTATTTTATTGCTCTGTATGTGGTGCTGAGGATCGAACCCAGGGCCTCACGCATGCGAGGCAAGCGCTCTACCGCTGAGCTACAATCTCAGCCAAATTCTTCATTTCTTTATACCTAGACTTAGGCAAAGGAATTAAAAACTGAATTGCATTCTGATTTGGTCATTTACTTTCTGAATGATCTTGAAAGCACAACATATTTTCTTCTGTGCAAAATTAACAATGTGGATGAGGTAAGGCTTTCCATTTCAAAAATTCTGGATATATTTTTAAAAATCAGCCTCTGATTCTAAATTTATTCTGTAGGGAAGAAGATACAGCCTCAAATACGTCTAATTCTTTTTTTTACATAACAAATATAATTTCATTTGAACTCAGATGTTCATTCACACATTTTATCTATTCATTATCTGAATTGAATGCTTTAGTAGTAATTTTAGCAAGAATTGATATTGCTTAGCAATTAAATTCTTCTCAAATGACCCAAAGCTTTAGACCATCACTACTTTCCAGTTGGAAAGTAGTATGAATTACTTAAAAAATCCTAAAATTTTGGAATTAAGCTTAAACACTAAAAAGGAACAGATGAAATTATTTATGATAATAATAAAAAAGTCACTACTGCATGTAGTCAATTATTTTAATCAATGATATATTTTACAGTGTTTTTTTCTTCTATACTTTATACTTTTAGTACATCCAATTCAGGCAGCAGATTTTTTTTCAGAAACAATTTTATGAAATTTTAATATTATCACATTTACAGTAGAAAGAGTAGATTGACATGCCAAATTGCTCCACATGTATATAAAATAAATTAGTTTTAAACTAATTTTAATGTAGTTAGTTATATTTAATTTTAAAAATTAAGTGTCTAATGGCACAAGCCACATCTCAAGTGCTTGGGAAGCATGTGTGCACACCTAGACATAGACCCATTTTCACTGGAGATACAATTTGAAACTTCCCGGGCTTTGAACTTGAACAATAATTCCATAGAGCAAAAAAGATGTAACTGTTAAATATACAAAGTTTAGTGAAATGTTCAGGATGGGTTTTCTTAATTTTTTTTCCATAAGTATGTATTGCTTGTATGGAAAACAGTTATGACTCTCAGTCCCTTGTTTTTGAGGTAATCTAACACATAATCCCTTCTTTAGGGTAATATAAAATAAAAGTTAATACTTATGTATAATTTTTATTTTTTCTTTTCCTATAAACTGTTCACAGAGTAAAGAAAAAAAATCTTATCCATATCAAAATATTTAAATGCTCTTGATCATTGATTTCCTAAATTCATATACTTTACATGATCTTTTTGAAGCTCACATTTTTGAGCTTTAATGAAAATCAGTGGAAAAAAGATTTCCTTTATCATTAATTTGTTTTACAAAGAAAAAAAATCTATTTGTTTATTGTGGAAAGGATAGCTAGAAATCAATTTTAGAACTTAAAGCAAATTAAGCAAGCTTCTGAACCTAAAATTTCTTCAAATTCCTCCTAACTTCATTTTTTAAGGAAATTTTAGGAGTATCCCATTTGAAAAGCCATCACAAAATGCTTACCTCTGTTACCTCCAGAATGTCTAGAGTCAACACTGCTTGTTTATGCAACTCCTTTCACCCCATCCCGTCTCTTTCAACTTTTGAAACTCTTTAAACTTTTTATATTTTATTTTTAAAGTTTCAAGCACAAGTATATGTGAGCATTGTAAATACATTAATTACATATTAAATATTTATTGTTTCACAGTGAACATATTGATGTTTTATGTCTAGTTTAGTATACCTTCCCCTTTCTTCTTGTAAGCAATTTGTTTGCAAAGTCATATTTTTTTCTATTCCTTGTCTATGTTGCTTAGATAGGAGCTGGCCCACTCCTTACAACCTCAGGAATGAGTAAACAATTCAGTTTCTGACAATAAACATATTTTACTTTAACTAGAGCAATTGGTTCAGTAGTAAACATGTGATCCAAGGCAAACCAAAGAAAATCATCTCCAGGACTTCTGCAAGATATGCTGAGAAGAAAGCAGTATCTTCCAGTTGGCGTAGGTAACATGAGACAATGTAAGACTGAGGTAGCTTATTGTCACCAAATTGGAAGGAATAAAGTGAGTGATATCAGGAAATGGAAAATAACTTTGGTGTAGACACTAAATGGTATGTTACTCCACTCCCTCATTGAAATGCAGACACTAAAATTTGATCGAAATTGACTTTACACCTAGTGGCCCTTGGTTAGAGAAGGCCAATGCAATTTGCTCCATTACTTCTCTCCATGGTGATTTGTTTAGTAACTTAGATTTAGGTCAGTGAACACATGGTATTTCTCTGGCCACAGAAATGCATTTAGGTTTTGTATTAAATACACAATGGAATTTTACTTAGCTGTAAAGAAGATGAAATTATGTTATTTGCTGGTAAGTGGATGGAACTGGAGAACACTAGGCTAAATAAATGGAATAAGCTAGATTCAGAAAGGCAAGGGTCAAATGTTTTCTCTCATATGTGAAAAGAGGAAGGAGAGAGACAGAGAGAGATGAAATTTTTAAAAAGGGTGGTATTTCATGAAAAAAGAAGGGAGATCAAGAGAGTAGAAGAAGATCAAGAAGAAAGAGGGAAGAGGGCATGGAAAGTACAAAAAAATGAAATCTACCAAAGTCGGCTATGTCCATATATGAATAAATATAAATATAATAAATATAAATGTAAATAAATAAATGATAAATCCCATATATACATATATATAAATTAATGCACTAATTTAAGTAATGATAATGATAGTAGAGGGGAAACCAGTGAGGAAGAGGAATAGGAGGCCAGAGGGAGGGAGAGAGTAGGTACTGGGGGTTGAGATTGATCCGATTACATTAAGTGCATATGCAAATATAGTTTAATTAATCTCACTATTAGGTATAATTATAATGCACCAATAAAAAATTAGAAGTAACAGCAAAACTAAGCTGACAAACTTAGTTGGATATTCTAGGATTCCTACTCTTCCTATGCAATGACTGATACAGAGGAAATTCTTTGACCATTTTGTCTAAAATAAGGAGAAAAAGACTCAGGATCCATTTAACTCTACCAAAGGCGGAACAGAAGGAAAAAAGTTAAATTAGGTTTAGTGTTTATGTTATTGAGCAACTGAATGAAACCAACTGTGAAGGCCCCCAGTTAGGTAGCCAGTCAACCCTTTTTGTGTTGGAGCTGGTTTATTTTGGCATTTCCACTAATTGTAAGCCTGAAATGATACAATATGATATAGCAAGATTTTGATTTGTTGCTAGTTCTTAAAAATAAAGACTACATGAAAAATTATATTCATAAAAAATGTATGTTCTAGCAAACCTATTATAAACATTTTTATCTTAGTCCAGACTTTCTTAAGAATGAGAAACAGTTTCCTTACATATTTAGGTATGAATTATATCATTTTCCACCCAGGTTAGCCAGCCGGCAACAAAACAAAGTCTTTGTTACAGGATTTTTAAAAAAGAGATGCTATGTAATTCCCCATTAGTAATTTTGGACTAATAATTTTAAAAGAGTATATTTTTTATAGTGTTTGATGTTATATCCAACACCAAATTCTGAGTTTCTTTCTCTGAGGTTTAGAGATACCCTAAATGTGATTTGAGCATAGTACAAAATGAATATGTAATTTAAACTTGCCTCATATATATATAGAAAACAGTAGCATTGGCATCCAGTCACTTCATGTTATAAAATTCCCAATGACCTACTCGCAGAAATGCTACAGGAAGTGGAGACGTCTCTTCCCAAGCTGCCTTTCCTTGGACGCCTATGGCTTAGTCTTCCCATTCCCCTGCACTGCCACTGCTACTGCTGCCTTTTCTATTCCACTTGCCTTTCGAGCTAGCACCAGCTCATTTTGCTTTGTAGGCCCACTGACTCAGAGTTATTTTACCCTAACAGGGGTGTTTCCTTGTTTGAATTGTGCAATAACTTATAAAAAGTGATTTCCCCATAATTATAACAAATATGCCTGAACTTTTTTCTATTTTTTACATGTCTACTGTTTAGTTGACATGATCCTTTGCACTCAAGGCCACAGACACACAAACAGAAACACACTTTTCTGATTAGTTTATCTGAGTTTAAGCTACAAGTTATAAGGTTTGTGCCTGGATTAAGTTCACTTCCAAGTGGGAAACAATATGAGAAAATTCCACTTGGCTCACTTCTCTAAGTAGCCTCAGGATCTCAAATGTAAGGTACTTGGGCTTGCAATGATATATTCTCTGTCTAGCTCTGGGCTTTCCTTGATGTCTGATTTGTTTAAGGAGGTTTAGCAAGCTTAAGCACAGCATCCCAATACTTTGAGAAACCAAAACATATGATTTAGAAATGTTTGTAAGATGAATTTCTTGTTAATTGTTCTCATAAACTCATATATGCAATCTTCTAATTTCAACCAGGGGGAAATAATTAGTTCTCATAAACTTATTATCATTTTATGTATGTTTTACATATAATAAAGAAAATGTAGATAACGATTTATATATTAATGTGTTTGAGTTAGTGTTCTTATTTTCATATTTTCTTAAAATGCAGTGGCAGACCTATGTAAAGACTAAGTTTAATGAACTAGTACCACCCTGCTGAGTCTTAACCATCAGTACATGTCTGTGCTAGGCCAGGTTTCATTTCCAGTTTATTTCAATTAAGTGTCTGTAATGTAATTACAAGGCACAGGAAGGATCTGTTGATGTTGTGAATTTGATTTTTAATAAGATTACTCTAAACTACAATGTGCCTTTCTAACTTTGAAAATTTCTGTTAGGTAATTACTGTTCTATCAACTGTTAGGAAAAGTCTCATTTACACAATTACTCAGAAGGATTTCCTTTAAGGTTAGCTACCGTGGTGAGGATATTAGAATTGCTTGGTTTATTAACTGCAAACGCATTCATAATTTACCTGGCTGTTTGGGGGGACAGAGATTAATTCCAAAATATCACATATGGAAAAGGAATTTCATTTAGTGTGAAAACGCTCTTATTTAGAATTAAATTTTGTCTTATCATAATCTTTTTCTACCATATCTATCACCCACCCACATTTTCTTTCCCTTTTCCCTATTTTCTGGAATCTCTATGAGAGATGAGGTTCTAGATACTGGCAACTTTTAATGTTCAAGATGCTCATGAGTGTTCAGCACTTTGAATTGGGGATATCATTTCCCTGCAACAAACACAGCGAAGCCCTGTACAAAGAGTTTAATGTGTTTAATTCTTCAATTGATGTTTCTTTGGTTAACATTTTTTACTAATACCAAGGAGGGAGCTATAAAAATTGACTCCTACATGGGCATGTGTTGTTGAACAGAAATGCCCTCAACAATTTTGTTTTACTCATAATATTACTTAGTATCTTCAATACTGAAAAATATAAATAATTTTCTAAGATTTTATTTATTGTCATTGATTCATGTGTTCTTCCTAGAACCTTGTAACACAACAAAAAACAGTCAAAACAAAGCAAAATACCTGACTCTTTTTCTATTTCACTTGACTCTGTATGTTTACATATGTATATGCATTTGGGGACTACAATAAAAACTTACAAGCATATTTGCAAATATGGCTAATTAAGGTCAAGCTTTAGTCTACTGAGTGGAATACATTCTTATACCATAAATTAATCCAATAAATGGATAGACATGACCTTGATTTTATTTTATTTTAAATTTATTTTGCTGAAACACAAATGCAATATTTTCACTTAGGAATCTTTATTATTTAGTTATGTCAGCAGCCTGAAAAGAATCAGATCCATTCTTACCTATTTAAGGTAAAATTTATCTCATTTTTTTTAGAAAACCTATTAGTGTCTATTTTTCAATCTTCTTAATTTTAAAATTTGACCCTATGAAAAGTATATACTACACAAAAGAGAAAAGATGTTATCTAGAAAACTCTACCTGCTAATATCAAATACAATATGAAGGATAAACCAACATGAAGATTATATAGTATTCATTCAGTAATGAACTTACCTTGTTTTTATTTGCTTATACTTAAAAATATTTGATGTGAAGATGTAACAATTACGCTAAGTATTTCTATGGATGCTAATAGCATATTCAAAATAGTGTTGTTTTGCATTAA
The DNA here is from genome assembly GCA_028644305.1 of Xerus rutilus. Taxonomy (NCBI): domain Eukaryota; kingdom Metazoa; phylum Chordata; class Mammalia; order Rodentia; family Sciuridae; genus Xerus; species Xerus rutilus. The sequence goes on from CM053405.1 coordinate 66,127,754, forward strand.
AGTTTAAGAATCTTAAATATGTAATATAATTGGATCAAGGCTTGCTTAATTCACTCATTAAGTATATGCTGTAGTACCAAGGTCTAGATAGTGAACATAATACTCATGCACTGAATAAGAGTACTTGCTACATATTTGTCACTGTTATTTCTTTCAGCTTCACAATTGAAATTGACCAAAAGCACTGCCCCCCAGAAAGACCACTGGCTGCAGTTTCTGACATGAGAACTCTGCACTCTTAATCTGGAACCTTTGAGATTCAAAGATGCCACATTATGTGAACTATGGTCAGTTATATCCAAACCAGTTTTATTCATGAGACACGAAAACTGAGAAGCTTGCTATACTTCTAAAATTAATAGCTGTCTTGACAAGTTGATTTTTCCTCTTATTTTTTCCCGTATTTAATTTATTTATTTGTTCTATTTAGGTTTACATGATATCAGAGAGCAATTTGATTCATTGTACACAGATGGAAGATAACATTTCATTTCTCTGGTTGTAAGTGATGTAGAATCACAACATACATGCAGTCATACATAAAGCTAGGGCTATGATGGCCATCATAGTCCACCACCTTTACTGTCCCCATGCCCCCTCCCCGCTTACACCCCTGTGAACAGAGTTCCCCCAATGTTCCCATGTCCTTCCCTGCATTATGGATCAGCAACCACTTATCAATGAGTACATTCGACATTTGGTTTTCTGAGATTGGCTTACTTCACTTAGCATGATATTCTCCAACTCCATCCATTTACCTGAAAATTCTGTAATTTTATTCTTATTGCTGAGTAATATTCCATTGTGTATATATACCACAGTTTCTTTATCCAGTCATCTATCAAAGGGCATCTAGCTTGGTTCCACAGTCTAGCTATTGTGAAATGAGCTGCTATAA
>CM053405.1:66129151-66225143 GCA_028644305.1 Xerus rutilus
TTGTTGTTTGTATTCTTGATAATTGCCATTCTGACTGGTGTGAGATGAAATCTTAGGGTAGTTTTGATTTGCATTTCTCTGATTGCTAGAGATGTTTACATTTTTTTATGTCCGTTGACCGATTGTATATCTTCTTCTGTGAAGTTTGTGTTCAGCTCTTTGGCCCATTTATTGATTGGGTTGTTAGTTTTTTTGGTGTTAAGCTTTTTGAGTTCTTTATATATCCTAGAGATTAGTGCTCTATTGGATGTGTGTGTGGCTAAGATTTGTTCCCAGAATGTCGGCTCTCTGTTCACTTCATTGATTATTTCTTTTGCTAAGAAGAAGCTTTTTAGTTTGAATCCATCCCATTTATTGATTCTTTATTTTACTTCTTGTGCTGTAAGAGTCTTGTTAAGGAAGTATGGTCCTAATCCGACATGATGAAGATTTGTGCCTATTTTTTCTTCTATTAGGCGTTGGGTCTCTGGTGATTATTGGGTCTCTGGAGAACTATAGAACAATAAATTACTGAGACTAGACATTTCAGAATAGTAGATTGAGCTGCTAAATTTCAGCCCATTGTTTATTTTCTTTTTTCTTTCCATTCTTGACTCCTAAAGAGTTGAACACTTGAAACTTTCTAGTTCTCTTTTTACAATAAGAAAAATTTTATGCTGATTTTATTTTCATATGGACCAATAAACCAATCATTGCTTAAATTTATTTTTAAGCATCTTACCAAAGTAGAATAATTCAACTTCTGAACCCACAGTGGACAGGGGTAGAGAGGAGAAAAGTTCTGCTTAATGTACTGAGTTACATTTATAAATCTTAATCTTGCAACTACATTTTGAAATGATATTTACAAAATTTCATGGCTTTGTAACAATAATGGCAAATGTTTTATTTGGAGGAAAGTGTTTTTAAGACACATTTTTTAAATCAGTACTTTTTTACTGGGTAAAGGGTCAAGGTGTGCTAGTTATTTGGTGACCTGATGGATATTAACTTTACCTGGGTCAAGGTGTGCTAGTTATTTGGTGACCTGATGGATATTAACTTCTTCTTCTTTTAGAAGAAAGGAGAGCCCCATCAGCCTGGGGAAGAGATCAGCTATGAGCTGTTAGCAGCCAGCACTTATGGTGGCGGATCAATTGATATGCCTGTTTGATAAAGGGATTCTATGTGGAGCATTTGAGGGTCTTCAGTGGTTGTGAAAGGGTATGATAAATCTCTTTCAAGTAATAAAATATCATATAAGGTAGTAGGGCACTCCTCAAATTTTTAATAGTTTTCATATAAATTTAATAGTTCTCTTCTGTACAATGAATGATCATTAATCACTAATCAAGTAGAATGATAGTCAACTAATATGTGTTAAGTTTGGTTAAATGCATGAGTTTAAAAAGGTCACATATGTTTTGATGAGAGGTAATACTCCTTCACTTTAAGATCATCTTCTGGAAGGATGACTTTCTCTTAGAGTATCTGTTAACAATGAAATAAAGATCTGGTACTATCCTACTACAAATACTATGTTTATACGGTTAGTTCATTTAATAAACATTTATTGAGAATTTTTACCAGACACTTTGCTAAAGATACATCACAAAAAGAGAATTTAGTAGTGGGGGGATGATGGTGATTCAATAGTCACACAGGATAAACTTACAAATTTTAGGTTGAGTGCTTCAAGGAAAAGTTTGCCGAGGTATAAGAGTAAACTGCAATATGAAGAGCATTCATCTTGGAGTTTAGGGAAAGTTTCCTTAGGTACATGTTCAAGCTGAGGTCTGAAAGACAACAGGTATTAACCTGAAGAAGGTGGAGACTAATCCAAGCACATGAAGGGGGATGTAGAGAGGATGTGACAGGAAGGGAGAACTGTGTATTCAAGGAACAAAGTCCAGGGCAGAAAGGATTTGTGAATGTGGATAAAGCCATTTAAAATGACAATTTAGGGATGAGCACAGACTTGCTCATGAATAATCTTATTGATCATAGAAGAGATTTGGATCTTTATTCTAGAAGCAGTATAAAATCAATGTTTAATGTTAAATAGAAAAATAACAGGAGATGGGATTGTAGCTCAGCGGTAGAGCGCTTGCCTCGCATGCGTGAGGCCCTGGGTTCGATCCTCAGCACCACATACAAAGCAATAAAACAAAGACATTGTGTCCATCAACAACTAATAAAAAAATATATAAAAAAAAAGAAAAAAGAAAAATAACATTAAAGAATTTTTTTTTTTTTTTTTTTTTTGTAAATGCCTTTCTGGTTTCTGTATGCTGACACAGACAATGAGAAGGTGTTTGTGGTTGTTCAGATGAGAGATGAGATGTGATGAGATTTTACTCAAAAGAAGGGTAATGGGAAGATGAAGCTTACATGTTGGGAGTAATAGGCAAGGGCAAAGCTGAATCTTGCATTTCTGATTGTCATGCTAGACAGACCCTCATTCCACTGTGTTCTTCTCTGCACCGTCAGTCTTGGTTGCAGGCATGTGAAAAGCTAGTAGATAAGCCACAAAAATGCAGATTCTTCAAAACCCTAGAAAAGAGATGCACAGATTTTCTAACTTTTAGAAATGTACTTCTATACTTCTGTATACACTTTTTAGAAGTGTTTTTTTTTTTTTATTTCACAAAACCAGCTGTTAATTCTGAACCAGTCATTCTCACATGTACAATTTGGAATGGCACTATGAACTGACTCCTTGAAAATACCTGAGTGATTCAGGTAAGGAGTCTGCATGGAGTATCACTATGCTTTTCAGAGAAGCTTTATTTTATTGCTACCTTTTCATTAATTAGGCAATCCAAATTCCAAATGGTCCAGCACAAAAGCTACATTGACTTGTTCTTACCTTACCAGGAAGCTCATTTGGAAATATGTGGAGCAAAGCTGATAAGCCTGTGCGTAAAGAAAAGTTCTGGGACCTTTGCTTGATCTCTCAGGTCCTCATTGATAATTGCTGAAAGAATTGGTAAGAACAATTGAATGGATGGCATTGAATGGATACTCGTGGATAAATGAGATTTTGGTGGAACATTCAAGTGAAGATATCAAGTGGGCCACTTTCAGTAGAGTTCTGTAGTTCAGATACATGGTTTCGTGAATAACACAAATTTGAGAATCATTAGCATAGAGCGGGTAATGAATCGAGTGACCATATATTTAATTATCCAAGTCAGAACACTTTGAAAGTAAAAAAAAAAAAAAGTGTTATTAATAATCACATTGAGATAACTGGCAATTGAGGGTATCCTATAAGCACCAGGTAGTTAGTTGTTCCAGCAAAGAAACCTGGTATTTAAATATTGTCACCAATTTTTTCAAAGATTTTGTCAACAAAGATTGGCATTGTTTTGGATTAACATTACTATATGTTATTCACTACTCATTCAAGTAGGGAAAAATTCAATAATGTTGCTATGAACTGAAATTTGAAAGCATTCCTTTTCTCTTAGGGTGGAAAAAATGTTGCAGAGTCATTGTTCAGATATTTTTGCTCAGCTTTTTTAACTTTGAGAAACTCTGTAATTATAACCATAGGGATTGAATTATTTTTAGAGGGGATATGTCACTCTTTCTGGCTGCTCAGTACCCTTTGACCATTCTTGCTTCTCTTGTGTTTGACCCATGCATTCCCAGTCTCCCATGCCACTATGTGACAGGTTGAAATTTGTGATAGCCTTCTGGGAAGTCTGTTGCTTTCAGCAATAAAAGTGACAACCATGGTTGCCTGAGCTGTAGGGACAGTGATGCACCCATGAGGAAATGACTAAAAGTTATATATACTGGGCTTGAATTATTGAACAAGTTATACAGTATTTAGTGTTAGCTTTTTGTTTCCATATGAGAAAAACTGACTTCTTTTATTTAAGACAGTGTTCATCAATTCTTCTACATGTTTGTAGCAAAAGCATTCTAAAATTATGAAACAGGTTAACAGGTGATTATTAACAACTATGAAAAAAATCCTCTTGCAGAAATATTGTTTAGCCTTGTTTTGACAACTGATTTCATTATGATAAATTTTAAGGTCATATACACTGAAATCTAACTATTAAGTGGTAACTTTTGTATACAAAAATGGAATCAGGTAAAATGGATGTGGAATCATATTTTTGCAAGATAATTACATGAGTGGGAAAAATTTACATACCAATTGTTCCAGAGTTCTCTGAATGCTTCATATCTGCCCTGCTCATGGTGGTATTTGGTGGTTCCACTTTATGTGTGTGTGTATGTTTGTGTGTTTCCAGTATTGAGTATTGAACCCAGGGCCTTACAAAAGCTAGGCAAGGACTCTACCACTGAACTATATCCACAAATCCTCTGGTCTGTACAATAATGGAGGCTGTTAATGGTACTATGAAAGATATACACAAATGAAACATGGCACCTGTTCTATTGTCCCAGTCTAAATTAAAGAGTATATGGTGGAGGCAGAGAAGAGGCTACCGGTTCTTCTTTTTATCTTACTGGGTGGAAGATGAGAGATCCAATATTCAATCCAATTACAGTCACATATCACATAACATGTTGGTCAAAGGCAGACCACATATAAAATTTGATCTCTAGTAATGTCATAGCTGCCTTAGTTTGTGTATGCATCCTCTAGTATGTTGATCACTGATGAAATTGCCTAATAACACACATCTTAGGGCATATCCTGTTGTTAAGCAACACAGAACTATGTGTCCAAAATCACATTCTGCTACATATTCATACTTTAAACACTAGTATTCCTCGCTGCATTAATAACTACTCATGACAACAGTCTGCTCTCCCTAAAAGATAAGGGACAATTGATGCTCACCCAACTCCCCTTTCACTCATATCATGTGTACTGAAACATGTGAGATGGCTGGTAAGTTTAACAGCCAAGTGTACCCTCCTTGATATATGCTTTTCAGTGCACAACACATTATGGCATCTTCATTGCTGTCTTAGCCCTAACAGCCTTACTTTTTAAAAATTATTTCTAAGAGGTCCATTAAACTAAATCTTAGTTTCATTTGACCAGAATGCTTTCTAAATTAAATTCTGCAGTCATGTGCTTAGATAAATTTGGAAAGCGTAAACATCAAGTTTTTAAGTCTTTCAGAATTGTCAAATCTGAACTTTTAAGATTGGTAGTGTGGAAGCTGGAGTAGCAGTTCAGTGGCTCAGTGGTAGAGCACTTACCGAGTATGCGTGAGGTCCTGGGTTCAATCCTCAGTACCACATATAAATAAATAAATTAAATAAAAGATCTATTGACAACTAAAATATATTTTAAAAAAAGATTGGTAGTGTAAGGAATGTTTCCTGAAATTTTAAGATTAGTAGTATAATCATTTGTTGTGGAGAATATTGTGGGACTAATGTCTCATAAAACACACATAGGACTTTGGTAGATTCAGGTGTGCACTTTCTTTATGGACATGAGACTTTACTAGTTGTATTCTGAAGACTCTTTTCTTGGTGCTCTCTTTGGAAGTATCAGGAATCTTCCCTTTCCAACTTTTTTATATTTGAGGACTAATATCACACTAATATCCTGACATGAACTCACTTATCAGAGTGGGAAGTATCCTGCTCAGTCTGAGGGGTCTGGAGCAGCAATCTGCAGACCCACTGGCCAAATGTACAATATGGCAAACTGTCTGATTGAAAAATGAAAAATGCAGTAACGAGTACTATAGCTGGAGACACTCTGTTATCTGTTTTGCTCTTCTTATTTTACAAATGAGATTAGTGCTAAAAAAATTAAAGGGGGTCTGGCTCAGAGGTAAAGAGCTTGCCTAGCATGTGTGAGGCATTGGCTTTGATCCTCAGCACCACATAAAATAAATAAACAAATCAATAAATAAATAGGTATTGTGTCCATCTACAACTACAAAAAACTATTAAAAAAAGGTAAAGGTGCCTTTTCTTAGTATCTATTTAGTAGAAGAACCAGAATTAAACCATTTTTAACAGTAATTTTTCTCACTAACCTACACTTTCTCCCAGTTCTTGCAAATTACCACTCCTGATGTAACAAAAGAAAGCTGCTTAAGTAACAGGAACAGGTAAATTAGTGTTTCTTGAAAACATAAGTGATTAATATCAGGAGCTGAAAATATTTTTGAAATTTCCTTTCTTTATTTTCCCTCAGTATCTTTAGACACTTAGGCTTTCTTTTATAACATGTTATTTCAAAGCTCAATTCTTCCAATGCCAGGTAAATTAATTTGTCATCCAAATTTTGTTTTTATGAAAGTCAATAATTCATTCCAGAATTCTTTCTCTGTATCCATAAGGGAAATGAGGAAGAAACTGTGTCGCATGGATACTTGCTAATATGGATGAAAGTAAGACTGATAAAATATTCCTTGAGAAAAGATTTCCATTGATGTTTCACATCATTTCCTAACACAATGGTTAGTGGCTTTGTCATTTATAGATGTACCATAACGAGGTGTGTTCATTGTAGACATTACACTGTGTTCTTAATTTCTCAAGTAATAAGGACATCTGCATCACTGGATCAATAGTTCCCCAGCATGGTCTTTCATTATTGTATTTTCTGGGAACAGATAGTACACTCTGATAATTGTTTTTGCATTCTATTTCTGACCATGACACAGATGCAATCAGAATTTATAAGCCCTATATTTTATACCAGCAATTCCACCAATCTGAGTTGAGAGACCCATACATGTGAATGGGAACAATCATCTGCATGCTATTGGGTGAGCAAATGTATACATTTGTTTATCAGACATAGAATGAATGTTATAAACAAGCCAACACAGTAGTATCAATACATTGTGACCGGCCTGGTGGACACAATTGTCCTTAGGGAACTGAGTCTTTGTGAGGAGTCATCTTCAGTTGGCAGAGGAGGTAAGAAAGAAGCTGCCACCCATTCCTTAACAGTATGTGCCTGAGAGTAGTGTGGACACCATCAGAAAGCTGAGTTGAAGACTTGATTCTCTCACAGAGACCATACCTTGCGTCAGCATTCACTCTTCACAATAGTCCCTGAGTCTCCCAGTGGCTCATCTTCATCTGTGGCTCATGCTAGGCCTGAGTTGTGATTATTGGAATTCTCGGGTCATCTTTTTTGGGTAAGTGGTTTGATTCCACATGATCACCTACTGTACTCAGGCAGGAGAGGAGTACAGTTTGGCAATGTATTCCCCATGCTGATATTTATGTTTATATTCTTAATTTAAATAGTGATGCTCTTTCGTTACGTAAGAAGAAAAGAAGTCATTTCTTGAACTATATATGATACAGCCAATTCTGTTGGAATAATAAACAGAGAAAATTATGGTCAAATGATATAATTTAATGTGACTAAAAAAATTTTCTGCCTTAAAACAGCTGTTGCTTTTGGTTTTCTGTGGGTTTGTGTGTGCATGTTTATGTGTGTGTCACATATACTCACATTATTCATGATCTAATGTCAAGTATTTTCTTTCTTCCTGTGGTCTTCTTTTAAAAGGGAGAAATTTAAGCAGAGTAAGATGTCAAGCCTTTTAGATCCCAGTGTCAATGAAATAATTAGGAACTTTCCTCAATAGCATACATCGAAATAGAAACACTGAGTTTAGAAGCACCAAAGAAAGATTTTGTTAATTTTCAAAAATTTAAAATAGGACAGCCATGGAGTTGGAGAGAATGAGCCTATAGTTCAAAGTTTTAATTTGTACTTATGGGGCTGTTTATATAGCTTGAAGATCTCATTAATGGTAGAAAATAGTCTTACACATATTGAACTATGTTAAGTACAGTACTTATGACTTAATTATAAGAAATATATTATTTTAATACATGCAAAGTCAATAGTATTCAATCTACCGTTTTAGTCACATCACTCCTTATTCTTATTTTCTGCACTTGATGCTCAAAAGGTTGAATCAAAAATGATTTTCAAAGTGAACTGACAGTGGTCAGATTTCTTTTATAATCGGGTGCCAAGATGATTATGCACACATCACATTTACAGAGGCCTTCTCAAGTAGTAATTTCTATAATACTAGTTTAAAAAAAAGTTGACAAGATGTGATTTTTGAGTACAGGTTCTCAAAAAAAATGTGCAAAGCTGGAATGTAATTGTAGGCTGTATTATTAACTCAAAGCCTGGCATCATTTCAGCATAAAAAAATAACAGTTATGGGAATGAGGACCCCCTTTTTTTAATCATGAAAGAGCTTGTATATGGATATTATGAGGGATTTTCCCGAGCCTTATTCTTAAACAGATTACACTATTCAAAGTCTCAAAGAATCAAAATCGTGCTCAGCTGGGGCAGTCAATGTGCAGTCTAAACATGTGACAGATGCAGAGAAAACTTCAAAGATGCCATTACAAATGCCTGTGGAGATATTTAAGGAGCCAGATGCTACTGTTTCATGTCTTCTGCAGCTCTGAATGGTCCTGTGATCACCTTCCAAAGGGGAGGTGTGGTTCAATATGGTGAGGACGACGGAAAGCCACCTAATCTTTGTGTTGCTATTGTTTGCATACATTGTATGGCCGGAGTGTGAAGTGCTGGGATCAGTTATTCTACCAGGAATGATGTGTATATGAATTTGCTATTCCTTATAAAAACATGAAGGCACAAATGCAAAGAAATATGTATGTGATGTATTCTGTGAAAGCTCTCTTGTCTAAAATAGCATAATTTATAGGTGTGTTTTGCCATGGAAGCACTGTTCTCTATAACTTTTGCCATTTATTTAGACACTAAAAGAAGTAATAAATATATTCATTATTGTTAGTGTTTATTTCCCATTTTGTTTTGGTGTTCAAAAATAAATTACTCGAGACAACATGTTATTAAGTGCATGTTTCATTTTCATCACTACCACATTCTCAAGAAGAACTTAAATAATATTTTGAGAATGAATGATGTTCCAGGTAAATGAAAAGGTAGTGAGATTTAGCTAAAAGTCTAAAAGCACTACCAGCTTTTATTTTATATTGATTCCTTTATTTTCAGTTTTCTTCTTCATAATAGGTTATATAAGAGAGTTTGTTCCATCTCAACTTTTAAGAATGCAATTTCATAGTCTTATTATTCCTAATGGAATGAAGGAAAAATAAAGACAACTTCTAGGAACATGTGATACGGAAAATAAAACAAACTAGAAAATTTGATTCATTGTGTATTGCTTGAACTTATTTTTTGCATTGGAAAATGTGATTCTGTTCAAGTTTATTGTTTTTATTGTATATTTGTTGGGTCCTAGCCTATCTTCTATTAAATCAGACCTACAGAGGGATTATTTTATTAATTTTTGAATTGAAATTTGTGGCATATTATAAAAAGCTCATATACCTAATTATGTACATGAAAAGAGATGGCTATAAGTGGAAAGTAAATAGCAAAGGATATTTTTCTTTCTAATGTAAACATCTGGCAGTAATCCTTGCTTACACAATTAATGGGCATTTAATTGGCAATGATCAGTTTATTGCTGCAATATGAAGTGAATGTTTCCCCAGGAACAAACAGCTGTTGCAAGAATTTCACAGTGATTTAGCAAACACCAGGTGATAGTTATATCTAAAATGAAGTGCTCTGTCTCTCTGCAAATTGCAGTGCATGGGGGAAAGACAGGAAATAGTTTAAAAGCAGCATAACCAAGAGACCCAACTGTTACTAACACTAAAGTCTATACAGATGCCTAACTTAATAAGACAACAAATTAATTACTTTAGATAGTATCCATGCCTTAAATATAAAAACATTCTCCAAGAAGCAAATATTAAGTTGGCATGACATTCATCTATTTAAAAGCAGTATTTAATGTCTTGCTTTAGAGATGTAATAGTTGATGAAACTTTTTTGTATTCTAATATTTTATCATTTGAATGTCTTAGAAAATTTGATAGTCATGATTCTAATTTTTTGATTAAAGTTATTGAAGTCATTCAATAGTTACTGACAATTATATTTTTTCTTAATAGATTTTATTCAACTGTCTAGAATTAAATATACCACTTTTTAATTTGCATTGCTTGTGAGCTACTTTCCCATTAAGTTTTAAATAAAAAGTTTTTCATTTTTCATTATGCACTCTTATTACTAATTTAATAAAATGATAATAGCTATGCAAACTTTCTGTTACTACTCAGCTTTTGGCATAGATTAAATTATACATTTTAAATGTAGCACACTGGCAGACACAGTTATTTCATAAAGCTGAGTTTCATTAGTGAAGAAAGTAATTTTGCTTCAGCAAAAAATGCTTTTATTTACTATACTATTTAGTATTAGCTCATGCTGGAGTCTATGAACAATGAACTCAAATGAACAAAGCATCAAGGGCCAATTTATAGAACAATGCTTTTATTTTTTCATGTATGCATTCTGCAATAATTCATCTCCATGACAAAAGCAGACAATCAATCATTTTCTATTGTGCCTTTCTCAATAAAATTACCATTCCTGATGTAACAAAAGAAAGCTGCCTAAGTAACAGGAACAGTTTTACATGCTCAAATCAATAAATTGACCATACTTCAAAAAATCTTTACCCATTAATATGACAATGCAGTTTTATGTTTAACTTATCCATATTAATATTAAATTATTGCTAAGTAGTATTGTTCTTTTTCACTCAAGAAAACAATAAGAAATATAAAAGCATTTTAGAAGAATGCTTTCAAGTGTTTCAATGGCAAAACTTTGTGGCCTGAGTGTTGATATTTCATCCTGTTTTAATTCTAAGTTAAAAGATGTCAGTTTGTCAATTGATTCCCTATATGAGTAAGTCCTAAAATCATATGGTATCTATGTGCCTTCAGGAAACTAAAATTATGTAATAATGGCAGATTTAAGGTAATTCTATAATACTCAGGGCATTATTCCTAAAGTAAGATATTTCTATTGTAGAATAAATAAATTGAACATAAAATTTATGCACATATTTCATAGAGTAAAATCTGCAAATACAGTGTCATACAAAGGAAACAAGTGCAAAAGCTAAGTGCAACTTTTCATACCAAGGAAGTATATCAAAGGTAAGTGTGTAATGAGGTAAGTATATAATTGAGAGCTACAAACTCATTCTGAAAAAGTAGGCATTTTATTTTCAATGAGAATAGAAATTTCTGATGAAAAAAGTAAGTTTCTTGTTTTATAGCTAATGGAGAGTCCAATACTGAGATGTGCATTTCATTTACATGTAATTTATATATACAATATTAGTTTTAGTTCTAAATTTCTCTCCCAGAGATTCAATAGAATTACAGTACATTTTTATATTAAAACAGGAATAGTTTCTATGTAACCTACCAGAGTAACAGGATTAATTTCAGCTAATAACACTCATGCCATTAAACACTCCAAAATTTCGATGACTTTAGAACCTCCAAAGACTTTCTTTAATTGTATTTTCTTTTTCCTGAATTAATGAGGCCAGGCCATAACATGTTTCAAGAAAATGAAGTCCTTTGTTACAGAAATGCAAGTGCAGTGCTTAGCATCTTAGATACTATTAGGTGTAGATGACCAAGAACAATTTCATTGCAGTATATAGGATATCACAATAATTCAAAATTCACAATAATTGATATATTAATATCCAATTCAAATTCTAAATATTATCTGCTCATAATATTAATCTCTCCTGAATTTAAATTCATGAGTTAATCCACCATGTCATAAGAATGGTACTCTAAATTTGATAGTAAAAGAAATAAATGATCATATTTTGTTAGATATTATTTTTAGCTTCCACTAATTGATTTGAAAAATACAACAAACAGTACTCCTATAACTGAAAGTTTAAAGTAACCAGTAGTAAGAATTTTATTACATTATATTATACATGTTTTATGGAAATAGTATTCAGTCATTAATGTATTTAAACAGCTTTTTATTTTCTTTCTCTTTCCTTTCCCATGAACTAGCTAAATGATTTAGTTCCCAGACTGACATCATGAGTTATCTACTGAGAAAGATTATGGATCATCAAGTCTTGAAGGAAACTTGCTTATTGCTGTATTGCTCCACCTAGTTCAAGGAAGTTTTCCAGGGAAAACCAGAGAGTTGTTTCCCGTGGGCTGCTTCCTTCCTGTCTTATAATCCTCAGCTATAGTTGCTAAAGAAAGAAAAAAGAAAAAGATAAAGTGTAATATTTTCATACATTGACAACAACATTGCTGAACTTTTTGGAACTATTAACTTAGCTTCCTGGAGTGTCTGTGCCCAGGATCAAGGTATAGTTTTTGTTCCCGTGTCTCAAGAAATTCAGCTGCTGTACTAGCCAATTGCATGCAGCCTCTTACCCATATTCCTGCTTCTCCTCTTGCTCTGCCTCTTTCCTTCCCTCTCCTTCCCTAATACGACCAAATCAATTAACCTGTAACGAATTATTATTGAATAATAATTATTGATAATAATTTCTGAATTTCTTCACAACTTTCTCTTTAGGGGCAGAATATAGGACCCCACCAAGGGTCATTTCGTAAATCCTGGGACTTTGTGGTGTCACGTTTAAATTACATAACCATTACTACTATATGTGAAACTTGGTTTCTTTCATTAATGAGTGGCAACTAAAGCCACTTTTGTTTGTACATATACCAATGAGTGTTCTGCAAAATTGAAAGATTTTTGCTTTTCACTCTTAACTGATTCAGAGTGGTAGGGTGCTTCTTTTTAAATTTGGATATACCACAACTGAGTCTTTCCATTCCTAGTACATCTTTCTTTCCTTAGTAGTAAAAATTTGGTCTGAGGTTATGATTTTTGAAAAAAATTTTATAGAGAATATAAATTGAAATTAAATTATTAGAGAAAAAATAGGCTGACCTTTTTGACAGCAATTTACACTTTAAGATAATTGTATTACAGAGGATCTCACACATTCACTTGGAGAGCTTGGTGTGCATCATATTCACCTGCAGGGCTTAGTGAAGCCCAGTTCACTGGACCCCATTTCCAGAATTTCAGATCCAATAGGGGGATAAATGGCAGAGAATTTGTATTTCTAGCAAATTCCTAAGGTATGATGATTCTGTTGGTCTGGGATGATACTTTGAGAACCATTGCTGGGTTGGTTGAGTTAAAGAATATTATTTATTTATTTATTTATTTATTTATTTATTTATTTCAGTGCTGGGGACTGAATCTAGGTCCCTGCACATACCAGGCATGTGCTCTCCACTGAGCTACATTCCCAACCTAAATGACATTTTAAATGTTATATTTGTGATTTCTATAATCTAGTGGATATATCATACAATTTGGACTTTAAAAATATAATGTAGTCGTCTTCCAAAGACCAAATTATTTTACATCCTGTGCACTACATGTGAAATATTTTCTAACTAATGTTCTTGGTGTTGTCAGGCTGAGTTCACTAAATTCTAAATTCATTCTACAAAGCTGTCTATATTGTTTTTACAGATGTGGTTTATATATCATAGTTTATGTATCATAGTTGTCAATGATTTGATTAAAAGCAATTTTATTTTATGCTCGTACTTCAACAATATCCAGATTTTTCTTCCCTGAATCCCTCTACTTTTCTTCTTTACAAGCAAACTCCACTGCCTTTCCTTGTTTAGCCATATGGGGTAGATTCCATAGCATTTCACTTTAGCCACTCTCTTGTCCATTACCTTCCTCCTGATAACTTTTGCTCTTCAAAGTTCTAATTCTAAATTAATCAAACTATGCATCTTTCCCTAAAGTATATATGGGATGCTGATGGGAAAAATATCATACCATATTACCACCACACATCTATGACTTCAAACCTCACCTGGACGTACCTGCTCTCTGCAGTCATGTGTTCTTTGATTGGTTCTCATTTCCATCCATTCTACCTGTTTTCAAATTTATCTTTCAAACTTCTTGGGCAACTCTATCATTTGATCACTCTGGAAATAGTTTAATTCCTGCTGTACACAGAAAATTCTAGAAGCGAGATAGAAATACCCCCTATCACTTATCATTCCTATTCTCAAAAAGGAGCCACAGAAAGATCATCATAGTTAAAACAAATCTCTCTTTCAATGACCTGGATATACCTTTTCATGGGAACCTGATTTTTTCTATTATTTCCCATTCAATCTGTACATTTATCTTTTTCTTTCTACTTCCTCCTCCACATCAGCATCAAATCAATACTCAAATCTCTTCCAGCTTCTCCATGATTCCCTCCAGACACCAGCCGTTCTCACCTTTCCTTGGCACACTTATTGGAAGATGTGCCTGTTCTCATTGTCACTACCCTCATCTCTGTTCTCAGTTCAAGGCTGGCAACTCTCTCCTGAAAGCATTTTCTTCCAGGGGCATCTTTTACCATCTGACCTCTTTTGTCACTTTATCCCTTCCTCAAATACTTTTCTTTCTGGCTTCAAAAAACAGGGTGATCTCCTCTGCATCCAATTGCTGTTATAGTTCTAAACACAGCCTCAAAGCACTGGTCTCCATCCTGAGTACAAGCCCACATACCCAACGCCAAGTGGAGATCCTATCTTGGAAGTCCCACACTCATGCAAACTCAGTATCACTTGGATAAAATTTATACTGTTTTGGTCAGCTCTTTTTGCTGTTCTGACAAAAAGATCTGATAGGAAAAATTTTAGAGAAAGAAAAGTTTAATTTGGGGCTCATTGTTTTATGGGTCTCAGTCCATAGACAGCCAGCTCCAGTCCTCAGGGCTCAAGGTGAGGCAGAACATCATGGGAGAAGAGTGTAGTGGAGGAAGGAGGCTCACAACATGGCCCCAGGAAAGAGGTGTGGCGGGAGGAAGATAGGGAAAAAGAGAGACAATCCCTTCACCATGGAAAAACATATACCCCAAAGTCATGCCCTCAGTGACCCACCTGCTCCAATCATACCCTACCTGCCTATAATTACCACCCAGTTAATCCCTATCATGAGATTAATTCACTGTTTAGATTAAGACTGTCATAACCCAATCATTTTACTTCTAAACTTTCTTGCATTGTCTCATTCATGAACTCTTGGGGAATACTTCATATCTAAATCATAGCACCATCTCTTCCTCAAATATCTTCTTATAATGCGGATTCCTAATTCTGTGAAAAAGTAGGATGGAACTGAAGACCATTATGTTAAGCTAAATAAGCCAACGTCAAGGATCACATGTTTTCTCTTATTTGTGAAAGCTAGAGAAGAAAAAGGAAAAGAAAGTGGGGTACAGGAATCTCATGAAAATCAAAAGAAGATTAGCAGAGAAAAGGGACCAGGGGGTGGGAGGCAGGTAGGGAGGGAGAAGTGCTGAATAGTGATATTGGCCATATTATATTGTTATATTGTGTGCATGTATGGATATGTAACAGAATCCCATTATAATGTACAATTAAAATGTAGCAATAAAAATGTGGAAATAAAACAAAAATTTAAAAATTAAAAAAAATTTGTACATGAATGTTAACAGTATAATTCATAATGGCCAAAAAAGTGGATATAACCTAACATGTCCATCAGCCAATGAATAGATAAATAAAATGTGGTGCATGCATATAATAGACAGAAAGTAGGATAACACAGAATGATATATGCTAGTTGGAGTCAGTAGGTGTGAGAGTGCCACCCTCCCCTGTGTGATATGGCTTAGGTCACATCACTGCATCTTTTCTTCCTTTATAACATTAGGATAAAAATGGCAATACATACCTTCTGAGAGACAGTGGGACACATATAATGCATATGAAATGCTTCAACTAAAATGCAAAATGTTATATAATCTAAGAATAATGCTAATCTTATTATTATTGTCCCTCTATGAAGGTGAAAGGAAGATAGGCATAGCTGTCAGTCACTTCTCACTGGAATATTGTCAGCCCCAACATGCTGGCACATTTATGTATTTGTTTCTATTTTTATGTACAATGCCCTTTTATGTGATTCCTAACATTTTAAAATCCAATTCTTCTACATTTTTTAAAGGACTAATCCTTTTTTTAACATATTCATCTTTAAGTATTTTTCTTTTTCCTCTTTTATATGGGGGATAAAAGTCATGCTTATATTCCACTTTAAGTTTTTTTTTAACTTATTATCTTCTTGTTAAAATTACCCTAAACTATCAAATGTCTCCCTTTTCTTCCAAAGCACTGCATTTTTTCATATTTTGAGAGATGTTTACCTCTCTTAAGCCACCTTCTCTTCAATAACTGAGCCCCAGAAGTCCTGAAGACTTTTCTGTGAACATGTGAAATGTGCTCTTCCTAAAGACCATGTAATTTACACTCCACTGTGTCAACCTCTTACCTTTCTTTTTTTTTGGTACTGGAGATTGAACTCAGGGGCATTCGACCACTGAGTCACATCCTCAGCCCTATTTTGTGTTTTATGTAGAGACAGGGTCTCACTGAGTTGCTTAGCGCCTCGCCATTGCTGAGGCTGGCTTTGAACTCGCGATTCTCCTGTCTCAGCCTCCCTAAGTGCTGGGATTACAGGCTTGCGCCACTGTGCCCGGCTTCCCTTTCTTAACAAAATCAATAGATTGATTTTGTTGATCAAAATTTCTTATGGAGTAGATTTTTTTAATTTACTTTATGGGAAAAGAAAAAGTCCAAACTTTAAAGGATGCTAAGTTGAAATAGTGAAATGGCTCACATTTTTCATATGATTAAAGATTCCTTTCACTATAATAATATTGGGGCTACATTTGGGGCAAATTTAGTGTTTTCCATTTGTAATGGCATCTTTCATTTTTTTCTGTCATGCATTCGCTCCCAAATGAATATATAGAATCTCTGTTTTTTTGCTTTTTGTGCAACTTTTTCATAAAACATTCATAGTCATGTAGATTATGGTTTATGTGTTATGCTTGGAAAGTTTTCTAATTCCAATTGTTTCCTCCTTCATTTTTATTAGTTTAACTGTAATTGTAGAGTTTTGAAATTTTATTATAGTATAATATATACAATATCTGTTAAAATTTTTAAGAGAAAGGTCAAGAATATTTATATTTTGTCTTACATAAGCTATTTTTAAAATATTAAAATGTAATTGGTTTATGAGAAGAGAATCTAAGTTTCTTTAAAAAGAAGGATAAAGAGCATTATAGATTTAAGATGCAGGTGCAGCTAGGTCTCATACAGAAATGTAACTGTAAGCCAAGAAGATAACTACAAATAAGAACTGTAAGGGGCAGTTCAGAGAACTGAACTATTTATTTTAGAGAAAGAATGCTCTGTAGTAATCTTTGTGAAAACATCAGAATCAACAGTAATAATTCTCTCCAATGACTGCTTAACACAAGTGTCTACCAAAAAGAGGAAGATTTTGATTAGATTTTAATACACATTTTCTGATAGAGTTATTAAAAATTAAAATGAGTTGTTTTGGAGGTTTCTAAAAATTTAGTAGATTTTTGCTTGCTCTGGAAAATCCTGACAGATAAGTGCACGTGGGAATAGTGTAGGGTACTTCTCATTGTTTTGTGATAGCTTTGCAAATTTGTTTGAAAATATCTGAAATACCAAACTGAGAGTCATATTTCTGGAAATGTTCTAATAATTTAGTTTTGTCCTAAAATTAACCCTAACCCTTCAACTCCCAAAATGTTTTCCCTACTTCTTAGTTTGTCCCCACTCCAATTGATCATAAAATTATTTTTCAGATGAAAGATTCCAACTGTTCACTATATCCTAGCTGTCCATAGGCTCAAGCACATTCAGAGGTTGCTTCTTCTGCATGTTTGCCACCTTGATCCAGTTCCCAAATGCTGTTCCCATTCAACTCCACCTCCACTTCAAGAATCCTGACCAGGCCAGGCCTGTCTACCCGCATATCTACTGTCCATCTGGGCATGTACCCTATGCACCATTTGGAGTGTTCTCTTCATTTTTGCCTGGCAAAATTTCACTGTTTATACGTTGTATTTCAGGAAGTGCTCCTTTCTCATCAGATGAGGGCTTACTCTGCAGTTACCATTTGTGTCTTTATCTCTCCTTCCAGACTGTATGTTTTGGAAAGTCAGTGTCTCTTCCCTAAAATTGTTCTATTCTCTAGGGGAATCAGTTGCTTTCACATTGGCTCCTGCATCAGGATTCTGAGACCTGGTAGTAGGCATCTTGTCAGAAGGAAAGTTTGGGAATCATTAATACTTAAATATTATGCAAAGGTGTTAAGTAAATGAACATGTTTCTTTGGAATTTCTTACCCAGGGACATTTACTCAAGTTTCTCCTTTAGCATTGCTGCCTTTCCTGTCCCTGAAATCCCCACCACAACACTTTAGCTAAAAGGTATTAAACTGTGTGAATATCAACTGCATTTATCAGTTAATCAACAAGTGATAGTCTGAACATACTCATAATTTTTAAAAGCAATGATAATTTTTGAGCACCATTTTCATGTGTTGGGAAGGAGTTTAAAGTAATGTGGTAGACAGAAATGAAAAACTGTAATGAGGTGCTCCTACATGTTTAAAAGTCGCTAGATCAAATGCACCTGGAAGGACTCTTCAAAAGGCACACAGGACTGTGAAGAGAGCCTGGCATACAATAATACCGATCCTTACTCTGCAAATAACTTGGTTATGTGACCTTATAAAATTCTCTAAATTTCAACGAGCTCAATTTATTCATCTGTAAAATGAAGGGGTTGGAGTAGCTGATCTCTAAGGTCCTTTCAGATCTAAATTCCTTGATTCTCCAATTCGTGTTTCATCACAGAATTTCATTTGTCTTTCTGATTTCTTTCTTGCTTCTGAAATTATAATTGAAGGTTGATTATACGTATCCAGTCCAATTATCCATAGATCATAAAGATTTTTATTATTATATGTGGAAGATTAAGATGAATGAAGGCAATGAGATTAGAGTCTGTATAAAGTCAAATGATAAAAACATCATCTTGTCCTATGAATTCTCTTATTTAGAATATTATGCAGGTCTTTTATAAAAAATTTAACAACAATGCTTAATATTTAGTGTGTTTTCATTCTTGAATTAGAAGGGGAGTTGGATTTAAAATATATATGTATATGTATTTAACATACTTTCTTATAAATTTATATTGCATCATTATTAAGAGCACTGAGCCATGGAGAATGATCTAGTACATCATGATTTACTATGCTGTATAGTATCAATTGAAGGATTATAACATGTCATGCTTTGATACATAACGTTTTTGAGATAGCTCAAAAAGCTCAGAATTAGTTCATATATTGTCATAAATAAAAATCTGTGTTTGCCATTCTCTGAAATAATTTTAAACATTTTAAGGAGTTCTTTTTTTCGGCATAGATTAGTGTGAATGCATTATGAGTATTTACTATGAGTATTTACTATGCACCATAGCTAATTCACAAAGGAATAATATTGAAATAGCTGGTGTCTCCATGTGAAAGATAACCAAATTAAAACATTTATCATTTCTTCATGTTATTTCTGGTTTTTACTCTTATTTTTGAGCATTGTGTCAATTGTGCCCTTATAAATATGGCTCCTTTTTTTTTAAAGAATCAATATATTTTGACTGCTATCCTACTTAACTGTTATCATCCTAAAAATACTGCCAATGAATCAACAAAAACGTTTAGTGAAGACTGGAAAAAAAAGATACATTTTATATAAGCATTATTTGCACTTTAATCTAAATGGTGACAATTTATATTATCCTAGCTATAAATTTGAATTAAGTAGGAAATGACAGATCACCATAATTAAAATGTAATATTGGAGACTTATACTTTCTAAAAGGCAAACGTGTAGTTTTGATACATTTTAAGAAGAATATAGGAATTTTTCTTATTGGGCCTAATATAACTAACTTTTGTTTATTAAAGGATCATAATGAAACAAAATTGTCATTGTGTAGGACTTTCAGATCCGACAGAGCTAATTCACTTCTTGCATTCATAGTGTGCTAGCTGTGTCAGCTGGACAACTGCTTGCAGTCTCCAAACAGATTTCCTCATCTTAAAATGAGCTCCTAATCCTATGCCTCTTAGGAAATTTGCATTATGTGAGACCGTACACTAAATATATCTAACAGTGCCAGACTTCTAAAAAGTCCTCAGTCAATTCTAGCTTTTAATATTGTCTACTTTAGACATGAGTAACACTTCTTACTATCACTCTTCAAAGAATTGTTTTCTTCTTTAGTTATTTTAATTCAAGTCCTAAGATATTCAATGTACTCATAGGTATTTGTTTTTGTTTTGCTATTTAATAAAACTCTTCTCATTTGATCAAATCCTTCACTGGTTAAAAGATTGTACATTCTTAGACTGGAGCTTTCCTGACTCACTCCACTTGGCTTACAAAATCTGAAATTGTTTTCAGAAGTTTTCCCATATGCTTATATTTTCAGGAACTCTGCAGCTTGTAGAGCAAGAAAAAGAAAACTGCAGAGAACTTGTAGAAAACATCACTATTCATCATCACATGATAAATTATTATGGCTAGTTGTTTTATTGTTGTTGTTGTTTAAGGTACTTGTTTTGATATTTTATTGGTTCTTTTTAGTTATACTTGACCATAGAATCCATTTTGATGTAATTATACAAGCATGGAATATGTCTTGTTCTAATTCAGACCCCAGTATCTGTTCTTCCCCGTCCCTCTCCTCAACCCCCTGCTCTATTTCTTCTGATATTTCTGTAGCTTATCCATAGTTATTTTCTAATTAGTGTCTTCTGGATTGAGAATAACATGGAAATGCATCTTGTACCACAATACCCCTTCCTAGATCTGCATGTTTAAAATAAAATGTAATAATATGTATTTTTTCAATGTGCTTATGAGGTCTTCCACTGCTTCTCCAGATCCTCTATCTCCACCTTGCTGTGTGCCCTTGCAGGTAACTTAGAAAGAATGACATCAACAAGGTTGTTTGCCTTTTGGCTTCCTGTTGCACTTGGCATGAGTTTTAGCAGGGATGGGAAGGAAGAGAGAAATGGATGTTGGGAGTTTATTTCCCTAAGTCTCTCCCTGTAGGTTTGTCTGAGGCTGGCAGCATCCCTTCATCTCAGGTTACAGCTCCTGCCAGGTGGCCCTAGCACACTGACCATTTTCTGTTATACCTGGGTCCGCAACTTCTCTCTTCCCTGTGGTTTCAGGTCTATGGGCAGGGGTGGTAATGGTGCTTTGATATTTTTCTTGTCCCTGGTTATGTACTAACCCTGTTTTTCCTACATTCTTCCCAAACTTTCAGAATATTCAAATGCATTTGAATATATTTTCATTTTCCCATTTGATTTGTAATTTTCTTGAGAATGAAATTTATTACATTTTAATTCACAATTTCTAATCATAGGGCTGTGAATTTATAGGGGTAGATATAATATCTCATTTAAATTACAGTGCTGGATTGAGGTTTTGAGCTCTGTAAGTTGTAAAGATTTGTAAGGTGGGCAAGGGATGAGGATTTCTGTATATTTCACTCTTACCATGCTATCAATCAAGAGTGTTGCATAAGCAGGGTATGGAGAGAAACTGGATGTTTTCAGTGTCTGACTGATGAGGGCACTAGATTCAATATGGTTCTGCTTTCTCTGCAACATATTGTAGCAACTATAGAGGGAATGTGGATAGGGAAGGATGATAGAGCTTTTAATTTTTTTTAAAAAATATTTTTCAATATATACACTGAAGAGTTAGCTATGATGTTGAGCTCAGTTTAACCACCTTCTTTAAGACTTCCCTTAGATATCACAATATCTAAGTATGAGTAGTTATTTTACTAACATATTTCAGAACTATATATTCATTGGGGATGAAAATAGATGATGAACTATCTAAAAGAATAATCTTTAAGTAGATGTTTGTATATATGATGATCAATTTCATAGAAGAAATAACTTCTAAAAATTATATGATGCCGATCTACAGAAAATGAATAGAGAGACAGACTTCACACCTTTCACAAACATTAACTTTAAATGGATTAGATCTAATGTAAAACGCAAACTATGCAACTCTTAGGAGATAACATAGAGAAAAATCTAGATAACCTTGGATTTGGAATTACTTTTTAGTTACAACATACAAGAGATAATTCATTAATGAAAGAATTAATAAGGTGAATTTCCTTGAAATAAAAAAAATGCTCTTTGAAATATACTGTCAAGAAAAGGAGAATACAAGATGAAGACTGGGAGAATATATTTTTAAAAGGCATTTCTGATAAAGCCCTCTTACCCAACATATACAATGAACTCTTAAAATACAACAATAATAAAGTGAACAACCTACTTGAAAAATGAATCGAAGACTTAATAGATGCTTACCAAGGAAGATGTACAAATGGAAAATAGAAATATGAAAAGATGCTCCACATCATAAGTCATCTGGGAAATGTATGTTAACATATTAATGTGATACCACCATATACCCACTGGATTAGCCAATATTCAGAACACTGGGATAAACAAATGGTGAAGGTGATATGCAGAAATGGAGACTCATTAATTTACAGTAGAAATATAAAATGGTTTGGCAGTTTGTTAAGAGTTTGTTAAAAAGCTGAGCCTACTCTTAACATAATCTAGCAATTGCACTACTTGGTATTTACTAAAAAGAACTGAAAATGTATCTCCACACAAATACCTGCACACTGATTATTATAACAGCTTTATTCATAATTAACAAGACTTAGACACAGCAAAAATGTCTTTCAGTAGGTTAGTGGATCAATTGCAGTATATAAAATAGTAGAATATTATTCAATGCTAAAAAGAAATGAAGTATTAAGCTGTGAAAAGGCATGGATAAAATGAAAATACATATTGATAAGTGAAAGAAGCCAATCTCAAAGTGCAACATACTGTATTATTCCAATAGTATGACATTCTAGAAGAAGTAGATGTAACAAGACCATAAAAAGATCAACGGTTGCCGAAAAAGTGTAGGTAGGAGGGAGTACAGGGGCGAATAAGCAGAGCATAGAGGATTTTTGGCGAACTGAAACTATTTTGTAGATACTATAATGATAGATATATTTGCAAAAACCTGTAAGATATACACAAATAAGAGTTAGTCTTCACATAAACTTGGAGTTTGGGTGACAATGATATGTCAGTGTCGCTTTCGTCAATTTTAACAAATGTACCATTTTGGGGTGTGGGATGTTGTTAATGGAGAAGCTCTGGATGTATGAGGACAGGGGACATAGAGGAATTCTATGTGACTTCTTGTTACTTTTACTGGAAACTTAAAACTATTTTTATGAAATAAAGTCTTAAATTTTCTACATAGTCAATATAAAATGTTTTTTGAAATTTGCTACTATATTCAACATTAAGAATTAGGAATGTGGGGCTGGGATTGTGGCTCAGCGGTAGAGCGCTTGCCTCACATGCGTGAGGCCCTGGGTTCGATCCTCAGCACCACATACAAAGCAACAAAATAAAGACATTGTGTCCATCTACAACTAAGAAAAAATTAAAAAAAAAAAAGAATTAGGAATGTTCTTAAAGAGTTTTACAAACATGCTGTGTTTTCACAAGAATGTGAATATTTTGAAATGATTACCTATTGCAGGGTAATACTTTCACATAATCTCTAGGACTTTTTTTTTTTTAATATTGTTTTAGTTGTAGATGGACACAATGTCCCTATTTTATTGCTTTGTATGTGGTGCTGAGAATTGAACCCAGGGCCCCACACATGCGAGGCAAGTGCTCTACTGCTGAGCCACAATCCCAGCCCCTCTCTAGGACTTTTTTATGGCTCACTTATTAACAATCTACAATGCTGAAAACTTGGATGCATGAAGGCTTGAAAGTAAAAAGTATGTTTTATCATAATTCTGAAACCTGTTTAATGCCTGATATGGTTAGGATATGGTTTGGGTGTCCCCTGAGGGTCAATATGGTTGGAATCTTGGTCTTTGGGGTGTTAGTATTAGAAGGTGCTGTGGAAACTTGAAGGCATAGGTCCTAGAGGGATGTCACTAGGCATTTGTCCTAGAAAGGATTTACAGCATAGGGCTCTGAGTTCATTCTCACAAGACAGAGTTGTTATGAAAGAGGCAAGCTATTCTCCACCCACTTTTTTTGGGGGGGGGGGGTTAATGATATAACTGATTAATACCATTCCTTAAAGTATGGTTGTAAAAAGAAGCTGGAGGTGAGATTATGAACATAGCAAAAATATTGTTTCATCTGAATCTACTGAACTTAATTGGACTCATTCTGTTTCTAGCTTCTAAATACATTTTGAGAGTAAAGGAAACAAGGCTAAGATAAGATGTAGTTCAACTTAATTTTTCTGTGAAGATTCTTAACCTTAATTTGTTTTAGCAACTACATTTTGAAAGTAATAATCCTTTTAGGCTCTATTTGGTTAATTATGCAAAGGTTAATGTGATGTAAGAATCCCTTACAAATATCTGATTAAAGTCAAACATTTAGGTTAGTATGGTCCCAAGAGAAGAGAAATCTTGCAGTTTACCATTGTTTTTATAGAAGAATGACATGTGATTACTTTAGGTTACAATTTAAGGAACAGAAAAACCCTCTAAGGAAAAATGGGACTAGAAGATATGAGTTGCATTATTCACTATGCTTAGGAAATTGTATAGATTCTTATCTGCCTATAAAGATTTAATTAATTTCATTTTCCTTAAAAGATGAGAGAAGGACTAAAAACTCCTTATATCATGTTAAGTGATCTATTACAGCCACTTAAATCATTATTACAGCTTTTTTTTTGGAGGAGAGCTCCAATTCATTTGAGGTTATCCTTTTATTAACTAGAAAAACTCAGATGTTAACTATTGCATTACATCGTTCTAATTAAAAATGATTCCAAGGATGTAAGTATCATTGTGTTAAAATAATTTTGTATAGTTTGGTTTTATGTAGGAAATAAAAATATATGCCATTAAATCTTGAAGGAAAGGCACATGAGAATAATTATGATTGACATATTATTAATATAATTTATGGTAAAATTCCAGTACTCAATCCCCATATTGTTATCAGTATGATATCATATACAAACATCTCTAGTAAAGAAATTTTTTCCATTCCACTAGCTTTTGTTTACCCATGCCAACTTAATGAACCACCCATGCCTCTCAAAATAATCAAAATAAATTGAAAACTATCATGGCAATAAAAAGTAAACACTTGGTAGTCTTCGCAGTATCTCACAGAAATTGATTTATTCCCAAAATACTTACAGAGCACTTACGATATAATAGGCATACTTTCGAGTGTTCACTAGTGCTGCAGTGAAAAACAAAGAAAAAAATCCCCTCTCCTGATGGTCCATATTTCTAATACGAAAGCAGAGGCACATTTAAAAAGCAAAATTAAGTGGAGTGATTCTGACATAACTTTCTCATGTACATATATAAATATAACAGTGATTTTCCATATCATATACAACCACAAGAATGCAATCTAAATTAAAATAAGATGTGCTCCATGTTTGATAAATATATTGTGATATACTCTACTGTCTTGTACAACTAAAAAGAACAAATAAGAGAAAGTTTTAATGAGCCAAATTAAAATCTTATTTATCCATAATGTAAAGATGAGTAAAAAAGAAAAAAAATGAAGCTCTACCTTTTAATGTGATATTGAAGGAAGAACTGAATGAAAAGTTGACATGTGAGAATTAACTTATTGCACTGTTTTCTGTTACTATAACAAAATGCCTAAGGCTGGGTATGTATAAAGAGAAGAAGTTGATTTTGGTTGTAGAAATGGAAAAGTTTGTGACAATTGTGCCAGCATATGCTTAGCTTCTAGTGAGTGCCTTGTGGAGTGGAAGCAAGTATGTGTAAAGAGGAGTAATGTGTAAGACAGAGAATGGATAAAGAGGGTGACCTATTTATAATGATCAGTACTTAGGTAGCTAAAACTTATCCATGGGCTACCCCATGGATTAGCTAACGAACATAAAAGGTTTATAGTTGGGAAAATGATCCTAAGAGTTTGATAGAATGTTTAATTGGAAATCTATCCCCAGGGATAAGTTATATGGTATGTAGAATACAAAGGAAGAAAGTTATGCTGAAATTGGCCCTAATGAATGGTCAGAAGATCAAGACTTGAATGGGAATGCTAATAATGCTTAGCAGTGAAAAGAGAATTATATGCAAAATCTTATTGAAAGAGGGAAGAGGAAGAGAGAAGATGAAATTAATATTTATTGAATGTCTACTATGTTCTAGAAATGGTATTATGGGTTTTTCTTATAATATTTTATGTAAACTTCAAAACATTCTAGAAAATGCACTAAGAAGAAAGTAATTAGGTAGTTACTCAGCATTTCAGGTAGAGGAGAAAGGCGGCATGACAAAGCAAATATTTCTGTGAGCCCAGGAAATTGGATAATGGGTGAGGAATGGGAAGACAAAATTAATGCTTTTATAATATAGTTAGAGAAGAATTTTAAGTACTATTGTGCCTGTCATATTTGCATATTAGATTGTTTGATGGCAGTGGGAAAGCTGCGATTACAGAGAACAAAGTCTGGAAGCAAAGGATTCATTAGAAGGATGTGAAATCAATGAATGCAAGAAGTTAGGATGACTTATAGTGAAGCAGTTGCTGAGAATATGCTGAGGATTTACTAGATTCAGGAAATGAAGAAATTAAAAATAGAAGAATGTCTTCACTATGTGGTAGGATTGGGTGAAGAGGGGTCAAGGATGATTCTGCCTTAACCAGGAAAATGTTATCAGTATGAGGGGCCAGGGATCAGGGAGAGAAGGAAGAAAAGAAGGAAGGGAGGAAGAAGAAGAAAGACGCATCAGTTTAGATTTTCAAAGACCATTGTAGTTGTGTTAGTTAACTTTTTATAGATATGAACAAAATTTCCCACAAGAACAACTTAGAGTAGAAAACGTTTATTTTGGCTCATAGTTTCAGAGGTATAGTTCACGGTAGGTTGACTCCATTGCTCTGCATCCAAGGTAAGGCAGAACATCAAGTGGCACACTGGTGTGCTGGAGGAGTGCTGCTCCATTCATGGCAGCCAGGAAGCAGAGAGAAAGAGAGAAGGGGAACCGGGCCTTAGGCAAGATACACCCTTCCGGACAACAACCCCAGTGACCCACTTTCTCTAGTCATGCTCCACTTGCCTATAGTTAGTACCCAATCAGTCATTTTAAATTGAGATAGACTGATTAGGTCCAGCCTTCATAATCCAATAATTTTATCCCTGAATATTTCTTTGCTAATGCAAGAGCTTTTGAGGGACACTTGATATCTAAGCCATAACAACAATAGTCTCCCTTATCCAGTTATCTGTAAGGACAGGTTCCAAAACTCAAGAGTGAATGCCTAAAACCACAGATGGCTCTGAACTCCATACCAGGCATACTGTTTTTCCTACACATTCATACGTATAATAAAGGGTAATTTATAAATTAGGCACAGGAAAAGATTAATAGCAGCAACTAATAATGCAATAGAATTATTATAACAATATACTATTATGAAGGTTATTTGAAACTTATGAATTGATTGTTTCTGGAATTTTCAGTTTAACATGTTTAGACCATGATTAAGCATGGATGGGTGAAACCTCAGGAAGTGAAGCTGCAGATAAGAGGAAACTAGTTTATCTATGGATATGTTGGTTTTGACCTTGTCCTGGGAATGTTGAATATACAAGCAGCTGGGATATAGAGTTCAAGGGAGAAATCTAAATGAGAGAGAGATTTGAGACTGATTCCTCTGGGAGCCTTAGTCATAGATGAGATCAGGGCAGTGGATGAAGACAGTGAGTTAGGACAAGCTAAGAAGAGTTAGGAAGACAGACAAGAACACAAGGAAAATATGTGTGTGTTTTAATATGTATGTACATATGTACATATGTTGCACATGTGTACAACACATATATGTATGTATTAGAGTGTATGTGTTATATATGTGTACATGTGCCTGTGTGGTATGGGTATGTATATGAAATCATCTACATTAGGAATCCTTCAGACTAACCCATGAAAATCTTATAATATGGTAAGATATTTTAATTACACTTTTTCAAATAGAATAATAATCACTCTTTTCTGATGATTTTACTTAGTTTAGGTTTATCAAAGACTGAAGAAGAGTTGATAGCTAAAACACTTGGATACTTTCATACTTGTGTACTTGTCATATTTTATATTCCTGTATTTTATCTATGTAAATTCCTTTCCCATGTTATTTTTAGGCATTTTAAAAATTGTTGAGAATGTTTTTTGTAATAATGTGTTGCAGTGTTTTTTAACTGTTAGAAAGTATATTCCTGAGATATAATGAGGACTCATGACACTATTCAAACTTTAAAAATGAAATGAAAATTGTTTGATTTTAATTTCCTATTGGTCTTCATAATTATCTTTGACTAATTTCACAGCATAAATATCAAAGTAGTAACATATAAAGCTTCTCAATGCCTGTCAAAATGACATAATACCTAAGGAGAATTGGGTTAATTTAAAGAAAGTTCAAGTGTTTGCCATCAAAATAGCCAATAAAAGGTGATTAGATATTAATAATGGAAGAAAACTCACTATTCTCTTGCTTGCTCATTAATCCAGACTTTCCCCTTTATAGATTACAAGCTATAAGTATAATTTATAAATATTTTAGTTCAAGCAAAATAATATTTGCCTTTTAAAACTACATAATATGCTAGCCTAATATATATGTTCTTCCTCAGACTATTGAAGCTAACTATGAGTCAATTATACAGTCACTCCATTTTTGTAAATGCAAATCAAACTTATTTTAACAGATTAAAATGATACAGAGATAAGGCTCAACAGATTTTTTTGGGTTTTTTTTTTTTTGCATGTACTAATGTATTTAAAGTTGCCCAAATTGACTTGAAGTGTATTCAAACCAATGTCCTATAATGTTCCTATTTAATTCTATTTTCTAGATAAACAGCATTTCTTTTTCTCTAAGTAACACTTTTTTTCCTCTGTGCAACTCTTAACTGTGATTTTTTCCCCTCTACCAATTGCCCATGATAATCCCTCCATGTGTAATTTCCTCTCCCTCCATCTTCATCTAATTCAGATCTCAACTCTTAGTTCGATTACTCTCTTTTTCTGGTCTTGTTTTAGTCTGCTTTTGTGTCACTGTGACAAAAATACCTAACAAGAACCACTTGAGAAGAGGAAGAGTTTATTGAGGACACATGATTTAAGAGGTCTCGGTGAATAGACTTCTTTGCCCTGGGCCAAGGTGAGGCAGCACATTATAAGGTAAGCGCCAGGTGGAGTAAGAAGTTCCTCACATGGCAACAAGTAAGCAGGGGCCAGAGAATGAGAGAGTGAGGAGGGGAGTGGCCCACAGGAAAAATGCACCACCCAGGGCACACCCCAGTGACCCACCTCCTTCATCCTTGCCCCACCTTCCTACAGTTACCACCTACTCCGAACTAGGATATACTGATTAGGTTACAGCTCTCATAATCACATTTCACCTCTGAATATTCCTGCATTAACACAGGAGCTTTGTGGGGTGACACCTCATATCCAAACTATAAAAGACCTTCAGCTTGATTTCAAGGAAAAATATTCACTTCCATTTTGGGGCAGATTTGACTTTATAAGGGATTATCTTATTTGTCTTCTGATGGGCTGCACCCTCAGCACCTGTAGTATGGGCTTTTAACAGTAGAAAATCAGAAACTAAGAATGGGGTTTTACTGTGCCCTCTTACTGTATTGCTGTGTTTTATAAAACGGATTGCCAAATAGTTATTTTTAAGGGCTTCTCTGTTGGTTAGTAATGATTTTTCAGGCTAACATTGCTTTTAAAAATAAACTTTTCTGGAGAAATATCTAAATACGTAGAAGAAAGCATTTAAAACTTTAGCTAATTGGTTTTGTTAAAAAATACTCAAATATTTCATATAATGCATCAATGTGTGATCATGACTCATTGTTTACTTTTAAACGTTCATATTTATGAAAGTGTCACAATTCAGTAGAATTGTTGGTATATCAGAATTAATCTAATTTATTATTAAAGTCTTAATTTTATATAAAAAGTATAAAATGGTATCATGGTTTCATTTTGATTCATATCACTGATAAAATGTAATAATAAATAGCTTATATGGCAATTGATATGAGCCAGATTTTCTTCATTAACTCATCTGACCTTCAAAACTGTTTTATTGTGCACATACAACTGTAATCCACTTAAACAGATGAAGGAATAAATCCTGTTCAGAGAGTTTAAGTAATATGGCTAAACTGATACAACTGGATAACAGCAGAGTATATATGTGAACCCATGAAGTGTAGCTCTCAGCCACTGATCTCAGTGTTGTTTCCTCTTAGCGACTTTCTTGGTCTTTGCAGAATGAAACTCAAGGCATTGTTTTCCATTTCTTCTCCTTCACACTGCCTTAAAGTCAGGGGAAGTGTCTTAGTCCTCATTTTATCTTATTGTAACTAAGTTGCATTTATGAACTTTAATTTCCTGCTCATAAAATCGAATCAGCAATACTCATTCAAAATCAATGAGTGCCAATTGAGAAACAGCTTATAAAATAACTAACATATTTACTAATCACAATAGTTGTTATTCAACAAATAATAAATATCAATTCTATTCCTTCCTTGTTTAATTATATATATGTATACACACATATATGCTTTAGAATTTGAGAAAAAGCAATTGTCTGCATAAAGAAAGCAAACCAGAGATCACATTTCTTATTTGTGAAAATACTTATTTAAAAATGCCCCATATTTAGTATTTATTCCATTTATTGCACAAATAAAGGCATATTTATGCATTTCCTAGATCTTGCCCATGTGGCAACTCTAAAACTGATGATCAGTGTGGACTGATGCTCTGCATTTTCATTGACTGGCTACACATTTGGAGGACTCAAACACAAATGAAAAATGAGGGCAAATAAACTGCTGTTTGTGTGTGTGTGTGTGTATTTCTAGTCTTTCTAAGAAAAAAAAAATCACCGTGCAATTTTAATAATGAGACCTGGAAATGTTGCTTAGTTATAGTTCAATGAGGTGATGAGGTGACTATGAAGCTCAGTTTCAGGACACTGCTTGCTTTTCATGAAATAGAGTGATTAGAAAAACTACTCAGTTTAGAAAAGTCTCTTAAAATATATGTTTATTAAGGTGCTATTATTGTTATGGATCAGATGGTATACCCCAAATTCATATGTTTAACTTCTCACTCCAGTATCTTACAATATGATTATATTTGGAGAGAGTCTTAAAGAGGAAATTAAGGTAAAAAGTGGTCCTATGGGTGTTCCTAATCCAATATGACTTGTGCTTTATAAGAAGAAGAGATTAGGATACAGTGTGCACTCACAGAAGAAATAGCCACAGGGCCATTTCTACAGGATGTAGCAAGAAAGTAGCCATCAGCTTCATAAAAGACCAAACCTGCAGACACCTGACCTTGGACTTTTGGCCTTTAGTGTCAAGAGAATCAATTTATTTACAGTCTGTGTTATTTGTTACCTCAGACCTAGCAAACTAATTCAGATGTATTTGTAAATTTCCAACCTCTTAGATTTATTGTCAAATATATTCAAGAGACCTTTTCCCTATTCAAAAATATTATGTTGACTTTGAAAATTTTTTTGCATGAAAATCAGAAGTATTGTAACATTTTGGAGAAAATTATACAAAGCACAATTACAATTGTTTATTTGTATCCTGAATTGTAAGTGTTAAGGAAAGTTTAGAGCAAAATCAGTAGCCCTTGGATTACAAATATAGTTAACATTTCATGTCTTTTTTTTTCATTTGTCAAATATTAAAGTAAAAGCTGTTTTTAAATCACTTCATTCCCTTGGCTTTAGATTTTTGTTTTTCTAAGTAGCACTCATAGTATTTGGTATCGTTTTCAGAAAAGGAAGATTTTCTTGGAAAACACTTAATTTTTTTTTTTTTTTTTGGTACTAGGGATTGAATTCAGGGGCACTCGACCACTGAGCCACATCCCCAGCCCTATTTTGTGTTTTACGTAGAGACAGAATCTCACTGAGTTGCTTAGCACCTCACCGTTGCTGAGGCTGGCTTTGAACTCGCGATTCTCCTGTCTCAGCCTCCCTAAGTGCTGGGATTACAGGCTTGTGCCACCGCACCTGGCTTAACACCTAATTTATTTTGTAAAAACCTATTCCCTTTGAGGCTTATTAGTGTAAAGTACATTAAAGTAGAAACATTAATGTATACCTATTTTTTGCCCAATTTAAAAATATTATCTCACACATTAGTAAATTTAATACCATTATAGATTTAAATGATATCTATGTATTGAACTATTAGGCCTTAGGTGGATAGAATTAATTCTTTCTATATGGCTGCTTGTTATGAGACTTCCTCTGACATATATCTCATAATGGTTCCTGTTGATTGATCTAATTATATACACATGGTTTTATTGGAGCTTTGTGAATCTGGAGATACCCATGTTTGCTTAATGTTCTACAAGTACAATTCAAAACCCTTTAGGCTTACCAGGATTGTTTCCATAATCCTTAACTGAGAAAAGTAAGCCTTGAGAATTTCGAAATACCCTGCCTAAATCAAGCTCCTGGGCCAGTGCATTTTCCCATTAGAATATTTTTTAAGAAAGAATCTTTTTAATACATATAATCTGTTTTGTATGAGTATCATTTTATAATTAAATGAAATATATTTATTTCTGTGAATGTGCATACAAATGTCCATGTTTTATGGTCCTTGATTTTCAAATTTAAAGAATGAATATTTTTCAAAAAGAATATTTAAAACAAAATTATATCATAGTAAGTAATGAATAACACATAAATAGCATTCTTTTAATGCAAGGCTCAAAATAATCCTTAAATTACTACATTTAATGTGTAAAGACTAGAAGAATTCTATTTATTAATTTTAAAGAATTTCACCAAACACTCCAATAGTACATATGAATCTATAAATCAGTTTTTTAATTGATCTTCGAAATATTATCCTGATGCAGGAAACATGCAGTTGTGTCTGTGAGCTGTGATTTATCTTCTCTCTGAAGATTTAGTTATTTTATCTTTTCCCTCTTTGTATTGCTTGAAGAATAGTTCTGACAAATAAGATTACTTTGTTTTCTATCTGCTTCAGTGTTTTGGAGTTTTCAGTGTCATTTTTTAACAAAGCTTCAGCTTATGGAAAGCCCAAGACAAACTTAAAGTTTTAAATTTAAATTTAAATCTATTAAATTTTCCTTGACTGAATCAGTTTATTTAATAACCCAAATCTTGTGGAACATATAACAACAAAACAGTAGCGCAAATTGAAGTCTCTCCAATCAAACCTGCCCTTCCTCCCCCTCTTCCCGTATAGACATGTTTAGCTGCAGCAAAGCAGACCCAAGGGATGGGTGTATGGGAGATCAACACAGGGAGATGGGGCTCATTGCCTGAAAAGGAAAAGAATAGGAAATGAGGGCCTGTTATAAAACAGGGAGATTTATAGACAATAATCACAGTCTTTAAGCAGCCTAAGCAGCTTTCTTTCCTAATACTTACTTACCTTGATAAGAGAAAAGAGTTGTCTAATAAACTTAGAGAACCTGAAGTGGCTCAATTAACTCCTAAAGGAAGGTAAATGGGTTCATCTGAAGCTTCAGATCAATGAACGCTGGTGGTTGCGATATAACTTCAAGGAGTTATTTCAAAAGGGAAGAAAGTTTGATCAATGAAAGTTAAAAGAGCTTTAAGGTTCAGAAGGGGTCAAAAATCAAACATAACCTGATAATATTTTAGTGGAACTCCCAGTGTTAAAATTCACATGTTCATTTCATGTTCTTGTTATAAAAAAATGCTTTATGATTGATTGATACCTTTTTATTTACTATGCCTGTAGACATTTATTCAGCCTTTATTGCTAAGCACTACATTAAGCGCTTTCTTAATTAATCCTCTTAAGAAATTCATGAGGGTAGAACCTATCTTTATCTTTATTTTACA
The DNA here is from genome assembly GCA_028644305.1 of Xerus rutilus. Lineage (NCBI taxonomy): Eukaryota > Metazoa > Chordata > Mammalia > Rodentia > Sciuridae > Xerus > Xerus rutilus. The sequence goes on from CM053405.1 coordinate 66,163,008, forward strand.
GATGTGAAAACTGAGGCATAAAGAGGTTAAGTAACTAGCTGACAGCAGATGTACAAGGCAGAAGTCAATCCTAGGCATTTTGAGTGTATTCTTATCTCTAAACGGTATTGCCTAACTGTAAAGTAACTGTCAAAGATTTGAACACTGCAAAACTGGGACATCATTTTTTAATTAAAAAAACTACCATAACAAACTAGATATACTCAGAAATTAGCAGTATATTTTCCCAAATGGAAGACAAAAAGACAATGGTTTCTACTTAAATCTTCATACTATGCTTTATCTACTAGTTTTCTCTCCAACCTTTAGAATGCATTAATACAAATTAAGTACTAAGAACTTGTTTTTTCAATATACCTCCCAGTCTGTATAACATAGGCTAAAACATGCTTTCTATTTTCATTTTTTTCTTTGAAAATCCTTTTATCTGGATAACACTCTTAATTTTCCTTATTGTTCATAATTCAGTTTTTTTAGGGTTTTCAAATAGTTTTTAAATCTGTTAGAGATATTCAATTGAATATTTAAGCACAGATTCAGTTTTTTGTCTAAATGCAATATTTTACCTAAAGAGATATGGGAGAAAACTCTTCAAATAGCAGATGTATAGCTCTGCATAAAATCCGGATTAGCAGTAGTGCCTTGAAAACATTGGTTAACAATATGAAAATATAGTATGCAGCTGTAGTTAGTGAGTTTGCTTTCTTATGTGCATAATATGAGCTTGTAATGGAAGTAATGTCATATAGTATTTAACTCTGACATTTAGTGTTTGCCCTGGTAGATGGTCTTCCTTTTACTTAAGTGCCATTACTTTTATGTAGTCCATTTTCATTGCATTTAGCCCCATTTTAGTAATAATGCTTGCATGATTTACCAGGCAAATGCAATCTTTGCCCTGAATGGCACAGTGCAAGAAAAAATGGAAGCTGTTAAGAGGCTGAATGGCAAAAAAGTATTATTGACCTATGCTGGCAGCCATGTGTTTCAATTATTTTCAAGAATCCATTTGTCAAATAAGTGAAGCGATGTGGGACGTCAAGTTCAAGCTGGGGTTAGTGCCTTTCTACATCTGATATGATGTATCTTCTGTAGCCATTTAATTGAATTACCCAATTTATTTTTCAAGCAACAATGCTCTACCAAGAGCCATGACATTAAACAATTAAATATGAGTTTAAAAGTCTGCATTTTGTGTAGTTCATCATTCCTCTGCAGCAGAAAGTGAGCCCAAGAGCCTGAGGATTTCTGAAGCTAGTCTAGTAAGGCTTGGCTTCTAGGGGAACACCCTGACTGTCCCATGAGGACAAATTCCAAAAGTAACACTTCCTAGTTCTTATTTTTTTTAAGGCAATGGTGATGTAAACCTTAAGAAGCTAATTGAGATTACTCGATGATTACTTGAGACACACCTTCCTGTGTATAAAAGCAAATTAGATTGCAATGGCATTACCTAATGTTGAGTGAGTTTGATCAAGAATGCCTTTTCCTTTGGAAGGGCTGCCTTTTGTGAATACAGAAGAGAAATGCTAATGAATAAAAAAGAAAATCAGACTTCCAAATAATTAGGAAGAGGAACATGCTGTTAAGGTGTACTTATCTTGTCAAGTTGCTAATATATTTTAGGCATTTTCACTTACAGAGTTCATGAAACTTTTAAAGAATAATAAACTAACTGACCATAACTTCTATTTGAAGGGTAAGGATGAAGGTAAATACAGAATAAAAGAGAATAGAAATTCAAATTAAATGCATTCTGCCTTCAGATAAATTTGGGGCGGGATTAATTTTATTTTTACCAGTGTATTAACTCCATGATAAGTATTAGGAACACTTTATTTTGGATTATTTTCTTTTGTTACTAACTTAGACATACAGATATGTTTTTGATCTGGGGAGAATAATTACTGTAACTCAGAGAACAGAAGTGACTTATATATTTTTTTCAATTAACATTCAACAATTAAATTTTAATATGGTCAGGGAATTGTTCAGATCCTTTTGTATAGGGATACTGCACCTTTAATTATCTGCCCTCTGGTGCCAAGCCTTTTCTTTGAGTGCTTCCATAAAAGCTTATTGCAGCTAGTTATTGAGCAAATTAGTACTTGAGTTTTGGTGAAAAATGTCTTTATTAGTCCTAAAACCAGAGTCACTGTGCATTCCCAGAAGGCGTGATTTTGTTTGATGAATAAATCTAGTAATTATCCTGCTGTTAGGGCTGTACCGCAAATGTCATAAGCAGATAAACAGAGGGAGTAAGCCTTCCGTAAATTCTCTAATTATCTATGTTGGACTACTTATCGCCTGCAGATGATTTATGAGCATATTGATATATCCTTAAGTATGTTCATTTGAGTTCACAGATGCAAATAATTAAGGCACTAGTCATTTACAAAGGAGGCTTCAGGTCAGGGTCATTTCATTATAAAACTTCAGCAAAGGTTTATACTATAAAACAAGATATAGGTGTAATCTACTTGACCAGGATATTTCCTCAGAGACTTTTAATTATTTCCTTTCCTTTTCGCTCATTCTCTAGATTTGATTATTCTCACCCATTATTTTCATTAAAAAATAATCTTTTCTCTTCCTTTTGTCATCCATTTTTATTTTGTTTTAGAAAATATTGTCTTATTTTTAAGATATTTAAACTGGTTGGCAAAATGATCAGTAGGAACTAGCAGAAATTCTTTAAAATACTTAGAATGACATTTTAAAATTTACAAAAAATATCTTTTGAATATAGCTGTTTTGTTCAGACCTTTTTACTTGAAGAAATTGAAGACTTAAACGGAAGGCAATTTTATAAAAATGTCTCATTTTTATATTTATTTTATAATTGACTAAGAAATTGAAATAAATACATGCTTATAAAAATAATTATGCATTCCTTAACTATAGTACAGGTAATATACAAGTATATGAAAGGAAAAAGTAGTTCCTCTGCAAACTTGAATGTAAACATTTAATGAAAGTATTTGATAATAAATCTCCAACACATTAAGTTACTAACAGTTTAAGAAGATGAATGAGCCTAAAGTGTATAACTTGGTACTTTGAGCTGTGATGTTTACAAGAAAATATGTCAATTAAAGGAGAATATAGATATTGTAGTATGTTTTTCAAATTTTTGTGCAGAAAATTAAGCAAGCAGAAACAATTTTTTGATATAAACAGAAGTCAGAGCTAAATAGAATCATATGAATGTAATCATCTATTGGATTATTTGATTTATGTGCAAGGGACATATCTATTTCTTGCCACACCCTTATTAAGATAAGCATTAGCTACATAATTCTTGAGAAAGGATACTAACTGTGTTCCCAGAACATTTATTTCATTTTGGGATCAATGCATCTCCCGAGGTCTGATAAGAGCAATCTAATTTGAAATACAAATTCATGCACACACATACAGAATCAATCCAGTACTCTCAAATTAAAATCAAACCTCAGAATAAATCCATTTTACCTGGACTCCTTCATATCACTGATCATTACTATTAGAGGCAAATTCTTAATAGAATTACCAGCAAATTAAAACCAAGAGATTGAATAAAAAGTGGACTGGCACAGGGTCAATTGATGAAAATGTTACTAGGCATTTGTGAGTAAATCAAAATTACTAACATTAGTTTTGTCATTATATTATATCATTGGCAAATAAAGGAGGAAGGACATGTTTAAAATATCAAGGTGTAACTTCAATGAAGGTAACATAATAAAGATATTTCTTCTGTTTTATATCCTTCCTGCTTTTTTCCCTCTAAAACAAGTTTACTAATGTCTCCCACATCACATTCCACCTGTCCATACAGTCTGTGTGTAACGGAGACCACATTTGTTTGCTTGGAGTTCAATGCATCAGACTTGATATTCTTTCTCTTCCATCATACACTAAAACAGTTAAGTACTGTAAAGCCTATTAAAAAGAAAAATCAAGACAGCTTTTATTTCAGCTTTTCTATAAAGACACCCTGAATGCTGATCTGCATCCAGAAATTATCTTATCATAAATACAGAATTGCAGAAATGCACCTTATCATATGGTAAGAAACGTACCTTATCAGTAGTAAGTCATAAAAACTAAGTCCTAGAAGTAGAGCCTGCAGAAATAATCACTGTCCACATTTCTAACGGTCATATGCAAAAATCGACATTTCTACATGCAGTTTATCTTTGAAAATTCCTTCTTGGCAAATTGTTTTTGCAGATTTTTCCTAAATGAGTTGAGTAAACCCTTAACAATGGTTTGGCATTATCAGTAAAACCATTTCTTTTTTGTAAATAGGGCAGATTTACAAATTAAATACTAAAAACAATTAGAAGTAGACTTCATTTACTCAAAATATTATTCTAGTATATATGAAATTATACATCTAGAAAAAGTTCTTAGAAACAAGTTTAAATATTCCATGCTTTTCAAGGAAATGAAGTGGTTTATCCCAGATTATATAGTTAGCACAAAATCAGAAGACAAGTCCTCTGAGTTCCAGTCCACTTTTCCATGCAGCACTGTGTTCCATCTACACACTTTAAGTTCTCAATTAGCACATTTCCTACTGAAACCCATCATTGTCTCAACATTTATGAAATAACTCTAGGAATTGTTTAAATTTTCTTAATATATCAGGAGTTCTCATTTCCAGACAATTGTGTTATTCAATTTATTCCACAGAAACCAGTGAGAACACTTTCCCTCAATTATAGAAATTATTTTCTATTTTCTATTTCAAAATGTAGGCATAAAAGAATAAAAAAGGATCAGTAAATATATGTTTAATTAGTAACATAAACACACACAAACAATTTTGCTTCAATGGTCACATTCATTTTTTTCATGGCTGCTTTCTTTATATCATTCTGTTTTGTCCCCTTTTCTTACATATGCTGCCAAAAACATATTGTATAAGATATAGCTATTAGGGTACGACTGAGGTTTTGTTGTAAAAAAGGAAAATAAATCTAGTATCTAACATTTATTGTTTTCTAAGTGATTGCATGCCATATGATTATATACATAAAATTTATGTTATATGAAATAAGTTATATATTAATGCATGTGTGTACCTATACAGCTATTGCTTTTTTCTGGAATTATTAATGATCATTTTTCTTCTTGAAATGATGAAAACCATAACTGAGCAACTTCAGTGTGCCTAAAAGGATGTTGAAATTTTGAATCTCAGAGTATTGTGATTGGGTCAGAATCCCAGATAACTGAAATGACACATAGGAAACTTTGTTCTGAAGATTAGCTATGCAAGAAAATAGTTGTATGGTTTTGATTTTCATCCACCAGACAGATAGATGGTTGAGAGGAAGGGAAGTGTCCTGCAGATATCACCAGGCCTGAGACAATTGTTTCTGGCCTTCTGAAATTTATTTTGTGGCATAGGGGGTCAGAATGTTTTCATCTCTTGACAAAGCCCTTATAAAAATAATTTAACAATTGCTTTTAAGATGTTCCAAAAATTTTTCTAAATATTTTAGGATTTTTCTGCTGGTCATTTATACAACAAATAAGATGAAAAGGAGGAAAAATATATAAGAAATAATTAAAGGTCAAGAGTATTTGTATTAAAAAGCAGGAAATTATTATTTTGTTTTCTCTCTCTTCTCCTTCTCTCTCCCTTGTACTAAAATGATTTTTCATTTCATGTTAGTACCTAAAACTGGGAATACACAGAGAAACAGGTAAACAGCAATCTATCTATGTGGCATTCAATCATTGTCAACAGCTTATTTTTATGAGCAGTAAATTTACTTTCAAATTAAGCACAGAGAAGAAAAAAATTGATGCTAGAATTTAAATAACAATATATCACTTGACTGGTTGTCATGCATAAAATAGAGTAAGAAGATGCTACTGGACCTTTGAGAAGACTATTAACTGACCTACAAGGATAAAAGCATAAATGTAGATATCTAATTCCCTTGCTCCTTGCCCAAGTGAACATTTTTCAGCTGAGTTACCTAGTTAGAAACATTGATTTTCTTCTTTGCTCTTCTGTTATTCTCATGCAGATATTAGATATTCCTCATAGCATAATTCCATTAAATCTCACAGTTTATCACAGAGGTAACATGCCTAGTAAGGAGGAAAACAGCAGTTTGGAAATGCTACACATCACAATTTTTAGTTTCTGGAGTTATCTCATTTGTTATATCTAACAAAAATGTTGTAAAATGTTGATTCAAGGAAGAAGAGAATATTTTTCTTTCAGAGACACTTTTTCTCTTTCTCAGCCATTGAAGACTTGACTTTCCTTTTTTGATAAATGAAAATTTATATGTCCTGATAGAAGAGTTATTCGTGGTTTATTTGTTTGTTTTCAAATTATTGCCTTATAATTAGTATTTGATAATCTAAGAAAATGAATACAAAAGCAATTTCAGCTTACGATAAGTCTGAGAATGGAGTTTCTTTATATCTTCTCTGAGGTTCCAGTGTTTTAAGTTCCCTACCACTTTGTCCATTCAAAAAATAAATAATGTATTATCTTTACATGCTACAAAATTGTTGATTAGTTTGCAACATTGAATCTCTTAAACTATTAATCCTCATTCTTCACAGTTCCATCAGTTATTAATAACACATTTGTTTTATCTGTTTCATTTACTTTTGCTTCCTCTTCAAGAAGTATCCGACTGGAGAGGTGTTAAAACATTGAGGAGTTAAAAATGGAGTTACCAATTGTATTTGTTCTTTTTAGACTACAGCTCTTTGATTACTGAACAATAAAAACCCATAGGTATTTTTAAAAGTTTGTAAATGCTTGCAACTTTGAGATTTATCTTCAAAAATCATTATTTAACATCAGATGAAAAATCATGAATAAACAGTATATAAATTGGTCCATATTTAGAATGTGTTTTGGATTTTGTTATGAATTTAATCATTTCAACTCAGATACTACGAATTCTATGGGTTATACGAAGTATCGTGTATATTACTGTTATGGTTTAACTATGAGGTGTGCCACATGTGTGACACAGTGCAAGAAAGTTCAGAGGTAAAATGATTAGATTATGAGAGCCTTAACCTAATCAGTGCATTAATCTGCTGATGGGAATTAACTGTTGGTAACTGTAGGCAGGTAGGGTGTGGCTGTAGAAGGGAGTCACTGAGGTGTGCCTTTGGGGTTTATACTTTTGTATGTTGAGAGGGGAGCTCTCTCTGCTTCCTGATTGTCTTGTCCTGAGCTTCTTTGCTCCATCCAGCCCTTTAGCATTGATGTTCTGCTTCATCTCGGTGGCAAAGTAATGGAATCAGCCATCTATTCTCTAAGATCTCTGAAACTGTGATCTCCAAATAAACTTTTCCTGTTCTAAAATTGTTCTTGTCAGGACTTTGGATCACAGTGGTGAAAAGGCTGATTAAAATAATTACAAAGTATTTTCAGCTTAATCAGAGAAGGGAGAGACATCAATAGAGAATAGATTTCCATGACTTCGAAAAGGAATCACAATTTAGCAAAAAAAAGAAAACTTTGAGCAAAAAGTTGTTAAGAGTGTGAATAGCTGATGAATTTATTACAGTATTTGAGAGAAATATGTATGATTTCTCCTAAGATTCTCTGGTAAATTTCACAAGATTGGGAGAATACTTAGAAAACTTTAAGGAAACAAATTTTAGAGACATTACAGAGACTCTATTCTTTTATCACAATTATTCTTTTGTCAAAATTATTCTTATCCTTTGGCCAGTAATTACCAGTTTTCAATTTTTTTGAGAAAGATCATTGAATAGGTTATGATATCTTCTCAGTTATAGTGACAGCATAAAAATCATGTAGTTCAATGGAAAAAGATAAAAATTCCAGAAATAAGCTCATGCGTACACTGTCATCTGATTTTTCAACAAAGGTGCTGTGAATACACAATGGGGAAAGGGTAGTCTTCAACAAATGCTTATGGGAAAACTGGATAACCACATGAAAAAGAATGAAATTGAACATTTATACCTCACACAAAAATCAATAAAAATAGATTAAAAATTTAAATGTAAAACCTGAAAGTGTAAAATTTCTAAAAGGCAACTGAGAAAAAAAAACTTCAGACATTGATCTTGGCAATAATTTATAGGATAGGGCCCCCAAAACACAAATAGTCAAGTGGAATTATATCAAAGTCAAAAGCTTCTCGCATCAGAGGAAATAATCAGTGTTGGAAAAGGAAGCTATGGAATGGAAGACAATATTTGCAAATGATATATCTGACAAGAGATTAGTTTACAAAATACATAAGGTACTCCTACAACTCAATAGCAAAACATAAAATCACCACTTTCAAAATGGGCAAAAGACTGAAATGTACTTTTTTCTGAAGAAAAAATACATGTGGCCAACAAGCATATGAAAAGATGCTCAGCTTCACTAATCACCCAAGAAATGCAAATCAAAATCAGAATGAGTTTCCACTTCTCACCTATGAGGATAACCACTATCAAAAAAAAAAAAAAACAGAAAAATAGCAGTTATTGACAACGATGTGGAGAAATTAGAATCTTTATGTGCTGTTGATGGGAATGAAAACTGTGCAACCATTATAGAAAATAATTGGTAGTTTCCTCAGAAAAGTAAAAACATAACTACCATATGATCCAGCCATCTAACTGACCTTTATTTATCCAAAATAATTGAAATTAGGGTCTCAAAGAGGTATATGCTCTCTCATGTTCATTTTAACATTAATCACAATAAACAAGATATGCAAACAACTTAAATGTCCACTGACAGAGATGGAATGGAATATTATTCAATGGAATATTATTACATTAGAATATTATTCAAACAAAAAAAGAAAGCTATAAATCCTGCCATATATGACAAAATAAATGAATCTGGAGGACATTATACTAAGTGAAATAAGGCAGTCGCAAAAAAATATAAATACTGTGATTGTACTTATACTGGGTACCTCAAATAATCAAACTCATAGAAGCAGAGTAGAGTTCTGGTTGCAGGTGCCAAGGGGAAAGGGGCAATGGTGGTGGTGGGAGGTGCTGCTCAATGGATGCAAAGTTTCAAGGTTCTCAATGACAGTTCTATATATGCATTGCACAATATTGTGCCGATAATTTAAACTATTTTGTGCTTAAAATATAAGAAGCTATATTGCATGATAAGAATTTCTACAACTAACTTATTGAAAAATAAACTAAAATGACTCAGCACAGACTATTTTGGGTAAGTGTATCATGGGAGAGTATGTATTAAACTCTAGCTAAAATATATCTGAATGAAGGCAAATAATGTAGATCAGTAAAAAATAATGCTCACGTAAATAGCAAAACTTGTTGATGGTGCTTACTTGCATGCTTTTTTGGCCAGAAACCTACACATAGACATAAAAACATCCTAAAGATGAGAAGTTTTGATTTTCAAAATTCAGTTCTATGTATGCGTCTTTTATGTTATATACTATTTCTCAGGGTCTTGCAGGACACACAAATGGCAGATTTGTGAAAATAACTAAGTACTCTGACTTTTTAATGGAAGCACGCATTCACTGTGAAGTTTTTTTTTAACTTTCTATTTTCAGATATTTGACTTGTTTTTAGATTTTTTGCTATTAGTATAAAGCACACCTTATATTGTTGCACTTATATTCCCAATATGTTATTTACTTTTTGTCTCTTTTTTACATGAAAAGATACATTTGCACCTCAATATTAAGCATTTCAATGCAACATTTTAAAGACTTACATTTAAATGCATTCAGGTCCAGACTTCTATATAATTAGAATAGAAACTTCTCTGTATTTGTGAAGCACAGGACCTGCTCATGTGCTATTTTTGTTATCCCATAGTGCCTTCAACTCTATCATTAAACAATCACTTTCTAAGTTAAAACATTGCTCCCTTGCGGGTGTCTTGTTAAATTATTGTCAGTTGGTGTTCTATCAGAAAAAGTTAATTTATTAAGTTTTTTTTCTCCGTGGCACAGAGAAAATAGAATTTTTAGCAAAGTAGAGAGAGGGAAAATTTCAGATTCTAGGGTGTATATAATGCTCACCAGAATTTGAGAAGATTTTATTGGGAAGTGGATAATATTTCTAAGTGGAAATTCTGAAATGGAATGAGTCCAAAAGTAAGAGATTCATATTACATACAAAATAAACAAGCAAACAAGCATCAACCACACCACCACAACAACAAACTTTCATCTATTTATTTTATTGATATTTGCTTCTACTTCTCTGAGATAAATATTTAAAGAGATGGAAAGGAGATACAAGTGCCTGCTTTCGCAGTAATTATTTAATACGGGTCAAGCAAAATAAATGCAAATATCAAAAAAGTCCACATATCTACACAGGAATATAGATAGATATGCCTACTTTGTCCTGTATTAATGGTTAGTGTACTGGCAAACGTGTCCTCATAAACTAACTGGCCTTTCCTTCATTCTTCAGGAAGATGATATTTACTGGATGCCCCATGCTCCACCTATTCCAGAATTGCTTTATACATTTAATGTTATATATGTCTTCAGGCCTTCTTCTCCTTCTCTACCTAAAGTCTCAAAAAGTTCTTTTGAAAATAAGACATTTTTTAAAAAAGTATTTTTTTAGTTGTAGAGGGGCACAATACCTTTATTTTATTTATTCATTTTTGTGTAGTGTTAAGGATTGAACCCAGTGCTTCATATGTGCGAGGCGAGCACTCTACCACTGAGCCACAGCCCCAGCCCCCTACAAGTGATAATGTTTTAAACTGGAATTTCTTGGTCCTACCAGGCTATCAGTCACCACTATTCAAAGTTATCCTTTATCATCAGTGAAAATTGATTACAGATTTGTGAATATTCTCTGATGGTTCTTTCCCATCACCAAATGGCATTTAAACATGTAAATATTCTACTATTGGGCTTATACTGCCACTGCTCTTTTAAAAATATTTTATGAAACAGCATGCATAAAAGAAAGCTCCTCTGGTCTGTACAGGCAATTGTACTTTTGCTGCATTTTTACTTCTCCAGCTCCACTTCCTTCTCTTCCACAGTAAAAGAATCCTTTTTCCCAGGCACACCAAATTTTCCACCACTTCACAGAAAGTCTCCATTTTTAAAATTGATATCTGCTTTTGTAATTGCTGTTATATAACTTGGCACTACATTTTCTGTCACCATCTACATTGACATGACTAATCAGATCATTATAATATAAAGCCATGGGAATGTTTGTCCCTGGACTACCCAGTTCTATAACATTTTTGTCTGGTTTTGAAAAGTTGCACCTTGGATGATGTAACTTAATCCTATACAACTCTGATAGAATTCCTTGACACTGCTTAATCTGATGAAGGCATAGTGTTATCTTGCTTTTTGAAAATATCCTTCGTGATTAGTTTATTGTCTGATGCATAAAGTTGTTCAATATGAGTTACTGAGGGAATTAATTATAAGAAATTTGGAGGTTAAAAATGACCATATTTCTGACATTAGTTCTGGTGAAAGAAGAAAAAAAGTGAAGTATGGGAAACTTTAGTAGAAAATCATGTTTAAAATGAAGAAGTAAAAAAAAATAAAATAAAATGAAGAAGTACATTCTTGAGGTTATAAATGAGGCCCAGGTTATTCAAGAGCATATTAGGAACTTCTCATAGAAGAATGATAATCATCAATAAACTGTTAGAGGGATATAACTGGTCACTGGTAGGATTCTGTTCCATTTGTTTTTTCATCTTTCCTTCCACAGATACATTTTAGTAAAGGTGATGTATAATAAGTGCTAAGCAAAATAATCTTTTGAATCTTAATTGTAAATTGGCCAGACACACTGGTGTGTGCTTGCAATCCCAATGACTCTCGAGGCTAAAGCAGGGTGGTTGCAAGTTTAAGACCAGCCCTAGAAACTTAGTGAGATCCAAAGTGAAAAATAAAAAGTGTTGAAGGGATAGCTCAGGAGTAAAGTGCCCCTGAATTAATCTCCAGTACCAAAAAAAAAGGACACTTAATCATAAGTGGATTGTCTAAAGTAAAGCCAAAGAAATGATGAAGATAACCATTGCTTAGAACTTTGCAGGTAAAAATCATTTTGATCCTTGTAATTGCTAGAGGTGTAAAATGATCAAGAGACAAACTGAAGATCATACCAAAATGGAAGATAGTCATGCTACTTGTGACATTAAAAATGATGGAGAAACTGTGGTGGGGAGAGGAGGAAACAAGCATAATGAAATCTTCACTGGATTGGACCCTGTGAGAAGCTCAGTACAAAACATTGAGTAACCTAATGAGATAATTCAGAGTAATTTTATCTTGAAAGTAACATAAAGTAATATATATGCATATAAATAAATGGAAGAGTGATAAAAAGATAGTTTGATAGTTATCACACGTATCAGTTATTTCATCTTTATATATATGCACAGCACGGTACTGAGCATTATCTCCTTCAATTCAATAACAACTTTGTGAGGCAGGTACTTTTATTATCTCAACATTACAAGTCAGGATCTGAGGATTAGTGAGACTGAGGAACTTGCCTCAAATTACACAGCTACAGAGAGGCAGAGTAGGAATTTGAACATCCCAATATATTTCAAGCTTCATGTTTTCAAAAATATCATTACATTCTTTCTTTCTTGGGCTAATTGACTAATATTTCTACATTTATTTTTTATTTATTCTCATGGTCTTAATAACATTTTGACATTTTATGAGATTGTGTTCAACCATTCAGAAGTACAATCCAGCATATTTTCTGTACTCTTGCATTGCTGAGAGTTTAACACTGTTTTTTTCATTTGAATAGTTTTATCTTTATAAATTGAATATATAACTACCTTAACTAATATTTGAACTGCTTTAAAATCACATCAATGGACTTTTATGTTTCTTTTTATCTCAACATTTATAATTTAATAATAAATCTATTTTTAAAAAGTCATGATTTGTGCAATTAATCTATATATTTAAGTTCATTTTCATTCCCAAAGTTTTGTTAGGTCTAATTATGTGTGTGTATGTGTGTGTGCCTGTGTGTGCATGCGTGTGTGTGTGTGTGTGTTTGGAGTTAATAAGCTTAGATACTAGGGGGGAAAACAGTGGAAAGATTATACCACAGATAATTAATAAAAATCAATTAGTTTGTTAATGAGTACTCTGTCTGTACCCAAGGTGGCAGAAACCAGCTGGGGGAAGGAAATCAGGATCCCTGAATAGGACATTTAGAATTCTCCAGTCCTGCTGAGAATTTGAGAGGAAATAACTATAAGAAGCACTCCTTGGGTTAAAACTGGCTAAATTTCCTCTTGAGATTGCAATTCCTCTAGCTAATAAATCTAGTAAAAAAGTGATTCACCTTTAGTGTATGCCATAAAGCATTTTCTGAGGCCTTAAGTACATTGCTCACTGCCCTGTATTAAAAACAAACCCATAGTTGTAAATGTCAATGACTAAGAATATTAGAGCCCTTGCATCTTTCTGATGTTAGTAGAAAAGCTGGAAGCACCCATTACCTCTTCTATGACTTTTACATTATATTTATATAAATGGCAAAAGTCAAACATGAGCTGACAGGGAAATACAAAATCTGTCTTCCAATGGTCCTTGGACAAAAAAAAAAAAAAAAAAAGAAAGAAAATTCCAATGATGGCAGTTAACCTTCATGCAAAGGCTTTTAGAACACACATTCTTTTCATTGTTAATTATATTTGTGTAAATATTATTCTTTTTCTGGTACATGTAATTATGGACTATGTATGGGAATAATGCAGAAGGTATGATTAACCAAAAACAAGTAAACAGCTTGGTGTAAGGCAGCCATTTAAAAATTATTTTCACTTCAGATACCCACCCCCCTTTTTTAAGAACTGAGGAACAAAAACTGTAAGAATTCTGGTAGACTCATAGCTTTCATGCAGATTTATACATACATTTTATTGCAAATAGGTTATACAGCTCTCTGGTAATGGTCATGAATCTCAAAATGACTGTGAAACAGTCTTCCTTTTGGAAAAAGGGTGCAGTCTAAAAGATGTTTCTGCTGTAGATAACCATAACAAGCACTCCATCTTCACTGAGGTGGATTAATAGTATGGAACAAGATGTATGACATTTCTACTAAAAATTTTACCTAATAACTCCCTCTGAATAAGTGTGAGAGTCCTAGGGGAAACAATTATTGATTTAACTTATTGAAATAGTAAAATTTCATATATAACACATTCTTTAATTACCCACAAAATTTCTAAGTAGTGAAATAAATAGAGCTCACAGATTTTCAGGAGGAAAAATACATTGAATACTGACAAAGAAATGACTCTAAGTAATTTTGGACTATTTTTAGTTAATTAAATATGTTAATACTTTTTTCATTTCAAATATGTGTTTATACACTTATTTGGCCCTTACAATATACTCAATTATATGATAAAAAGTGCATTTGTCCAATGAATAAAAGTGATGTCTACATTCATTTAAGTAAATCAGATTATGATTTCCTTTTTAGCACTCTCTTAATATTAAGATATTTCCTCTTTTTTCCTCTAGTACATTTTTAATTTCCTAGGAGGCTTTAATAATAGTCTCAGTTCCATGACTTTACATTTCTTTAATGCACAGGATTTTTCAAATCTTCTGGCTTCTGGGTACATGTAAAATATAACTAATTGTGCCTTTTTCTCAAAACATGATGAAAAATGAAGAATGGACCTTATATTCATTTTAAGAACCTAAGGATGCTCATACACACAAATGAGGAAGTCATCTGTGAATAAGTGATGTTTTAAAGTACATATGTTGTTAGATTTATCATCTTCCATTTAACTTTGGATATTCCATCATCAAATTGAGTACCATTCTTCACACTCATTAATTAGATGTATGACTTTTTCTTCAACCAAAAGTAAGCAATATTTTTATTTCTTAATTTTTGGAAGTAATATGAATCCCCCCCATAAAATGTCCTGACTTGTGGGATGATAAGAGTGCCAGTCTAACCTTATTCAGGAATGCATGACCCCATTAAAAAATGACAGAGGTGCTTCAAATTTGTTATCATAGAATTAAAATTGGTGTATGCACAGTTAAAATTTTAGCTTTGTAAAGGTTAAAAATCTTTGTCTTTTTACATAGAGAGTATCTGATTTGACACTCCCTTTACATGTGAGGAGATTGAAACCCTACGTAACTCAGTAATATTGTTAGACTTATGATGGAACCAGTAGGCTCTGATCTTAGAATGCTGAAGTCTAAATCTAGCTCTACCACTGAACTGGGCTGCTTAACCTTTCTGTGCCTTACTAGTTCTTCCCAAAATAATAATAATGTGAAATTTATAAGGTTGTGATTATGACAGGTTAATGTTTTTTTCTTTTTTTTTTTTAAATCACAACTATGTAGTACAGAGTAAATTCTAGGTAAGTGTTTGAAAATAAATTATTTAATCTTGTTAATGCACTAACAACATACAAACCCTCCCTTTGAAAAGCTGCCAATTGGTAGAGATGATAAAGAAAAGCATGTGTTCATTCAATGAATAGTAGATGTTGTCTTGTTAATTCAACAAAATGGGTGACCCTTAGAACTTGCCCTGATGAATGTTAGGTACTGGAGATTAAGAAAACACAGTCTGTGCCCTCAAAGAATCATATCCTGGTTGAAAATAAAGAAACATGAATATAAATACATATACAAAATACAAGGTGATTAGAGCTATGAAATAGTGTTGAAGAACAAATAAATTTTGACTTGATTGAAAGGTTTCTAGTGGTGCTTAAATTATCACTAGAAATATTTCTAGTGAAGACAGAGGAGAATATATCTTGATTAGTGAAAATAGAAAAGGAAGATGAGACTGCTGCTTCTTCAACTCTGCTTGCATGTGTCCTCATTCAGAGATTAGAATAGAGAAGAAGCCCACTGTGAGACATTCCATGGCTATGATATTGGTCATGCCAAAAGGGAAGCACAGCACAAGGGTGAGTCACACCATGCCATCACACGCACAGCTCCTGTTCACATGTGGCCGTTATCACATCTCCTACATTCTGTTAAACAAAATAAGTCACATGTCCAATCCTAAAATCAATGGGGATCAATATAGCATACATTCCTCTGTCAGAAGTCACTGGAAGTGACATGAAAACAAGCACGCATTATATGTGCTCATTGAAAAGAAGAGAATAAAAAACCATGAAAAATAATAGAAGTGATCACAGGCATTTGGGAATTGTGAAAGTTTAATGTGCTTCAGTATAGGCTGCAAATAGTCCAGCAAATGGGGACAAATAAAAAAAAAGTGGCATTGTTGCCTAATTGTGTATCTTGCTAAAACTTTTGGATTTTACCCATGATCAGAAATGCTAAAAGGTGTAGTTATGAAGCTACTAGCTTGTGCATGAGCTAAAATGATCTGACAAATATCAGTGCAGAAGAAATACATAATTATTCTGTTAAGGTTAGAGTATGGAGAAGACAAGGAAGGCTTCTGAGAAGACTTCTGAGCTGACTTCATAATATGAGTAACTGTCAGTAGTGAATTATATTCTTAGCAAAGAGCACAATGTATGAACATGCACAATGGCATTAAAAACATAAAATTTTAAGATGGTTGTGGCCATGAACTCAATAATCACATTTAAAAAATAAAATAATAATTCAAATATACTTGAATATTAGAATTTTTAACATTTTTTTCTCTGTATTTCACCTCAAACTATGAATGGTATACATACAATAAAAAGAACAAGGTATAAAAATTCTTTACTGATTGGGTTAATTCTAATCCTAGAATAGCAAAATGATAAGAAGAAAATTTTAATTACATAAAGTTTCTATTTCTAATTTTTGAATGTGTAGTTTTAAATATTGATCTTAATTTTGCTTTATTTTTTATTCAAAAAATTCACTATATTTATTTTAGAAAGTAAGAAATAGTCACAGAAACTAGCATTGATAGTGCTGGACTTCTATATTAAATTATCTTCGTGATTATATGGATCATTTCATGTTCAATTTAGTTGATATAACCAGAGTCAATATTAATACTGTAAATATCATATGCTATTCTTATCCCATGCTAACATAAGACACAGAATAAAATTTTACAAAGAAAAATATTTTTATAATGGATTTTGAGATGTGAAGGCCAGCTGTCTAGTTTCAACAGAAATAAGCCAATCAGTAAGGTCCTAATGGGTTTACTATAATTTGGAGTTATTCTCAATTTGACATTTCCATAAATTCATTTTAAAAAGTTATTCAACTATTATTAACTTCTCAAAGTCTGCCTTGAATTTTGTTGTTATCAGTTAGAATCATAAAACACTAAATTATAAGCCATGGTGTCCATTTATTCATTCACAATATACTAGTCACATACATATAATGACTTTTCCTAGTGCTCAAAACTAAACAGGAAAATACTGTGTAAAAGAATAGTTTGTGCTGAGTATCAAGTTAAAATAAGTAAGATAAGGTTTTTGAATTGCTATAAAACTAGGTGAATTAGGCAAGACACCACTCCTCTCTGAAGATAATTTTATTTCTACATCCAGTAGTGGATAAATCCCTAACACCTATTTCAGAGAGTGAATCAGGATTTCCAGAGGTGAGATAAGTGTCTCAGATGATTTTTTTCCTTCCTTCCTTCCTCCCTCCCTTACTCCCTTGCTTCCTTCCTTCTTTCTTTCTTTCTTTCTTTTTTTTTTTTTTACCAGAGATGGAATCCAGGGACATTTAGCCAGTGAGCCACCATCCCTATCATTTTTTATTTTTTATTTTAAGACAGGATCATGCTAAGTTGTTTAGGGCCTTGTTGCTGAGACTGGCTTTTGAAGTTTCTGTCTTCCTGCCTCAGCCTCCTGAGTTGCTGGAACTATATAGACATGGGCCATCCTACCCAGCTCAGATCATTGTTACCATGGAATAAAATTTGGAAAGTTTGCTATTATGAATTAACTCTTGCTCCTTAATTCTCTTTTCCCAATATGACCCAGATGTATATCTTATGTTACCAGGTCACTAATGTTAAATTTTATTTTAATAAATTTTCATTCCTGAGAATTGCTGTTCACTTCTAATAATATTTCTTAGCTCCTATGAAATAAGTATGATTTCTAATTTATAAAAACTTTGTGAAGTACCATGCGTGGTCTCTGCAGTACCGCATTTATATCTCATCTACTGAGGGGTTATTTTGCAGATGATTGGTCTTATGTATGATGGATGTATGTTAATAATTTTAATAGCACAGGTAAATTGTGTAAACTGTCTTGGAACAGACTATTTCATTAGAGTACACAATTAATGAGCTAAGCTGTGCATCCATAGTACTATCTTAAACCCATTCCTCTGAATGTTTTTCAAAATTCATGATTCCTATTTTGAAAATGTAATTTGGAATGTGTGCTATTACATGATACTCCCAATACAGTTAGAGCTGTACTCCATAATACGTGTAGAAATGTATGTGTGTGTATGTATTCTTCTGTTGTTAGTACAGACCAATTTTCTGAGGCAACCTTGAGATAGTGGAGAAGTATCTAATGTTCCCTTTTTGAATGTGGAGGAGGGATAACAGCTGAGAAATTGGATTATGGACCAATAATAGCAATGAATGATGGAATAAAAGATGTGAAATGCATGCTGTCATGTGTTAAAATTTTCTTTCATTTATTCACTCACAAAAATATATACTATATATTTATTTTATATATAATATATTATAAATTGTATATATTTATGTAATATATATTATATATTTATTTTATATTTAGAGTCTTTATCTCTACTTGGGAATGTACTGTGATTTACATATTCATATTATCTTCTTTTGTAATAATGACATGATCTGAATTACTTTTTTATTTTTAACTTGAAAAAAATTCCCTTAGTATATGAAAAATACAGAAATGTCTCACCTGGGATCTTCAGGTTATACCTGGTGTACATTTTCAAGTTTGATCAGGATTAATGAGCTGAGACTTTTCATGGTGACTTTTACCATTGGGTCAGAGAGACTGGGAAAGCCCAAGGGTCCTATCCTCTGTACTGATAGCAAGAACAGTAGCAGGTTTTGCTGAAATTGATTATGAATATCTCCAGCTACTGGCAAAGCTGAAGCAGTTTGTCCATATCCATGTAAGGACAGAATAGGAATTATAATGAAAGCAAGACACAGGAAAGGTAAAGTAAAAGATTTGCTATTAGGCTAGTGCTTTGATCATAAAGATTCAAACATATCTATCACTCAATGTCTGTGAGAGTGTATTAAAAGGTTAATGAAGTTTTGTACCTTTTTGGACTTATAACTAAATTGCCAGGTCAGCAAATATGAAACATTTTTATACTTTAGACTATCCTAGGAAATTCTCCTGGCGGGCAGAATGTGATGCCTTTACTATTTATTTCAGAACATTCAATACCTTAGAACTGTTCGACATAATTTTGAGGCTATTTCAACTGAACTACATAGAGCTAATTCTGTTTAAAAAGAAATCAGGAAGCCTCAAGAAAATCCCTTATATGAGAAATTAGGACAATATATTACTATGATCTACATACATTTATACACTTTTGAATCAAACATTCACTGTTTTAATATTTTCAAAGGAACAACTGCTTCACAATAGTCTGTATCATAAGGCTCACATCACAAGACCATGCATAGAATAGTGACACTGCCATGGGTTAAATGAGAAGAGCTTGAAGTATTATTTTTTTAAAAAAAATTGAAAGGTTGTGGCAGTAATAAAAAGGTTGAATGGTAATGCCTCTAATTGAACAGTAAGGCCTCTTTCCTATTAAGTCACTCTTTCATCTGTCTTTTTAATTATTTCATTATCATTTTGTACTGCAGTTCACAATGAAATGACCATTTGTGTTTAAGTGAAAGCTAATTATTAGGACTGAATTATTGTGCAGTTTATTGATCCCTATGGTGGATTAAGGGCTTTAAGTTCGTCTAGACAGAATAGTTAGCAAAATGACAAAAGGAAACATATAAGACCCTTGGGAAGAATCCCTATGCTCCATAAGCAATTAATGCCTGCCAGGTAATGGAATTTAAGTTTATACTAAATCCAGCAGAGCTTTGACATTTCAACTGCCTTATAAACACATTAGTCTAATGAATTAAGACTTATGAATTGTGTTTAGACACAAGTAGGAATAGTAAATCCAGGGTATTTTTAGCCATCCATTGATTGAATGAAAAACAGATCATTTTCTCTCTGAATCTGTTGAAAAATGAAATGTGTTCCTCTTTGTGTTTATCTCCGCTCATGCCGCTCGCTCTTTGTTGATGGATGTGTATTAACAATTTCCATTTTCCAAAGAACACTAATCTCCCTTATGGATGTGAAAAATATGCAGTGATAAACCAAGAAAGGAAAAAGAAAAAAAAAGTGTATGTGTGTGTGTGTGTGTGTATTAATATATATATATATATATATATATATTAATACACACACACACACACACACACAAACTGCTGAGTAAGAAGCCAAATATCTCATTCATCTCAATCTAGTGCTGAGCAAATTTAAAAAATTTAAAAGCAATCTGTTATTATGGGGATGAGCAAGTCCTTTGCTATAATTTATGAGAGAAAGTCCTTGAGTGGATTTTGAGAGAACTGGTTCCATCTTTCTCTTATGTTACTATGCCCCAGAAGTACTCTAAGTTCAAACCTTATTAACATGGCATAAGTAAGTGTTTTGGGGAAAGTTTTTTTTATGTATTTATTTGTCTTTAATTAAACTTTTCAAAGTTACAAAAAATAAGAAAGAGAGAGAGATATCTCATGCCCCCTTTCTCCAGTTGCTCCCAGTGGTAACTTCTCACCAAACCATACTACATTATCACAACTGGGGTATTGACCTTGGTACAGTCAAAATACAGAACATTTCCATCACTACAGGTACTCGTGTTGCCCTCTTAAAATTATTCTTCATTTTCAACTATGATTTAAAAGCACCTGACATAGAATTCATGTTCTTAACTTTTTAAAAATGTTTATTTTTAAATTTGTCCTAATCAGTTATACATGACAGTGTAATGCATTTTGACACATTGTACATAAATGGAGCGCAACTTCTTCCTCTGGCTGAACGTGGTGTAGAGTCACACCAGTAGTGTAGTCATACATGTAAGTAGGGTAATAATGTCTGTCTCATTCCACCATCCTTTCCTTCCTCACAACCCTCTTTGCTCCCTTCTGCACTATCCAAAATTCCTTCATTCTTCCCCACCCATCCATCCCTATTATGGATTAGTATTGGCTTATCAGAGAAAATATTTGGCCTTTACTTTTTAAGGTTTGGCTTATTTTGCTTAGCATTCTCCAACTCCATCTATTTACCTGCAAATGCCATAATTTCATTCTTCTTAAAGGTTGAGTAATATTCCATTATGTATATGTACCACATTTTCTTTATCCATTCATCTGTTGAAGGGAACCTAGGTTGGTTTCATAGTTTAGCTATTGTGAACTGAGCTGCTCTGAACATTGATGTGGCTGTGTCATTGTAATATGCTGATTTTAAGTCGTTTGGGTATAAACCAAGGAGTGAGATAACTGGGTTAAATAGTGGTTCTATTCCAAGTTTTCTGAGGAATCTCCATACTGCTTTCCATAGTGGCTTGCAGAACCTATATTTTTTTATCAATAAAGGTTTTGGCAACAATTCTAGAAAAGAATTACAAACCAATTAAGAGCAAGGTGGTATTGGTGTCAAGTTTCAAGTATTTTTCTTTCCAATTTTCATTTTCAGCCCTCCCATAAAAATCCTTTTTACTATACAAACCATGATTATTTATGGGTCAAACAGAATACAGATGCTTGTTACATGCAATAAGTAGCTGGTACGCTTTCCTTAGCTAAACTTCTCTGAATTTGGGTAATTTCTTTGCCATGAAAATCTTGGAGAACTTTTGAGAACAGGCTTCTTTGTGTCAAAATGTATATAATGTCAAGGACTATTCAATGAAGAGACATCTATTCTAGACTCCCAGAGGCATGTTTAAATATTAAATTATATCTGTACAAAGTATATTTTAGGTGTTTCATTCCATAAATTTGAATTAAATTGAAGACATTCCTATGCATAGGAAATAATCTATTTAGTAAACTACAAAGATATTTGCTTCTACTGTATTTATGAAAAATTCTATTGCTTGCATTTGACAATGGCCAAGTAACTAGTTTTATAAGCAAGCTAAAATTTTCACAGGAACAGTTATGTTCTTTTATTATATTTGAACTAGATTAATCAGTGAAGTATAAAGTTGAAGGATTGAACAGACTGCATGTACTTAAATACAAAACACTAATGGGGAATCTTGCACGAGGCAATATTTGTTATTATGAAAATATAATAAAGGGATAATTGGTGGATTTCTCTTTCTAGGAAAAAAAGATGGGTTTACTCAGCTTAAGAAGTCAAATTAATGCCTAGGGAAATAGGGCACCTTTATTATATGTAGACATGGTGCCACCTACGTGATAGTCATTTGATATTCAAGCCTAAAATAAAATGTATGGCTTATATTATGCCTTCATATGACTAAAGTCAAAATATGATCTAGAGAAAAGTATTCTAAGTATTTACCATAATTTTACCTTTGTGTAAGACTATGCGCCCAAGGATCTGAATATTCAAAGATTTGCAGGATTGAAGGACTTCATTTTTTTTTTGTCTTGAAGAAAATGTTTTCTCTCTTTTAATGAAAAAAGTTGTATTTTTTGGAAGGCTTAAATTTGGTTTTAATGCATAAAATATTTTGTAGGGTTTAGAAGTAACAGCTTAAGAGAATAGTATCAATTAACAAAAACAAATTTTGAGAATTTTACCCATGATAGGTATGAATAATTCAAAGTCAAGAATGTTATGTTTTCTAAACTTAATAGTACAAATACTTGTATTATCTATCTACATAGTATAAAAATTTACTCCAGATCTTAGCTGCTTAAAAGAGCAGATATGTATTATCTCACAGTTTTTGTGGTTAGAAATATGGGCACAGGTAGCTGGGTTTCTCCGGTGGGAGGAATCTCTTGAGTTTTCCGTCAAACTATCAGCTAGAATTACGGTTTTATCTATAACTTAGGTAGTGGAGTGTCCTTTTCCAAACCTTCACATGTGGCTATAGCAGGGTCTGATGTCTTGTTGGCTGTTCACCTGAGGATTCCTTCTGTTCTAGAAACAGGGGCTTTTCAAAAAGGCAGCTCAAAATATGGTACTGGTGTCCCTCTAATCAAGAAAAGAGGTGAACACCCAAGAGAAAGCCATAATTTTTAATAGCCTAATATCAAAAATGACCTGGATTCTTCTGCTGTAATCTTTTGTATGGAGTGAGCCCTTAAATTCAGATACACTCAGAGGAAAGGATTCTCAAGCTTATTATGTACACCAAGTGGCAGAGATTACTGTGGACCATCTTAGAGGGTGCCTGTCACCAAGCTTATGGCCGGAGAAAAGTGACAGGCAACTATTTTAGAATAGTATTGTGTCATAACCAAAGTGTGCATAGAGTGTGCTCAAGTGGAGGGATATACCATCTGATTAAGTGTTCAATGTGGAATTTGCATTAGGAAGAATGTTCAAAACAATTTTGAAAGTAGCCAGCAGCACATGGGAGAGTGGCAGAAAGAATAACTTCTTACGGAGAGAATGTGAAGGCAACATGGGAAGCTTGGACCCAAACTCCAGGTTGATTGCTATAGCTAGATAGAGGAGGCTTTATTCTATTACATTAGGAATGGCAAGGATTGGGGTTTCTATGGCGATATGACAGGGAAGAATCTGATAACTAAAACTTGGTATTTTAATATTATCTATAAAATTTAGGAAAACTTTGATAATGTATGCCTGCTCCACCTTGTATGTAGAATGACCATGCTACAGATGATGAATATGAAACAGTAAAAGGGGATCAAGAGAACATACCTGAAATAAATCATCACGAGTAATGTGGTATGTTCAGAGAAAGGATTGGAAGTATAATTGTTATTATTTGATATTTTGGTTAGTTTGTTTATAGTGTTATCTTGGTTCATAACTTGGAATTTAAAAACAAAAAGGAGCCTGAATATTGCAACAAGTTATGAAAGAATGCTGGTATAATAAAACATTTCATATTGCATAGACAATCTCTATTAACAGTAAAGTATCAGATGTTGTATAACTGGTATGATGTGCACTAATTTAAATGTTAAACACAGATACGTTTTATGTCCTTTATATAACTTCATTTTATACCTTTGTTCTATAGAAAGTATAACAACTTTAATCAGCTTCACAATGTGAAACTACTAGGGAGAATTACAAAGACTTAGCTTTGTGTGATCATTCAAGCATTAAACATTGGTCACTCTGTTTAGAAGATTCAAGTATACATCAAGAATTCTTGGAAATAAAAAAATTAAAATTATGTCCAATTCAAACTCTACTGTCATGCACATCTTAAAAGAACAAATAACACCTACCTCCTACACTATAAGTTCTACAAATCCATAAATAACAAATAATAACATGAATTTCCAATTACTTGATTAATTGTGAAAGCCTATTGGTCAACGTATCTTGACTTGAATAGTCTCTGTAGTTGAGTCAGAGCAAAGTAGTACCAGGTTGTTGTTTTAGTCAGCTTTATTACCACTGTTATCAAAGACCTGACAAGAACAACATAGAAGAAAGAAGAGTTTATTTGAAGCTCACAGTTTCAGATGTCTCAGTCCACAGGTTGCCAATTCCACTACTCTGGGTCCAAGATGAAGCAGATCATCACAGGGGAAGAGTGTGGTAAACAAAAACAGCTCAGGACATGGAAAAAAGGAAGCAGAGGGCTCCTCTTACCAGGGACAAAGTATAACCCCCAAAGTCACACCCCCAGTGACCTACTTCCAGTGGATTAATATACTCATTAGGTTCAGGCTCTCATAACCCAATCATTTCACCTTTAAACTTTCTTTCATTTTCTCACATATGAGCTTTTGAGGGATACCTCATATTTAAACCATAATGGTTATCAAATAAGGCTAATAACAAAAATGCCCTCTATGAGTGATGCCACCAAGATAGCATAACAGAATATGCCAGGCTTTACTCCTGTCTACTGAAGGGCAAACTAGCATCTCCCCACAGACAATAAAACCTTGGTGAAAACCCCACAACATGGGAATAAGACCGAGTCACTTGCATGTTCCATTGAACTGAATAAAAATTCATGTTGAAAGGTTAAGAGAAAAGGTCTTACTTGAACCATGTTACTCCTTCCTCAAGTCAGCTAAACACCACATAGAAAGAAATCCTCATGGCCTATGGCTGGTACAGAGAGGGAAAGAATATCAAGGGAAGTCAATAAAAAGCTTCTTTAGTATTCTGAGAGGCACCCCAAGAAGGCCACTCCATTCTTAGCTCACAGAGAACTTAGGAGTAAACTAAACAGCTAGACTACCTGGGGCCAGATAGAAACAAAGCAAGGAAGCAGAACCTTCAGACACCAGTGCTTTGATTTTAGAAAAAGATCAGTGTACTGCCAGCAGTGGCATTTGATCAGAGATACCAGCCAGCAGCATAGCCCACCTGCTAAGCTACTTTGGTTGCTCCTAGAAAAGATAGGAAGTATTTGCTACTTGACTTGAATTCCTAAACAGCCAGCATCCAGGTCCAGCCTCCTCAGTCCACAACCCACAAACCTCCTGGGGAGATCATAATAAAGATATACATAAAGATCAACTAGCAATGTCTGCCCTCCCAGGGAAGAAGAAGTGTCTCCCAATGAATTTTGACAACAGTCAGGCACTAATTGTGCCATATCTAGGAGTTTGAATAGCTCTCCCCAATGCCTCAGAGATTAAACCCAGTTCTCATCAGGGAAGGACATACCAAGACTGCAAAGTACAATAATAAGCAGACCCCAGAACAGCTGCATCGGAGAGTTCAGACAGTACTCCCTACAGCCACAGAGTCTCTCCCAGACCACAATGATAGACATGACCACCACACTGAATTACAGCACCAACCGAGACTACATGTGACATCTCTGGGAGGTTAAACAGTGCTCATTGCAGCCTCAAAGCCTACTCTCAGACCCTCCCGAGACAGGGACACAGTCGCCTCAGGGAATAAAGCCTGTGTGCAGGCACCGGTTCTTCCATACTCAGGTGCTTAGCCAGTGATCACCTTAGCCTCAAAGCTTACTTCCAGACTCCATCCAGGGCAGGAAGCAAATCTCACTAAACATTTCTACTGAGTATAGCAGTTGATCTATCCATCCTGATCCACTTAACCATGGATCCCCTGCTGCAACTCTCTCCAACTGCTGAACTAAAACAGGATGCCTTCTGACCGAGGAATACACTCTGCACTCTGTGGCCTCACTGTATCAGAAGCAATCACAGTGCTCATCCAGCAGTTCAGCCTAATTGCAGAGCTCAACCAGTGGTATCGCCAAGTAGCAGAACATGCCCTGCTGCTCCACCTGAATTCAAAGCAAAGGCAGCATCCCAGTCATCAAGGGAACCTGAAAGTAAACTCTGTCTGTATCAGGGCATTAGCAGTCAGATAGTTCAGGATCACAGGCTAGAATAAACAGTGAAGGTGTATCACTGCCAACAAATACCTACAGAAGTCACGATGCATTTTTCCACTTGTGATCACTTAGGTCAATTTCATATCCTGGCTATTGTGAATAATGCTATAATAAATATGGGAGTGTGGGCATCTGTTTGGCATACTGGTTTTATTTTCTTTGGTAATATACCCATGGTAAAACTGCAGGATCATATGACAGTTCTATGTTTAGTTTCTTAGAGCACCTCCATACTATTTTTCATAATGGCAGCACTATTACATTACCATCCACATTGTGTTTTTTTCTCATAATATCTTCATCAACAGTTATATTTTGTATTATTTTCAAGTAGTAGGGATTGAACCCAGGGGCACTTTTCCACTGAGCTACATCCCCATACCTTTTTATTTATTTAATTTTATTATAAAACAGTGTTTCATTAAAGTGCAGAGGCTGGCCTCAAACTTGCAATCCTCTTATCTGAGCCTCCCAAGTAGCTGGGCTTACAGGCATGTGCTACCATCCCAGGCTCTCATTTTTCTTTTGATATTAGTAATTCTAACTGGAGTATGATGACATAGCATTGTGGTTTTTATTTTTATGTCCCTGATTGTCAATGATCTAGAGTATTTATTCATACAAATTGGCCATTCGTAGGCCTTTTTTTTCCCCCTCCCTGGTTCTGTGCTGAGCCAGTAAGTCTAGGGTCTCAAATATGGGTAAGTGTCCCATTACTAGCTACATCTCCCATCTTTATTTTATTTAATTTTGAGACAGGGTCTCACTAAGTTGCCAAGGCTGGTGTCTTGCCTGAGCCTCCGTAATTTAGCTGGAATTGTAGGTATGCATCACCAAAATCAGCTTATTTGTATCTCCTCTTTCGGGAAATGTCTATTCAGATCTTTCACACATTTAAAAAATCATTACCATTATTATTATCACTTAATGTTTGAATATATACTATGAACATTAACCCTTTATCAGAGGTGTAATTTGCAAATATTTTTCCCATTCTATAGTTTATCTCTTTATTCTGTTGATTGTTTCCTTGGTTATACAAAAGATTTGTAGTTTAATGTCATTCCATTTGTCTCTTTTTTGTTTCTGAGGTCTTATTCTAAAAACTCTTGCCAAGTTCAATGTCCTGAAACATTTCCTCTAGGCTTTGGTCTAGCAATGTCATAGTTTTGGGACTTACATTTAAGTATTAAGCCATGTTGAAGTGATAATTGTTTATGCTGAGAGAAAGGATTCAAGTTTCATTTTCTTGTATATGAATACCTAGTTTCTTTCAGCACCATTTCTTGAAGAAAGTGTTCATGTTGCATTCTTTGCACTTTTGTTGGTGATCACCTGACTCTAGTTGCATACATTTATTTTTGGGACCCCTATTCTCTTCTATTGGTTTGTCCATCTATTTGTATGTCAGTGTCATGTTGTTTTGATTACTAGAATTTTAAGCATATTCTGAGGTCAGGAAAGGTGAAGTTTTCAGATTTGGTATTTTGCTCACTACAAATGTAGTGTTTTGAGGCTTTTTGTGGTTCCACATGAATTTAAGGATTTTTTTTTTACCTAATTCTGTAAAGAATATCTTTGATATTTTGATAAGGATTACACTGAGTGCATAGATTGCTTTGGATACTATGGATATTTTAAAAATATTAATCCTAATACATGAACATAGGAGATATTTGCATTTAATGTGCTGTTTTGTTTTTAAAATCAATGTTGTATAGTTTTTATATAGAACTCTTTGACTTTGGTTAAATTTATCCCTGGGTATTTTTTGGTGACTATTGTAAAGGGATGACTTACTTAATTTATTTTTCAGATTATTTGCTGTTGGCATATGGAAATGCACCTGGTTTTTATATGTTGATGTTGTATTCTGCAAGTTTAGTGAATTCATTTATTACTTCTAAAAGTCTTTCAGTAGAAAATTGAAATCAAATGAAATATCTCTTCTAAACACAACACAAAAACACTAGGAATCTATAATAAGAAGAACTTTAGAAAGTATACAAAGGCATAGAAATTAAACAATGTACTTCTGAGCATCAGAATTGACTCATTCAATGAGTCAATGAAGAAGTGGAGAAGGAAATCTAGATTTTCTTGAGATGAGTGATAATGGAAACAGTACAGCAAAATCTGTGGGCTATAGGAAATGCAAGGACAAGCAGCAAGTTTATAGCAACTAACCACCTGCATGAAAAAATGTAGAAGGGTCTCAAACAACTTAATATTGTACCTCAAGAAACTAGAAAAACAATAAACTAAGCCCAACATAATAGGACAGAAATAATAAAGATCAGAGCAGAAATAAATGAAATATGAACTATAAAATACAAAGGATCAATGAAATGAAGCGTTGGTTTTGTGAAACATAAATAAAATAGAAAAAAAATTTAGCTAGATTGAGGAAAAGAGAGGACTCACATAAGCAAAATTAAAGATGAACAAGGAAACATTACATTGACATCACAGATATACAAGCATCAGCAACTAATTGAACAGCCTAGAAGTGAATGAATTCCTGGACACATGCAACTTACCAAGTTTTAATCATGAAGAAATAGAGAAGCTAAACAGATCAAGATTCAGTAACAAGACTCAAACAGCTATAAAAAGTTATTTCCAATTTTAACAATTTATATTTTTCGATTTTCTTGGAAAGATTTAATTTATTAGCATAAATTTGTAATTAATATATTTACAATGTTTCAAGAATATATCTTTTTCTTTCTTTGGTACTGGGGATTGAACACAGGTGCACTTTACCAATGAGCTATATCCCTAGCTCTTTTATTTTATTTATTTATTTTTAAATTTTGAGACAGTGTCTCCCTGAGTTGTCAACACTGGCCTCAAACTTGTGATTCTTCTGCCTTAGCCTCCTGAGTAGCTGGATTACAAGCATGTGCCACAGTACCTGACTATGAATCTACTCTTACTATATAGTTATCATACCTTTCAACTTCCTCCTCAATCTGTTTTCCTTCTTCTATTCTTGGTTTGAATTACTTTTAAATGAAATAATTATACTCATTAATATTCTATTTATTTTTATGTAAATATCAAAGATTTGATGAGCAAATACATTACTTTATTCTTTTTATACTATACTTTTAAAACGTTCTATGACAGTACAACATACCACTTTTCTTATTCTTAGAATATAATTGTGTTCATTTATTTTGACTCTTTCATATTTATTCATAAATATTATGAATTTGTTGCATAGTGCAGGTTTGACTAAATACCTTCTAATGTTTATTATATGCAGACAAATTTTTAATGACTTACCTAGGCACTTAAATAGAAGTAGGAAAGTGTTTTTATATGATTGGTTTAAATAAAATTCCATTACTAAAGTTTAAGACTTTATTATCCAAAAATATTACTCATCTGAGCTTTGGTTTGGAGAATTTCTTGAGGTTTTTCTTTATTTCTTAGTATTTACCCTACTTTTTACACAAGTGCACATTGTAAAACAGTATTATTTGTAAAGTAAATTGAAAACTTGCATATGTTGAGAAATTCATCCATTTCTTATAGGCTTTCCAATTTGTTAGTGTATATGTAAATTCCACTGAATGAGAAGACTGTCAATCTCAGTTATCTTGGTGGTGCTCCTCATGATTGTTTCCTTATGTATTTGATATTTCTGTTTAGTTATTTAATAAATCTATAGGCAATTAAGCTTTCTGTCACATTATATTACATGGCATATCTTGTAAACAGGACATAATTATATAATACTTTTAGTATAATTTAGCTGATGTTTTGTTTAACTCATTTATGTTTATTACCACAACTGATAAATTTGGATATTTTTATTCCCTTTACTTATTATGCTGTATTAAAACTATTATATATAACTAATTAAAACAAATTAAAATTTAAAAAAAATTATAAACATCTACATATCAAAGAACATGGCAGCGATCTTCATGAAGCAGAAACTTAAGAAGATGCAAAAATATAAAGACATAAGCACAATAAAAATAAGACTGTGACACAGCTTTCATGGGAAATTAAAGAGATCAAAATAGGTTAGCATGTAAAAAGTCTATGAAATATACACAATTTAAAAGATTTTAAAAACATATATTGATCAAGCTGAGAGTATACATAGAACTTTTTAAATGAGGATACACTAATTAATAAAAGAAAACCTCAGTAAATATATTAAATAATAATATGGAAATTTATCATCTTTATAGTGATAAAATAATATTAAAGTTGCTGGGCATGATGGTGCATGCCTGTAATCCCAGTGGCTTGGGAGGCTGAGGAAGGAGGATGACAAATTCAAAGCCAACCTCAGCAACTAAACAAAGCCCTAAACAACTTAGCTGAACTCTGACAGAAAATAAAAAATAAAAAGGCTGGGGAGTGTTACTCAGTGGTTAAGCACCCCTGGATTCAATTCCCTAGTATCAAGGGGGGCAAAAAAAGAGATATTAAAGCAAAACTAAGTAGAAAAATGAAAATCTCATACGAATCCCTTTAACCTGTATATTAAAATTTTGTTAAAACAGGTGTTGAATAAAATATGATAGTATTGCTAAGGGAAAAATGACATTAAAGTACCATATTTCACACTTTACAAAAGGAAAACACTCACCATAGCATTATTCATAACAAAATACTGAATTACTATTAATAAAAGATTTAAAATAAAGTTACTAAGAACAGGTAATGGATCCTTCTGAAAAGAAAGATGAAATGATATAAAGATAAAAACTTAAAATAACTTAAGAAATAAAAAATATTGAAAAAATATGAGTTCTTTGAAAAGAGTAAATAAAATAGAAAAAAGATTAGGCAATTTTATCAATTTAATCAAGAAAACCAAAGGAAAAAGGGCTAAAATACACAAAATGAAATTTACAAGGAAAAATAATGAAACCCAGAAAATTAAAATATAGGAACATGAGACTATTTTGTACATATATCTACAAATTCCTTTAGAAACTTTAAAGAATTAGACAACTTTCTCTAAGAAGATAATAATAAACCTGATTTGATCAAGGTAGACAAAGAAAATTAAACTAGGCATACCTCTATAGAATAGATAAATACACAACACAACCTATGTATGGTTACTTCCCATCCAAGCCCACAACCCCTCAAAAGGCACCAGGAAAGGAACAGGTAGGAGTGAAGAGGGAGGGGAAAGGGGAAAGAAAAAAAAAGTTATTACAAGGAAGGCTGGTCATAACAGAATTTTCTGTTATTACCTAGAATTTTCTGTTCCAAATTTTCATTGCCTTTTTACATCCTCATTTGTATTCATCAGAAGAAAAAAAAAACAACCAAACAAAAACTTGATATTAAGGTATGAGATTCTACAATTCTCATGTATATCCCATAACAAATACAAACTACCTAGTTCTTCATCAGTCACAAATATTTGTTCATTGATTACTGCTACAAAGGAAATGAGCCAGGTTTTGTACCACAAGTAAAGTGGCATATAAGTGCAAAAATAATTTTAAAAAGGTGCCAGGAAAAAAAGTTATCACAGGGAAACTGCCAATTCTTGCAGAAAATCAAATACTTCTAATACTACCGAAATAGTTTTAGTATATAAAAATTAAATATAACTGCAAATATACTTTGAGGAAAGGAAACATTGATACATAGGTAAAATGCTTATATTACACACAAAAGAAATCCATGGAGATTGGTGAAAAAATCCTAAATAAAATATTAGTAAGCCTAAATTTAGAATATTAAGAAATAATAAATCATGACAATCATGACTAATCTTATTGCAGGAAAATAAGGTTAATTTAATATTATGAAATCAATAAATATAATTGACACATTTTTTCATGAAAGATATCTTGTATTCATCTCCATTAATGCTGAAAAGGCATTGTACACTACCCAATACTTACTTCTGATTGAAAAGAAACAAAACAGTTAATGGAAGACCAATCAATAGATACTTATTTAATACAGTAATATATACACACCTTATTCCATAGTCAGCATCTTTTTAAAATGTGGGAACATTAGGCCCATTTCCAACTAGGAGCAGGAGTAATGAATATATATATCATATCATCAATATGATTTTATTGGAGGTATTAGAGGTGCCAGTAAATGTAATCAGGAAAGAAAAACTGAGACATGTCAGCTCTGGATAAAAAGAAATAATGTATCTTTTGTCACTTTATATAATAGTTGTACCTAGGAAGATCAAAAATACTTAGTGGGTCAGCAGAATACCAAATTAATAAACAAAAAACAGCTTTCATTTACCAAACAATAAGCTATCAAAAGAAAAATGGAAAAGAATATTTTAAAAAGGAACAAAAAGATAAAATACCTGGGAACACAAATAGAGAAAGTACAAAATTTAGAAAGAGTTAGAACAAAACTGGATATCACAATAAGAAACTTGACTATGATTATGCCACTAGGAAACCTACTGTTCTGTATAATTAATAGGCATGAATAAAAATAAAGTTTTGAATGCATGGCAATAAACTGATGTTCTTAGGTGAGATATTTCAACACCATGAAGATAACAATTGTCTTTGAGTTAACATCCTCAATACAATATCCCCTCAAAACAAAACAAACAACAAACAGCAAAAACAAAAAACAATTATTATAGAAAGATAATAAAGAACAGAGAGGAAAATTTCTAAAAATAGCAAAATAGGTAAAGGGCATATAAAAATAAATTATGGTATATGATCATTTGGCTTCTAAAATATGTGGGAAAATATATTTTACTACTGTTTTTGAAATAATTGAATAGCCACTTAGAAAAATGTAAATGGGTCAGAATTTTATATAGTGAATAAGTGAAGCTATAACTTTCAGAGTAAAATATGGATAAATTCCTTTATAATCTGAGAACATGAAAAATATTTCTAATAATTTATGACTAAAATTCAGAAGCAGTAAGAGGAAGGGTTGATAAATTCATATGCATATGGTATCAGAGTTATGATTGTTCAATACATTTTTTTTAAAATTTACAGTGGTGGGAAAGCTATATGCATTAAGTAGAAACCATACTTCAAATTTTGAATTTTGAGTTTTCCTGGGCTACCAATATGTGGTACACTACCCTCCAGAAATCCTGGCAAGCTGCATAGAACCATAAATCTGTCAGTCATACTATCATCCCTGTGAACAATGGATACTCTACAGTTGTTCTAAATATGATAGTGGTGGCTCAGGTGTATTCAATGCATCTCAAGATGAAATTATCATAAATAAAAAATTTATTGAATACATCAAACCTATCGAACACCATATGCAACTCCATTATACGTAGAAAAGCACCTGTATTTACATGTTTTTTAAAGTTTATGCAGGGATGATATGGTGGAAATTCCATTGCCAAAATGATACACTAGGTGAAAGTATTTCCAACTTTTTTTCATAAACAATTATTTCCATGTAAATAATGAGTTCTTTGAAATTGAGAGAAGATTAACAATAGATTAAAGGGCAGTAAATATGAGAATCAATTGAGGGAAAAGAAAATAACCTTTAAAAACATGAGCACATGTGAAACATCACTTATACAAACAACTGTATAAATCGAATTACACTAAAATACCATTTCTAACTTTGAGAAATAAAAAAAACATTAACACATAAATTGCAAAGAAGATCCAAAGGATTGATTCAATTAGAGTACAATAAACAAATGTTTACAAATGTTTATAGTTAAGAAGATTGGTAAATATGCCTTTGAAGATTTGCAAAAATCCAAAAGGATGATATAAACTTTAAGCAAAGCTTTGAAGTGCAGTTCTTCCCAGGTGCTGTTGATAAGCAAAAAAAAAAAGCATATATCCACTAGAAGATTATCTGGCACTACCAGTAAAATCACATATGCATTTTCCCTTTGACCAAGGATTTCTACTTCTTGGAATTCACACTTTGGAGAAACCTCCATGTATATGAAGCAAGACATGCCCAAGATTTTTCATGTGGCATATTCTGAGGAACAAAAGATTGGACACCAACTAAAAGCCCATCATTACAGGCACAGTGAATAAACTGAAAAACACTAAACAAGAGAAGCATTACAAGACCTCAAAGGAGCTGTGGAAAGTCTTCTGTGCTAGTGTGGATTATCAAGTACACAGAATTTTATTAAAATATATATATATATATAATCAAACAAAATTAACAAATAAGTGTTAATTTATATATAATGTATATATGTACCTATACATATATACATATATAGATAGATAATGTATGTGTATATATAGATTGATAGATATGGATACAGACTGTATAATAATTTGAAAAAGTAGAGAATCCTAAGATAAGGCAAATATACAAAATGTTATCAATAATTATAGGTGGTATGAATGTGAATATACACTGCACTATTTTTTAATGTGTTTGTGTTTGAATTTTTTATAATTAAAAATTAGAGGAAACAATTAAATCTGGTAAGGATGGAATTTGATTTTTCCACATTCAAGATAAAGAATTTAGTATGAGTCTATTATTCACTCAGTTATAATAATCATATAAATATAATATGAATTTTCAACCTATATTATTATTTCATATATAATTTACATTATTTTTTTTCATTTTATTCTGATTTTAAAGGTATCAGCTTCAATTATCTAAGCATCATTTTGTTTGTTTCAAAGCTCTCATGAAACACTTTATTTTACAGTTTTTAGGTTTTAAGCATTTACTTTTTAATAGTTATTGGAAATGTTTCTTTTCATATCTTTCATGTCTTAAAGTTAGGTTTTTCATATGAACAATTTGAACATTAGCTTCCTTTATAAATAGAATTTTTAGGTTTCTTCTATCTATAAACATTTGTTTATTATACTCTAATAGGATCAGTCCTTTGGGTTTTCTCTACACATATATTTGTTAATTTTTGTCTGATTTTTCTTCTAGGATGCTTTTAGGACTATATTTTCTTGTTGAGTTATAAATATTTTTCAAGGATTTAAAAAATTCATGTCATAATCTGTATTTGTTTCCCATTGCTGTAACAAATTACCAAAACTGTAGTGACTTTAAAACAACAACATTTTTTATATACAATTCTGGAGAACAGAAGTCTAAAGTAAATCTCACTGGGCTAAAACCAAGATAAGTTGGGAGGGCTGGCTCCTTCTGGATGCTTCAGGGGAAAATCTGAAAATCTTTGCCTCTTCCAGTTTCTGGAGACTATTGGCATTCCTTGTCTTGTAGTTGCATCACCCCATCTTTGCTTCCCAGCTCACACTGCCTTCTCTATGTCTGTAGTCCAAGATTCTTCACGTCCCTTTCCTAAGAAGATTGGTGATTACAATTTTAGCCCATTCACATACTTCAAGATAATGTCTCCATCTAAAAAGTTAAAGTTATCACCTCTGCAAAGTCCTTTTTACCACATAAAGTAGACATTCACAGATTGCAAAAATTAGGACATAAATATCTCAACAAGTCATTATTCAGCTCACCATACCTTTAAATTGATGATCATATTATAGGATATGAAATATATTTTGTTTGATGTTTGGGTCATTTATTTATTTATTTTGATCAAGAAATAATTTCACCTACATTGTTGTACATTTGATATATTTCTTTCTGGAAAACTAATCAATCTTCATTATTAGATTGGGTTACTTTTCTTTATCTTTTTATACCTCACCTTTCTTGGTTTTTAATCATTCTTTTTTTTTGCAATCTGGGTAAATTTCTCAAATACATCCTTCATATCACTAACTTGATTTTCTGTAATCAAATTCAATTGGGATTACTTCCAATGTAGATTTTTATTATCCCAATCTTATGCTGCCAGTCCCCCTTCTATCTTAACTCAGTACTCTCCTTAAATCTTCTTGCTGCTGCTTCATATAACTCATTTCCTCTTGCATTATTTTGAGGACAACAAGCTGCTACTTGCTTTTTTTAAAAAAAGGCAGTCTATTTTTCTTGTAAAGATTGTTTTCAAAGATATATGTTTCCCTCTATTAGACATAAGTTCCTCTTTCTTTACATTGCTGTAGTAATTCCTACAAATATGTTTATTTGCTTTGGGCAGAATATTTGTCATTGGTAGATGCTAAGTCTCACAGCTTCAGTTACTATTTATTTGAATGGTAGATGGTAGGTGATCCTCTTAAATCTCAGCCTGAAGTACAAGTCTAAACTTGATTTGCAATTCGTAGAGTAGTTCTATAAACTAAACTTGGATCATCTGCTGCTTCGATGCTAAGCTTCTCCTGTTCCAATATTCACTTACTGTTGGAATTCTTCTTTGTGCATAAAAAGCTATATTCAATCTAATTCCTTTAGTTCCTCCCAGTACTACTCCTTGCTTTTTCAGTTCTATGCTTCTGAACTTATAATTTGGATCAACATAGTTTTACTTAGGTAAAAGAGGGAGGGAAGCCAATACATGCTGGAGATAGGGTTTCTCTCTGTGTTCTGAATTTTTTCACATGTCCTCTCCTGTTTGGGAGATTTATTTTGGTCCAGAATGTGGATTGTTTTGCACGTAGTACAAGAATGTTTTGTAACTATATCATCAAGTAGAATTCTTACCTTGACCAAAGTTCATAGCACTTTCTTTGGGTCACTTTGATTTTTGTTGAATCTCCATGAGTACTTTAATTGAAGATTAGTAGGAACAATGTCATATGTATCTTATCAACAGCATTTTAAATCTGAAGTCTCAAAGTTTTCTAAATCTTTCTTCTCTTTCAAATAGCAAATTATGTTTGGAAATATTCTCTATCTTTAGATCATAGAGTAGAATTTCATTATCCCTTCTGTAATAATTTTGTGCAGAAATTGTTTTGTATTTGTAACCCTATCATCCTCCTTTCCTTCTTCCTTTCTTCTTTCCATTCATCCTTCCTTTTCTTGCTTTAAAATTAAAACATTTAAACTCAAACACAATTTTTAAAAGTGCCCCTGACTTTTCCTTGACTTCATATACTGTTTAACTGAGTATTTTTCATATCTTCTTTTGAAGTTTAAATTAATATGCATAACCTGCTGCCTGGTTCTCAACATTCAGCAAGTATTTGTCTAGTGTGACTTAGCTACCCTTATAAATGATCTATTTTCAGTTCTTGTTTTGTGACTTAACATATAGTACAATAAAAATTTCTATCCTCAACCTGTCCACATAAGTGTTCATGTATTCATCACAAAAAATTGTTCAGCTTCTGACCAATTCCAACAAACCTATCAATAAAAACTCAAAAGACAATGATGAAAGTTCACATTTGGGGGCATTCTACAATGTCAAATTCATAGTAAGTTAACTATTTTGAAAATATAATTTAAAAGTGATGCCATTTTCAAAAATAAAATTTATTGTTGTGGATCAGAAGAAAAAGTTCAATGTGAGAAGTTTGCTCAATCTCCAAATGTGCTGAGCTCATAGTATGGCAACAGATAGGCTTGAAATATTCTATTACTCTGTGGGAAATGGAGACTATCTGTGGTGTTTGTTACAGTTTAGATATGTGGTGTCTCCCAAAAGTTTATCAGTGAAATGATGCAAGAATTTTCAATGGTTAAATGATTAGATTATGAGAGATGGAATATAATCAGTGGATCAATCTACTGATATGGCATGACCAGTAGTAACTATAGGTTTGCAAGATGTGACTAGAAGAAGCAGGTCACTGAGAGCTTGACTTTGGAGGTTATATTTTGTCCATGGTGAGCAGGACTGTGCATTCTGACAGTCATATCCTGAGTAGTTTTTCTCCACCATGTCATTTCAACATGTTATTCTGTTTCACCTTAGGTCTAGAGTTATAGAGTCAGCCAACCATGGACTAAACCTCTGAAACTGAGAGCCAAAATAAACTTTTCCTCCTTTAAATTGTTCTTGTCAGGTCTTTTGGTAGTAGTGATGCAAAGCTGACCAAAGTAGAAATTAGTACTAAGAAGTGAGATTATATCTGTGACTAATCTGTCCATGTGATTCACAAGATTTTTTAGTTGATTTGGGGGAAGAGAAATCTTGGAACATTTAGAAATGCAAGGTAGAAAATCATTAGAATATTGTAAGCAGAGCTTAATAGGTGATTCTTATGAAAGCTCTGAAGACCAGAGTGCTGATAGGACTGGGGGTAGTTAAGACTGAGCTCATGAGGATGAAGAGGACTTTATTTGAAATTGGACTAGAGGCCATTCATGCTACATTCTGGAAAAGAAGTTGTCTACATCATTATCATGCCTTGAGACTTTGTTTAATGCTGAATGTAAAAGTGATGGGCTGATTAATCTGATGGAAGAAATTTCAATAAAGCAGAGCATATGGTGTTAGCATGTATATTCCTGGAGGCTTTTAGTAATTTACTGTGATAATAAGGAGCAGAATGCAGGGCATCAAGATTTGAAAAACTTGCAGCTTGTTGAGAAAAGTGTGAGTAAAACGGAGGCTAAGGAAGATGTGGTTGTTCAAGAGATTATAGCCAGTAAAGAGATGCTAAGTACTTTAGTCAGAAGCAATAGGAAAAATGGATTGAGAACATCTCAGGAATTGATAAAACCACATTTGTCTCAAGTTCAAGAATGTAAAAGTAAAAATTTCTTTGAGAAGAGACCATTTAGATACCCTTCTTGCTCAGGGGGCTCAAGAATTTGTTTTGTTATGCATAGCTGCCCAAGCACTTACAAGTTTCTGCAGTTATGGTCCCAGGTGGCTTAGCCATTGCTCAAGATGACAGACCATGACATCAACCACATGGTTCTAATTCTGCAGAATTGCAGGCTACTTGGGTTATGAGTACATGGAGGCTTCCACTGAGACTTCAAAGGATGGCCTGGGAGGTCAGGGAAAGTGTAACAGTTTTGAAATCAA
Organism: Xerus rutilus; assembly: GCA_028644305.1. NCBI lineage: Eukaryota > Metazoa > Chordata > Mammalia > Rodentia > Sciuridae > Xerus > Xerus rutilus. The sequence goes on from CM053405.1 coordinate 66,202,383, forward strand.
TGTTGGTGTAGGTAGCTTGTGAGAGGGTGATGCATGAAGATGTGGAAAGAAAACTGAAGCTGCAATGGAGATCCTTAAGATTAAGAGATTCTAGAAACATGAACTATTTATCAAGGAAAGCTGCTTGAATTGAGTAGAGGCAAACCAACATAAAGGCCATATGTAGGCTGCAGCCAGCATGGCCATAGGAGTGGAGCTACACAAACTCTGTGGAGGGGACATCCATTGGTATACCAAGAGCTATAGACTTGTTTGTTCAGCTGAATTTTGATCTGGCTTTGGTCACCTCCTTAATTTCTATACCTCTATTTCTCTTTTCTGGAATGAAAATGTTTAATCTGTGCCATTATATTTTGGATATAGGTTACTTGCTTTTGATCTTTGCAGAGGAAAGATTTCATAAGTTTGCCTTGAATCTCAGATGAAATTTGGGACTTGCATTTGTATTTTTGGGTAATCCTGGAACTGTTAAGACTATAAGGGCTCTTGGAAATGTACTAAATATATTTACATTGTGAAATATTCATGAGCTTTTGCTTTTTGCTTTCTTCTACCATATCTTTCCACCATGATGTTCTGTCTCACCTTGATCCCAGAGCTATGGAGTCAGATGACCATGAACTGAACATTTGAAATCATAAGCCAGGCAAAGTCTAGGATCCATTTTTCATCCCCAGATGTTGAGGCATCATGAAGATGACAGTGACAGCAGAGGAACCTTTCTGACCTGGCTGATTCCGGGATCACAGTTGGTACTATTGCTGACTTCCTATGTATCCAGAATCTGTTACACTGGGAGCAGTTGTGTTAGCTCCTTGATTCCAACATGCCTCCAGAATAATAGTGCTTATCAAGTAATGGGTCGGTTGAGTATTATTCTGGATATAATTCCTAGACTTAGAACACATGTGTTTAACCCCTCGAAAACTTTGTATAAGCAATGGATTTCCTAAAAATATATTTTTCTTAAAATACCTGGAGACCCTTATGGGATGGGAATATGGTTTGACTATTTGACATCTCTTGGTTTGAAAGCCATGATTGCTTGACATGACCATCAGAAACAGGAAGTCTCTGATTCACTGAGTAAAATAAGTCATTAAATTATCATCTAGGAATTATTTATAAAGAAGAATATATTTGAGGTTCACCTTTTGTGGACTACATTTTCTACTACAGACTAATGATGTGAAATGGATAATACAAGGGTAGCTCTTTCTCAACGTATAAAGATAATAAAGAAAGAAAATTACAATTTTATATCTTGGCAAGGATAGAAGACAAGGAGTTTCTGCAACTGCCCTAAAAGTAACTCTTATTTATAATTGAAAGACTTATTCAGCTGGAAATTTGATGCATAATTAGAATCTGTCGATTAATAAATTTCAACATATTTAATTTGCACCTTTGCTAGATACCTTGTATAAAAGTCTTTTATGGGGACAGAATTGTATTCTGAAAATTAGAACAGGGACATTTTAATAGTAGTAGAAATATCTAAGTCCAAATACCAAACACTAGAGCCTCCTTGAAGAACAAAAACTGACTTCTGTAATTGATGAGGCTTGTTCTTTTTTGAATAGAAACTCAGGACTTAGGAAATTATCTTTCAAAGGCAATCTAAAGTTCATGTCCCAAGCTTACCAATTCTCATTACTTTCAGAATCCATAGCTCAAATCAGATGTCATATGTGTTTATATTTTATTGTTGTAAAATACACATATAGCAAGAAATACGGAAAAATGACAGCATTACTATGAAAAATATAATAAGAATTGATAATCACATGATATATAGATTCTAAATTTGTAAAGAATAAATATAAAAACAGGAATAATTACATCAGTTGTATAAAAAGCAGGAAAGTAAAAAGAAACAAATAGGTCATTATAGAAAGAAATTACAAAATAATACAAATTTAAATATAACAATAATCTCAACAAAAGACATTAGACTAGCATAAGAAGATAAAACTGTAATCTTAAACTACCATAACTAAATAATAGCAAATAAATTATATATAAAATTCAACTTTATAGACTAGCAAAGAAAAATGATTGAGAAAGTTTGGAAAAATCCTTGTAAAGGAAAAATAATAAACATAAAAAATAAGAACATAAAAAATATGAAATGGGCAAGCCAATGTCAGATAGATATATTTTAAGATAAAAAGATTCAGGGTTGGGCTCATAGCTCAATATTAAGGCACTTTGTTTGTATACACAAAGCCCGGGGTTCTATCCCCAGTGTCACAAATAGATAAATAAATAAATAAATAGATAGATAGATAGATTCAAAAACAAACATGAAATGCTTATGTGCTAACAATTTAGATCAAGTCTGTATCAAATAAACTAACAGAATTAAAAGTAAAAATATTTCATCCAAATTAAAAAGATAACTTTAATATCTATCTATCAGAAACTGATCAAATGTATTAACAACACAGAAGAGTCAGAGAATATTTGAAGAATGTAAAGGAAGAAGAAAGTGGAGCTGGGAGTGGTGGTGTACCACATAATCCCAGAGGCTCTGGAGGCCGAGACAGGAAGATCAGGAGATCAAAGCCAGCTTTAGCAAGGGTGAGGTGCTAAACAACTCAGTGAGACCCTGTCGCTAAGTATTACAATACAAAAAAGGGCTGGGGTGTGGCTCCGTGGTGGAGTGCCCCTGAGTTCAATCCCCAGTACTTCCCTCCCCCCAAAAAAGAAAGAGGAGTAACCCTTCACCAGACTGAGACTATACAATATTTTTAAGCCACTATATAATTTTTATTTTAAAAAGTATAATGTATTATAAAAGAAATAATTTTTTAAAACAATGGCCAAAATATACTTAGTCATATTGGAGTAAATACAATTAAATTAGAATATAAAAACAATAGGAGAACAAATAAAATTTTGAATGAAAATATTTTCAGTAAAAGTAATAGTTATAATAATAAAAATATCAAAGACTAAGGTAAAAAACAGTATAGTCTAAATTGTGCAGTTATAAATACCCTGAAAAATAGACCTTTTAAACCTCATTTGATGGATCAGGAATTGGAAGATGAAAACAAATGTAATATCTGGCCAAAGTCAAACAACTGATAAAAGTGGTAAGAGGAAGAAATTAAATATATGTCTGCTGACTCCAAATTGTTGCACCATAATAATAAGAATAAACAGCCATATGTTATAAAATTAAACTTTTTAAAAATATGTATTTTAAACTAACAAACTTTATTTTATAGTAATTTTTATGTTCACAACAATATTGTGCAGAAAGTAGTTTCCACATACCACCTGTCCCTATACATGTGCTACCTACCCAACTACAGAATCTCATACTACAATAGACGCACCTATATAGACGTTATTATCATTCAAAGTCCATAGCTTATATTAAAGTTAACTTTTGATGTTGTAATCTCCATCAGTTTAGAAAATGTACAATGACTAGAATCCAGCATCATAGTAAATCCTCTGTACTTTTCTAATTCATCACTCCCTCCCCTGCTAGCACCTAGGAATCACGGATCTTTCTATTGTGTCTAGTTTTGCCTTTCTCATAACTTCATGTAATGGTAGTTATACAATAGGTAGATTGGTTTCTATAAATTAGCAATATGTGTATTGGTTACCTTCGTGTTTTTTCATGACTTAATATCTCATGTTTTCTAAGAGCTGAATATTATTCCATACTCTGATGTGCCACAATTTATATATTCATTTAACTCTGAATGACATCTTTGTTGCATCCAAGTTTTGCAGTTTTAAACAAAATTGCAATTAACATCTGCACACATGCTTTCATGTGAATATAGTTTTGTATTCATTTAGGTAAATATCAAGGAGCACAATTGCTGGATCATATAGTAAGGCTAGGTTTATTTTTATAAAACTACCAGACTTTTTTCCAATGTAGTTACTTCAATCAGCAATGAAGCATTGTTTCTGTTGCTCATATAGATTTTTTGGAGATGTTCTTGATCAAGTAAAGGAAGTTTCCTTCTATTACTAGTTTGCTAAGACTTTTTATTGTGAATGAATGTTGGCTGTCGTTGTGTTATTTTTGCATTTATCAATATAATCATGTGATTTATCTTCATTAACCTGCTTATATGCTGGATTACAAAAAATGGTTTTTGAATTTTATGAAAGACTAATTTATCTGCAATAAATCTCATTTTTCATATTACATAAATTTCTTTACACATTGTTGAATTTCATGTGATATGATTTAGATACATGATATTGTTCAATAGCTCATGTGTGAGACAGCAAGAATGTTCAGTGGAAAAATGATCAGATTATGAAAGTTGTAATCAAATTGATAGTTTATATTTTGTGTCTGGTGAGCCAAATGCTCTTTCTGCTTTCTGACTGTCATGCCCTGAGCTGCTTTCTTCCACCATGCCTTCTGTCATGATGTTCTGCCTCATTCCAATCTGGAGCAATGGAATCAGTTGACCATGGACTGAACCTCAGAAACCATAAGCCAAAATAAACTACTCCACTTCTACATTGTTTTTGTCAGATCTTTTGGTCACAGCAACACAAAAGCTAACTAAAACACTAATGTTTTCCTCTCTTAAAACATGAACTATTTCATTGTACTCTCTTCTTGTTTGCATTTTTCTGAACACAGGTCATATACAATTTTTATCTTAGCTCCTGAGTAGGTAAAGTGTCTCTCTTCCCACCTTAATTCAAGGTATTTTTTATCTTTAATTTTCTGGATTTCAGTATGCATTTGTATCTAGGGTCGTTTTATTATTACCAGTAATATATATATATATATATACATATATATATATATATATATATTTTTTTTTTTTTTTTGCTTTTTCTCTGAGCTTCCTAGACTCTAGTTTGGAGAAATCCTTATTCATCTTTGCTTCAGATATTGCTTTTGCTGCTTTCTCTCTATTCCTTTTTGTATTTCCATTAGATATCCACTAAATCTTTTTTTGTTGTTATTATTCCACAGTTCTTGTTTATTGTGGTCTGCTCTTTCCTGTTTTTTTTTTCTTCTTTGCTTTTCTATTTTCCTATCATCAACCTCAAATTCTTTTTTCAGTCATGACTAATCTCTTAAGGAGATCATCAAATGCATTTTATCCTGTTTTGTTTTCAATATCTAGCATTTCTTTTCTATTCATTGTTAGATTTTCCATTTCTTATATTTTAAATATGTTCTTAAATGGTGTCCATTTTCTTCCATTAAAGTTTTTGATATATTAATTATAGTTGTTGGAATTTCCCATTTGACAATTATAACATTGTTGCCATATCCAATTCAAGTTCTAATGTTCCCTTAGTCTCTAGATTCTGCTTTTTTTTTTCTTTTTTTCTTTTTCGCTTTTCAGTATGCTTTGCAGTTTTTGCAGTTTTTTAAAATTGATTCTGGATGTGACATACTGGAAGGAATTCTCATAAACAGGACTTTAGGACTTTACTGGTGTGGCAATAAGGTTGGGAATGGTTGCTTTCCACAGTCCTACAATTAGGTCTCAGTATTTAATCTTCCAGAGGCTCATGTTTCTTCTTGCTTAGGAAATAATTTATTTTTATCTTGTTATTTAATAATAACTTTCAAATTAATTCTTCTGAACACTGGTTACATAGAAAAAATGATGCACAGACTTTTGCATCTAGCTGTACCTAGAAGTAAAGGATTCTTATAAAGAAAGTTAGAACAAAAAGAATGAAGAGTAATCTTCATAGGGAGAAGACCCACTTATCAAAACAACCTTTCTCATATCAAGCTTTTTCTCTGTAGGATTCTTAATTTGTAGAGGTGATGTAGCAAAGGCACAAACTACAAGGATTGTGGAGATGCTTCTGCTTGATCCATCTTACTTTACAATTTAATTAGTGAAATATTATATAGATATTCACTTCCTCCAAAATATCCTGACAAAAAGGGTATTTTTACAAAATCTTGTAATAAATTTTATACATCTATACAATCCTTCAGATTTTCTACTTAGTCTTAAAACTGATTTGTTCAAATGAGAGTCCGCTAATAGGAAGCACTTTTTAATTTAGTGAGATTAACTTCTTAAAATTGCAGGTCTTAAATCTAAATAATAGCATGTAGTTTCAAGAAAATTTGTACCTCCAAAACTGTTTTTAATGTGTTATGACAGAGCCTTCAGGTGTAATTTAATCTGAATAAGGATTCTTTTTTGTGAAATTTTTTTTCTGAAGACATTAAATATTTGGGATTGTTATTAATTTCTTCTGAACCTATATTATTTTTTATTTACTCACCATTTATATTCAATGACTTAATGTTCTGTTTACTGTGGATGTGTAAGGAATTATTACAAAACTTCATAGTGCAAGGCATCCTAGTTTTCAGATCATGCCTCTGTGGTTCAGCAAATGAGGCAAGGCATAGATGGCATCTTCAAGTGAGAGATCATGGAGCTGAGCAGATTTCTCAAACTACTCCTGCCCTTAAAAGTTTGAGGAAAGGAAGGTATGATTTGAGTCTTAACCACTTCAGTCCCATCTCATGGTTTCTTTTGGCTATTTACTCTCTCAATCCTTTAGTATGATTCTCATTTAACAAACAATGGCCATTAAGGAATATTTCCTATAACTTATCCTATCCAAAAATAAGAATTACTATTTGCCATATCTATAGCATTATCTTTACTCTGGGTCACCTTAAAATTTTTAATAGGAGCTGGGTGCAGTGGCTCCAGCCTGTAATCCCAGCACTTAGGGAGGCTGAGACAGGAGAATCGCGAGTTCAAAGCCAACCTCAGCAATGGCAAGGTGCTAAGCAACTCAGCAAGACTCTGTCTCTACATGAAAAACACAAAATAGGGCTGAGGATGTGGCTCAGTGGTCGAGTGCCCCTGAGTTCAATCCCCAGTACCAAAAAAAAAAAAAAAATTAATGGGATTATAAAAACCATACTTTTTTCCCCCTCTGTAGTAGAAAGCTGAGTTTTAATTACTTTGTTACTTAAGCTGTTTTCTCATTATTACCTAGTATTTGTGATCTCAGAGCAGTTGTTTGCCTCATATTTCGAATTCCAAAATTCTTAAATCTTCCCATTTCTTTCATTTCAACCTGCACACTAGTAAATTCATACTTATTTACCAACTTTAAATAATATTTTGTCAAGAGAAAAGAACAGCAATCAACTCAGATGCCCAAATTTCAAACTCTTTCCTTTGGACTACAAATGTAGTGGATTCATGAAATAGCTTCCAAATTATGCTTTGTCTCTGCAAGTGTTAGGCAGATATTCATCCTTCCAGATTATAATAACAAGTGTCTTCCCCAGTTTGTCAGTAAAACAAAGCCACATATTTTAATTTTTGTTTCAGAAGCTCTCAACTTCAGGGACCAGAGTAAGTATTAGGATAAACTAAAATATTTCATAGTAACAAAAATATCCTAAAATTTCAGTGGCGTCATAACAAAAATCGATTTGTAATTTTTTTATTCTACTATACGCCTCCATGAGTTTCCATGATTTCCATGAGGAAATCATCGTCCTGCAACAACTAAGTGACCTAAGATGAAGAGAGTCCCACCCTTGTGCAATTTCACCAGTGGGAACATGTGGAATCTAAGGTTGTCATGAAAAGGAAGAGAGCTGAAGCATCACATCCAGCAATTAAAATGCCTCTGTCTATAGCTGATGGACGTAGCTCTTCCTCCCACAGACCATTGGCCAGAACTCATCAGTTTTCACAGGTTTGTACTGTCTGCAAGAGAGTGTAATCATTTACACTCACACAGAGAAGAGTCAGCTGTGAATGGGTACTAGAAAGCTATTCCATGCTTTTGTGCTTTGCCTCTACATATTTCTGCCTCTTAACCTATGAAAGTGAAATCAGTATCCTTCTTGGAAAGCAGAAACAGAAACAGAGGTATCATTGTGGATATGTTCTCCTATGAATTAAACTAAAACCTAAGAAAGTCAATTTCATTCGTGGTTCATGTCTATAGAGACTGGCCCCTTGATTTATTCTAGATGTTAATTGCTATCAGTCAGCTTAGATAAGTGTAGGTAACAGACCCAAAACATTGTGGATAATTGCTCTAAATTCTATAAGAGAATTGCTTTAGGAATTTGTTTACCTCCATGTTTTCTCTTTCTCTTTTGTAGTCTGTTGAACAACATGTGAAATGTTTTCTCTTTCTATGATTCATAAACATACAAATAACTACATACACACAAACCGGCAACGTTTACTGAAAGTTTGGGCTTATATTACAACTGTACAAACTTCAATTTTAATATTAGTCAGCTCTTTTAGACATGTTCCCTTTTTTTTAACAAGCAGGTCTCTGCTCTTCACTTTTTTACTCACCATCATTTTATTACCTCTTTTCTCCCTGCTGACCTCTCTCAGGAACAAGGAGATTCCTATATATTTTATTTTCTTGCCCAATACAATAGCCTTTGTATCACCTAATTCTAATCTCTCAACCATGTTTTTTCCTATTCTCTGGGAGTGGGAGAAGAGTGTACTGCTTGATTTACATCAAACTTTTTCTGTAGTTGCCCTAAGCAACCTGATTACAATTTTCCCATAGGTACTAAGTAAGATCACATCAACCTGGCTTCCATAAGTGAAAGTGCTTCACCAAATTATCATGTAGAAAGCTTAAAATTATTTTCATTAAAATATTTAAATATTTTCAGTAACCAATACTTAGGATCTTCTTAATTCAAGTCTATGAATTACAAATAAATTATAATTATTTTTAATATTTAGTTGTAGATGGACACAATACCTTTATTTGTTTATCTTTATGTGGAGCTGATGATGGAACCCTGTGCCTCACACGTGCTAGGCAAGTGCTGTACCACTAAGCCATAACCCCAGCCCAAATATAATAAATTTTGAGGTCATATAATAAAATCTTCAGCACATATAGATGCCCAATTTATTATATCAGAACAGTGCAAATTAAGACTATGTCAATTGCAAAAATCTATTTCCTAAATGCAAATGAAGAGGTGTTTAATAGATAATAATTTATAATTATTAATATGGATTTATTTTGAAAAGGATGACCACCTTGCTTTCCAGGTCATTTTATATTTGATTCAAAGTGAGATATTTTAAAGTATATTCAATTCAAAATTTTAAAGAAGCAACATATTTCCTTTATGTAACTTCTTCATGGCAAAAAATGTTAAAGTACCTGCCTATGTATAAAAGGCAGAAAATTCTTAATAAAAACCCATCTCTAGGTTCATTTCAAATCAACTTTTAGCACCTATTATTCACCTATTAAAAATGGAAATGGAAAGCTGACAGGCATGTCAAGATGAATCCCTCAAAAAGATACATGTCAAGGTTGAAATTAAAAATATCATGAAAATGCAGAGTTGGGATTGTAGCTCAGTGGTAGAGCGCTTGCCTTGCATGCATGAGACACTGGGTTCGATCCTCAGCACCACATAAAAGTAAATAAATAAAGATATTGTGTCCATCTACAACTAAAAAAATATTTTAAAAAATCATGAAAATGCTAAATTACAAAAAATGCATCTTCAGTCTTTCCTTTAAGCGGAGATTTTAGGCAATGCAGATAAGGAACAATTACCTGAAACTTTGAACAACAATCCAGAGATGCAATATGAGTGTCATTCCTCTTGCTCAGCTATCTGCCTGCTGATTGGAGTGAGTGAATATGGACAGGTTTTAATGAAGAGGTTGTAAAAAGTTTGAAAACCAAATCATAATTGATGAATAAATACATAATATTTAAATTTTTTTGTAGTTATATAGATTTTTTTGTCTTTTCCTTTTTTTACAAAGCATGGTTTCTCAGTTTCATGATGTCATTACACATTTTAAGACCACAGAATGTGTCTTTTGTTTTCCATAAATAAAAACTAAAATTTCACTATTGACTTGCAAGTATTATTAAACAATATAAACAACAATTTACCATGTGATTATAGGCAAATTGACCAGATTTAGAGAGTTTCAGGGTGTGGGTTAGAAATGAAAAGTAGAAACATATCAAAATACTCCATTAAAGAAGATTGTTGTTTGTTGGTGTCCAAAAAAGGGAAAGAATGATATGCACAGAATATATGCTGTGATGTGAAATGTTAAATTTAATAAAGTTATTTCCTAATTGTCTTTTCTCCAAGAAGCTGTCTGAATCATTATAACTGAAGGATCTGACCATCAGCCAAGTGACCTGCAATAACTTCTACTGTATATGACCAATAATAGATTATGGTCTATGATGTCATGGTAGAAAATGTAACAGAAATGATCCTCATCTTAGCCCAAAATGATTTTCTATAGTTAATTTCGGTTCATGTTTCCTGGTAATTTTGTTAAAAGAAATAATCATATATTCATAGGTATTTTTAATATTTTAATATGCATAAAGCAAGTCACTATGAATCAAGAAACCTTAAAAAGCATGTGGATTGAGAATAATAAAATTCCTAAAATATTATTTATTTAGATTTATTCAATATAGTAAGTAAATCCCAGATACTTTGTAAATAAAAGAAGTTTACTACAGTTTAAAAAATGTAGTTCAGAACAAACTTCATCTTTTAAAATGGTTTATAGGAAAACTAAGATTATAAAAATTATGCAGATTCTTAATATTCTTCAAATCTGTAAGGATAATGTTTCAGAAATAAAGATGAGAATGAATAATCTAGATTTAGTAGATGAAATAATAATTTCTCCCTCATCTCTCTTGAAACTCTGAAACAGTGGACAATTTTTTTTATTATATAACAAAAGAAAACCTTGTCAGTGTTCACTCTTTCAAGCAAATTATAATTAGATGTAGAATCTGTGGTGAAATGAAAACATCTCATCATATTCCACCTAAGAAATCATTGTAACCAGTATTTTACCACTTTGCTTTTTCTGCCAACGATGATTGGCATAAATTTCTTAAAATGGGTGTGGACTGGACTGCATCTGATAGCATTATCCTTACTGCTCTAGCTGTGTGAATTTCCTCCTCACCAAAAGTTGCTTCCTGGCCAAACATGCTCTTAGCAGATTAACTTAACAGAAACGTTTCTGGATTTCTGCCAAGCAGCATAAATAGTGACATATTCATGAAGTCACTCAATTCTAAGTGATGTTGTGTTAAAATTTTTTTGATAATAAAATATTTATGTTTTCTAAAAGGTCAATCCATAATTAGTTTCCAAGGTAATCTGAGTTTTAGAATGACTTAATTCCCATATCTTCAATAAAAAAACTTATAAAGTTTTATCTTCAAATCTTTTTAATCACTGCTCTAAATTTTGATAAATCAAGAAAATGTAAAGTTTAAGTGATAGTCAATTTAGGGAATATCTAACTTTTTAATTTTCTTTTTAAATATGAGAGCGGGAGGGAGGAAGGGAGTGAGAGAAAGTTGAGAAATATCTTCAACAACTTTTTTGTGTGTGATAGAGTAGGTACAAAATTAAAATTTTGTAAGAACATTGAAATACTTTCCAATGATGATTCCAAACATAAAAAGAATGTTAGTTTTGACATACTTGTGCTTTTTCAGATACATACATATGTTCTCTATAATCATTTGCTTCTAGACTTGCTCAGATTTTGAATATTCAAAAATGATAGAAATTATTTCATTTTGTAAAGAAAATTATTCCATTCGTGTTTAAAATACAGCAGTTTCCTTTTATCCACAGCTTTGTTTTCTACTGTTTAAGTTCCTGCAGTCAACCATGGTCCAAAAATATTAAATAGAAAACTCTAGAAATAAATAATTCAAAAGTTTTAAATTGTATGCTGTTCTGAGTGGTGTGATAAAATCTTGCAGAGTCCTCCTCTGTCCCGCCTAGGATATGAATCATCTCTTTCCCCAGTGTATCCATGCTGCATATACTACCCACTCGTTAGTCACTTAACTGTCTAGGTTATCAGCTCCACTGTTATAGCATCCTAGTGCTTGCTTTCAAGTTAACCTTATTTATCTTAATAATGGTCTCTATGAGAGTGGCAATGCTGGAAATTCAAGCATTGCAAAAAGGAGTGAAAAAGTGAAAGTTCTCCCTTTAATAAACAAAGGAAATTTCAAAAGCTGACTATGCATTAAGTTTGCTAAAATCTACAATAAGAATAAATCTGTGAGGAGCTGGGCGCGGTGGCACACAACTGTAATCCCAGCACTTTGGGAGGCTGAGACAGGAGAATCGCGAGTTCAAAGCCAGACTCAGCAATGGCAAGGTGCTAAGCAACTCAGTGAGACCCTGTCTCTACATAATACACAAAAATAGGGCTGGGGATGTGGCTCAGTGGCTGAGTTCAATCCCGGGTACAAAAAAAAAAAAAAAAAAAAAGAATAAATCTGTGAAATGGTAAAGCATGCAAAAGAAATTTGTGGTAAATTTGCTGTCATACTTCAAACAAGCAAGTTAAAGCCACAGTGCATTATAACTGCTCAGTGTAGGTGGAAAAGGCATACAATTATAGGGTTCAGTACTCTGAATTTTTAGGTACCCATTGAGTCCTGAACATGTCCCCTGCAGATAAGGGGGACTACTATAGAAGTAAAATGTTAGAATTTCTAGAAGTGATTACATTGAGAATTAATAAAATGAATTGTCATTAGAAGTTTTATGTGTGAACTTCAATTATTAGTGTTACAATGCAATAATTGAGAAAACATTATAAATGTCATCATTTTACAGAAAAAATGAAATTTTAGAAAAAGAAAGTTGGTTAACTTTGTAACTTTCACTATAGTTTTGCTTAATAAAATCAGTTAAAAGGAAGTTATTACCTTTGGTTAGGAGTCAAAGGAAAATAAATGTCTATGGTATTGAGAAATTTTGGTCTTTTTATTTTGAGTTTTTAAGCAAATAATTAGACTAGAGGATGGCTGTTGTAGTAGAGAAAAGTGCGTTGGTAAGTTTTATAGTTGTTGTCACTGGTCCTGCATTGTTCTCATTGATTTCTTCCAAAATGGTGACAATTGTCATTTATCAAATTCAAAGCAGAATTGTAATATAATGAGTCATAATACATTAATACACATGAATGCAGAATACAGATAACACATATCTCTCTTTGAAAATTTTTGTGAATTTGATAAACTTTAAATTTAATTTTGATGTCTTAGTTCCTGAATTCTATAATTTCAGTCCAGATAAAGCAAGTATATATCAGAAAATTGCATTAAATGTATATGTCTGGGCACATAAGCATGCATATGGTAACTTGCAATGAAGCTCATGTGAATGAATGAATGGACAGATGATAAAAACCTTACAATTTTCCTAACATAGCCTTGATGCCAAAGTGGTATATTCAGTCTAAGTCTAGTCATATTAGGTCACTGTAGGACTTTTAAAAAATAATCTATTGACTATTTGCCTTTATTTAAATGTTTTGTCTTGTGTGTGCGTGTGTGTGTGTGAGTGTGTGCTATGAATTGAACATAGGACCTTGTGCATGCTAAGAGTATGCTCTACTACTGAGCTGTACCCCAAGCCCTAGATCAGGGTTTTCTAGCCTATAAGGAAAATGGCACAGAATTCTATGATAAATTCTTAACAAAACCATTCATGATCTTTTTGGGGGAACTTTATTTTAAAACATGAATTAAAGTTCAGTGCATTGCTTGGTAACTGGAATAGAACCTATTTATAATTATTTTCTGGGCATTTATTTTGCTTTGGTATTTTTGCAAAATAATACTGGGCCTTTCGCCAGACATTAAATGTTGGTTCAATTTAGTCCTCATATACCATTGTTTTGTAGTTGTTCCAGGTACATGTTAAAACAACTTAAAAAGCAAAACAAAACAAAACCTAGGCAGTGTCTGCTTTGTGTGAGCCTCATTCAACCTGAAATTTAATTATGTTACCATGTGGGTTTGTAATGTGGATTAATAGTTTTATTGTACTCCTGTAATTAGTTTCTGTTTGTTCTAATTTCTTTTTAGCTCCTTCCTGACCTTGAGGTGAAAAAACACAGAAGATGTATTCCTTCAATTTAATGCCAGTTTGAGGTGTTTCTCCTGCATCATCAGATCAATGAAAAGTAAATAGCCTACACTTCTTGTTTCACAGTGCAGTATTGATCTTTCTTCAGCCTTTGCTTCCCTTTTTCCCTGCGTCTTGTGTCTTTCAACCCCTGGGACTGAAGTGATTGCCATAGATTGGACAAGCTAACAAGCGCATGATAAGGAACCGGTGTTTTTTGGCATACTCACATACACATGCTTGGTATATAAAGCCTGCTTCTGCATTGAGGGAAAGGTGCCATTTTGTGTGCCTGGCACACGCCACTAAGAGAAAGAGCTAGAAGGGGGAAAACAGGAAGGAAGATTTTATTTGCTATTTCAAATCTTTGCAGATAGTACCAAATTAGGTGACGAAACTCCTTTGGAAAATGAAAGACAAGTAGCCTGAGGGGAAATGCCATGTGCTTTTAGCTTTGGCAAATGACTGGTGTTGGCAGCCTGTGGGTAAGTCTCTACTATTCCTTGGCATCTATGCTTTCTCAAAAATATTTGCTGTGTTTTTTGTTTTGTTATTATTATTATTATTTTTTACCTAAAGCTGTTAATCTTGGATTTTGAGAAATAATTATCATAATTTGGATGTGATATCTAAAACCTAGAAATATAAATTTCAGTCACATATTTTACTTCACAAGGAGCAGTAGGGCATGTATCTGCTGATTTAACAATCCAACCTATTTATGGCTTTTCTTTAAGGTGAAAAGAAATGTTTTTGTAAAAATGTAAACTGATCTGTTCTTAAAACATCAAGTGATGGGAGGAAACAGGAAAACTTTGTAAATTTTAGAAATCATTGCTTTCTCTCTGACTGTCTTTAACATGTTCACTGTAAAGATAAAAACCATCCAAGTTTTATTTTGGTGCCTTTCAGTATCCACAGCTATGTCTGGCATTGAAAAGTGGATAAATGAATAATTGATACTTTATCCCATGCTATTGTTTCCTTACAGAAGAGTGTTTTGTGCTAAGCAGCCCATAAGTTTTCTGACCTTATTTAAGGATGATAGGGATCCAGTTTGTGGACTTTGAGTGCTTATTAGTCATTGGTGCCATTGGTCCAGCTCTGTAATCTAATGTATGTACAAACAAGTGATCTTATTTACTTTTTATGCTCTCTTTCTTGAATTCAGTTTAAGAATCTACAGCCAGTTATCATTCCAGACTCATGGATGATAGAGGAAATAAAGTTTATGCTTCCAATGGGGAAAGTGTGTTACCCTGATAAGTGTTAGTATGGTCTGAGGACCTGTGTAGAGTGTTTAACTTAGTGCTGATTTTTAGGAAAAACATTTACTGTGTATAGGCTCCTGATTCTGATATGTAAATCACTGTACTGAAATATATAAACACCATGAATGCCCCTGCAATGCAGCTTATTAGACACATTGTTGTCAACATGATGCTATTTTAACAAAATCCTTTTGTTATCTGAGTAAAATACAATGTTTATAGGACAAATTAAGCATGGTGTTGCAGTTTTTTTTATCTTCCTAAGGTTTTATGGCATTTCATCCTTGGAGATAGGTGATTTTTCTAACCCATGCTATTGTAATCCTCAGAGTAACCCTAGCACTGATTTGAAAGCTATTAATTTTCTATTACAGTGTGCTAAAGATGTTCTATAGTGTGGCACTCACCTGCATTATTGAGTCAATGACCAATTGCAGAGTTGCTCTGTGGTGGTTGGAGCTTAACTCAACCCTCTGGGATCTCATTTATTATTTGCAGATATTGATTTTGGAAAAAGAAAAGCTAAGATGTGTGAATATAATACTGACTTAGACCTAGCCTAAAGATGTTAACTCCTTATGGTCTGTATATTGTATACATTAAAATGGACGACTATTAGATTTTAAGAAAGATAAAGTAGAGATAAAGTATAGTGTGTTCGGGGCTGGGGTTATGGCGCAGTGGTAGCCTGCTCGCCTAGCATGCGGGAGGCACTGGGTTCGATCCTCAGCACCACATAAAAATAAAATAAAGATATTCTGTCCATCTACAACTAAAAAAAAAATATTTAAAAAAAAGTATAGTGTGTTCACCATAAATATTTATCAGTATCTATACAATATATCTAAACATTGAATACTCAAGTAATCTTGCTGTAAGTTCCTAGAATCTGAAATTAGCTTTAGTCACATTGATAATTTTTCGATGTCTTACAAATGCAAATAAAAAACATTTACTTCTATTAATAAAAATATGCTAAAAATCTCCCATATGTATCTATGATCTGGTCTGTGTGTGTGTGTGTGTGTGTGTGTGTGTGTGTGTGTGTAAAGAGAGAGAGGGGATTTAGTGACAACTTGATAATTTATTTTTCTTAAAAAAAACAAATAAAAAAACAATAGTTAACAAGCAGTCTCCTCAAGCAGCCTCAGAGACTGTTAAAAAACAAAGGAGCATAGAATTTTGTGAAGATGATCTTCACCTGGAGGCATCTAAAATTCAAAATGAAACTGGGGCTTATGTGCCATTCTAGGGAGAGTGTTCTGTTGACTGAAAGGTCCCTGTGAGATGATTATGACATTGGTGCTCCCACGAGGCTTGTCAGGTCATAAAGACACACCTTTGAGGGTGTACAGTTGTCACCCTGCAGTGTCCTTATGTTCTCAGGGAACCTTAATTACACACGTCCTCAGACCTGTAAGCTGCTCCCTCAGATGCCTTCATTATTTTCATAGGAATACAATTTCTAGATAGCTAAAGTCATTGGGTATCTTTAGAAAATTTTATTTAAGATAATTCCTAGTTTTTAAAATAAAATTTTATTTTTATTACTTCCTATAAATTCCATCTAAAAAGAACTATAAAAGAGTAAAACCTATTTTTTTAAAAAGTTTAAAATCAACTAACTTAAATAATGGGTGATTATGTTTTCAATAATCCATTTGTTGCTGTAAATCACATGAAAGCAATTGGTTATGCCACAGGAGATATTAGTTAAATTATTTTTTATGGGTCTAATTATGTTCAAGAATTATTCTGTGCCATGAAAACCATATGGACATTTGCTTTTCTCCTTCCTTGAGCAACCCATTCACCCAGTTCAAAATTCACCAGTCTTTAATGTTGTTTTCTATAAAACTATTCAGAAGAATCCTTACATAAACATCCTTAGTAAATTCCCATATTTAGTTGTAGTTTTTATTATGCAGAAATATATTTTGTTTATTATGTGTTAAGTGTGCTATACACTAAAACAAGATCCACAATAGGAATACAATATCTGTTAAAGAGAAAAACAGGAAGATGACTAAGTTTTTGATTTTGCTAAAGCTTAAATATAAAATGAGTCCAATAAAAAGCCAGTTAATAAAACAATTCATTTTTGAGGTAGAAGCAGAAACAATGTACTATATTATGAAAACACACTGATATAAAATGCAAAGAAAATGTTTTTCATTATAACTTTAATGTTTAAAATGTATCTTTTGGTTTATAATATGTAGAATGATCTTGCTGAATTTCTCAATTGATATTATTTATACAATAGAAATTTACCTAGTATCAATTATTTATTCATAATGGTTAAGGGGAGAGAAGGAGAGAGAAAGAGGGAGAGAGAGAAAAAGAAGGAGAGAGACCAATCTAGATGCACTCTAATCCATGCAAGCTAACAGGTGACATAGGTAGATGCACAAAGCTTAAATCTACACTCATCCTCTTAAACATCCATCAACCATAGACTTTTTCATCAAAGATCAAAGATGAAGTTTCACTTTCTTCATATATACATATATTCCTAAAGGTTGCATTATAAAGAAGTGACATTTAGTTTAATTTGTGTGTGTGTATGTGTGTGTGGTGCTGGAGATGGAACCCAGGGCCTTATCTTTGCTATGCATATGAGATACCACTGAATTATATCCCCAGCAGATATTCAGTCTAATTTTAAATAATGCAACTAATTCACATGATCTTTTTTCAATTTCTTTTATTTTTATATCACCTCTGTAATATTTTGTACATATGAGCTAGAATCTTCTATCATTTTATTATCATAAGTATTAAATGGCTAAGGACAGTATGAAGATCAAACAGAAACACTAAAAGTTTAATAACATTGAATTTGACTTAAATCATCAAATACCTAATAGCAAAAACAGATACAAAACCCAAAGTATGCTTACAAATTCATAGCTGCTGAAATTCCAAGATGGCTATTGATGTAGTATCATTTGGGGAAGTTTTAAAGTAGGGTAGGCACCCCAAATCAAAGCTTAAAAATTAAAGATTAAATATCTCTGATTTATAACAAATAAAAAATCAAAAAGTATTGTTCAATGATATATTTTTGATTTGGAACTATTTATGCTTTTTTAAAGTGCTTAACATTCTCCTTCTTGAAATAAATGACTTCCTGAGTAGTACTTTTTTAATTTAAAAATTTGAAAATTTAATTGAACATCTGAGTCAGTATTTTTAATGAATACTCTCATATTTTTTTGTCAATGAATGATGTGACAATTATCTGATTTTAGACAGTCAACATTATAAATGATTTTGGGTGATTAACTGTAAGATAATTATTCAGGTAAATGTATGGATTCCTCTTCTTTCAATAAAATGGAGATTAAAGAGGCCACCACTGATTTTAATTTACCATTCCATAACTTCCTCCTAATGAATATGAGGCTACCAAGTTATTTTTATTTTCTTCCTTTTTTTATTATTAGTGTTGCTGTTGTTCTACATTGAAAGCTAAAATACACAGCAGAAAATAATTCTAGACATGCTATTATCTCCATTAATTTAGAAGGTGCATTTTCTGGCACAATAGTCTATTCACATGAACATCAACTTCAAGTGTGAGCTGTTCTTTTCTAAGTGGCCTCTGAAATAGTATCATAAATTCATCCCCAATATGAAGAGCATCAGCAGTGAGATTTGAAGCAGTCTTTCGTGCAAAAAATAAGGCATTACTCAAGAGAGGCAGCTTTAGCAAAAGGTCATTGTTAGGCTCATAGGGGTAGGCAATGAGTACACAGCTTCTTTATCACTGTCCATTCATTTAATGGAACAATTTTATTTCTAAATTTAAGAGTTCAGAGATGCTATTGACCCTTGGTCAGAAAAGATGCTGATGCTGAAGATGGCTCCTCTTATTGCTTTACTGTAATTTACCTACTCATATGTCTAGGCACCTATAGCATCAGTCACCACTGAAATATATTTGGCCCAGGCTTTTAGTCCCACCGGTTTCACTTGGCTTTTTGCCCAGACTTGATATTTTGTAAAAAAGTTATTCAAATTCTCCCCATGATTGCAATGCAATTTCTCTCCCTTGACTTCTATGTCAATCTATGATTTTTCTCCTGTATACTCAGAAATGTGAAATAGCATGAGGATTGAAACTATCATAAATCCATGATGTCTAATTGAACTTTAAATGCTACTTGACCATGTTTTTATTAAACTTTTCATGATTCACTTTTATATTCTCCAGTTACTGTGTGAAATATCTTCTATACATAACCAAATTTAAAACCCCCACTTCATCACATTCTGTCATAGAATTTTAGTGCCACTTTTCATTTGGTTCTGTCTCCACAGAGAAGATTTTACTACCTCACCTCTCACCTCCTTGCTGTTAGGTGGGGCAGAAGGTTCTGAGTAGACATGGATTCAGGGTTACTCAGTGGAAGACATCCAGCCTTGTCTTCTCTGCTTTTTTGACCCAAAGACTCAATCATGCAATCATGAAGCTTCTAGGTGTTCAGTTTTTGGTTAGTCTGAATATGATAGAGGAACAGAGGCAGTTGCCATGACAAGTCAACAGATCAAATCTTCACAAGCAAGCAAACTATGTAGTTGTAAACCATTGAGATGATAGGGATATTTGTCATAAAGAACAGCTAAATATGTCCTGATTAATACACTTTCATATTTAGGAGATGACTTTGTTTTCCATGATAGAGAGAGTTGAAACAATATGACACATTTTCTTTATACTATAATATAATGGTATTTGTATATTTAAAACCAAAATATTTCTATGCCTTTATTTGCCTCAATGTGAGAAGAATTGATAGTGCTAGTCTTTAATTATAATGCTTACACAATGATTCCAGCTGTTATTCAGACAATGTCATGAAGCAAACATTCCTGATATAATTATTTTCATAAAATATGGTAATATAGTCTTTGTCTCAAAAAGAGATTACATTAAAATCGGAGGGGTGTGTGTGTGTGTAGAGAAAAAGTCAAGAAATATTCTCAAGGTCACACAGCTGATGTCTAGTGAAGCCAGAATAGGAGTCAAGCGTATATGAACACAAACCCATGCCATTACATGCCCCACTACACCACCTTCTTCTGAAAATCCTTAATTCCATGACCTTTACAGTGTCTATTTTTTTGAATATCATTTAACCCTTATGGGTACAATTTGTTACCTATTAACCATTACATACTACTTGTGTAACTTAGGCAAGTATCTTAATTTCTATGACCTCTGTTTACTATATATAATGGGCATAATGATGCCTACATCCCAGTTTCACTGTGTCTGGCTTAGTTCCCAATGTATATTGACATTTGGGAAATGTTAGTTGTATCTTTCTTTATACTTTTACTTAAATAAGTTATTCTTCCTGAATTTACCTCTTTCCATCTCTTTGGTTATAAAATTATTACTAACATTTAACTCTGGGCCACTTATCATCCTTTCCCAACCATTTGCTTTCTCCTACTTGAGTACATATATATTCTTTTACTCATTACATATGTTTTATTTTTCATAAAACATATACATGCTTCTTATTTCCACATTCTGAATTCCTTGAAGGTAGGACCTAGCACAGCCCCATTTTTTCTTTCCCTGTAGATAATATTGAATTATTCCACCAACTTTAATGAATGAGTACATCATATTTGGATCCTCTAATAGGCATATTCCATTTTTGTTCAATCAAATGTATCAAATAACATAACTTGAAATTTTAAACATAATGTCACTCTAACATGTCATGTCAAGTCAATACTACTATATATTACTGTGCAAGCTTCCTAAGTCAACTCAAAGTCCAAACCTGGTAAGTTCAGGAAAAAGATATCCAGCTAAGTAGTTCTTGACTCTTAGCATTCTGTAGTCTATGATCTAGAAAAACATTGATTTAGCACTATTTATTTTATTTAGAATTGTACCTATATTCAAAAACATATTATTTGTTATTAATAATATATGTGACATAGTTGATGTACAGTTATTTTTTGATGATTCTGTTCAGATGGTAGGAGAATAAAAAACAAAATTTTTTAAATATGTTGTAGAATTATAGCTGATACAAAGGATGACACTGGATGAAATTATATAAGCCTATTTACATGCATTTGTCCATTTCCTGTCCTTTGCTGTTTTTTGAGATTTTTAAAATAAAACTTTACATAATGTTTGTTAGCAAAATATTTTGATCCACAGGCTCATCCTTCAACATTGTATATTGTACAACTACTATATTTCTATGTGTAATGATTTAAGTTGTTTCCATAGCCTAGTGTTTAAAGCTTTTAAGTCTTATATTCAAAGTATAATGTTTCTGAGCATTTTTAACATTTTAAATGCAAAGCGCTGCTGCAGAAAGTCATGATACAATGTCTCGGGAGACAGATGAAGCTGCCACATTTTACTTTGAAGTTGAATTAATGCTTGTGAAGACTGACATCCATGAAGACTAAAGTGCTTCAGTTACAGAAAGTAACTACAGCTAAGGAGGGGCAGTCAAAGCCTTTACTATTCTGTTATACTAATATATAACAAAAGATTTGTCAATGTCCTTGTCCCTTTTGATTTCCTATCTCTTTGCTAAAACTCCTATCAATAACACTATAATTTAGTTGTTTTAGACTGAAAATTTATTGGCCCAGCAGATCCCAATATAATTTACACTATACCTTCATTTTCCCAAATAGACTAGTTATAGAAACTTGAAAAAATCATTGGTCAGAGAGGTCAAGATATCATCCCTATTATCATCCCTAGCATTGCTTGGGGAGTACAATGGTGAAGTCCAAGAGCACAGCCTGCAAAGTCAGGTAGACCTGTGCTTGCATCTCTGCCTTGCTGCTTACTAGGAACCCTAAGTAAGGGCCCCAACCACTTTGAAACTTAATTTTTAAGTGGAAATAATACTAACCTACCTGCTCAGGGCTGAAGTGTTTGTAGATTAAATGATATGGCAAGTTTAAGGTGATAAAATACTTATTACAGTGTCTAGCACAGGGTAAACCTTGAATTGATTTCAGTTTAGTCATCATAATCTTACCAGTACAGTCATTATTATTCTTGATCAGCTTGATGACCTTCAAGAAGACTATCTGGTACTGATCATTATAAACTGATCAAAATATGTTATATGCATGTACAGATATGTAGCAATGAAACCCACTATTATGTATAATCATAATGTACCAATAAAAAAGATCTTACAAAGGCAAAGTGAAGATACCTAGAAACAAATGTAGTTATTTCTGCCTGGTATAATCTCTCATGATAGGCCACATCAGACAAATTATAATCAGAATATTATTTGTAGACTGCATTCAACATGACAAATGTTTGTTTGGATATTCAAAGTCACAGGGATTTGTCATCATGAGGCATTCACCTTCTTTAGAGGTACATTTGCATCTACTCTCAGGTTACCCTTGTTCTGGACAGTAAGACTATTTACAGAATTACCTCTATGCTTCCATTTATGTCATATGTCTCTTTTTTTTTTTTAATTTTTTTTTATTTTATTTTATTTCTTTATTTTTTTT
>CM053405.1:66225643-66277175 GCA_028644305.1 Xerus rutilus
GAGCAGACCTAACTCCAGATGGAATTGGGTAGGTACAACTCCTGCAATATCTAAATGATATAATTGATCTTGCTAATAAAGTTTACATATTTTCTATTTATGGAATAGAAAATGTTCTATTTATGGAATATTTTTAATGGTTTATTTTTATTGATGTTCCTGGTTGTTTTGATTTTTCAGAACTCTATTTTCCTCTCATAATATGTAATGATTGACTTACTAAAATGTTAGTATAACTTCATTGTGTTATTATTGATTATTAATTCCTATCTTTAAAAGATGAATTACTAAGTGTTTTAAGTGGGTTCACATTCTTGTCAATTCTGTTTATGTTTAAATATGGACATGAAATAGTATAAGAAAGAATAGAATCATATTTAAAACTTGGCAATCACCCATTGGATGACATTATTTATAGAAAATTTTGAATGTGCAGAGATACTCAGAATTATGAAAATATGTAAACTTTATTAGTAAGATCAATTATATCATTTTCAAATTTCTTTTTTATATACATCCAAAATTTGTAATTTCTAAAACACTTATTAATTCATGTAAATTAATTTTACATATCACTGGATTTATAAGCTATATTAAGATGCTATGCAATATTATATGTTATAATTTAATTGTACTGTGGTATCAATCTACTTTCAATCTGGAAAAATACAATATTTTAATTGAGTATAGGAATGAAGATATTTCTGAAGTTTATAAGGAACATAGATAGTATAAGACATTACACAGACCTATTAATTCCTTAATCTCATTCAAATTTTCCACTCTTTAATGCACTCAAAATTTTATATAGCTAAATTTATATTCTTGTGATATTCAGTATGCAGTCATACAAATGAAGGAGTAGATGATGTAGTTAAAAAATCTAAATAAGATTATTCCCATGTATAAGTTGCTCAATATGTGACTACCTACTTTATTCATCTCTCTTGGTCTGCACTTTGTATAAAATTTTACAGTTTAGTCATTCACAATATTCAGTGTTATTGAATTATCATAAATAATTTTAAAGGTAACTTTTATCATTTTATATATAAAGATGATGAACTTTAGCACTTCAAATGCTTTAGCAAACTTCTCTGTAATGTGCAAAATGCTAATAATCTTCCTACTGAAGGAATGCATGAGATTTTTAAAAGCACTATTAACTGTTCTCAGGGAAACCTTGTCAGTGTGTTGAAAAGGATTAAGCAAGAAGTATGTACTAAGATCCTACCATCCACCTGGCAGTATTCTAGATGTATGGAATGAAAAGAAAGAAAAAATATATATATATTACATATCATATATATATGTATTATATATACAATATATATATTCATGTGACACAGTAGTTTTTAAGAATTTATAGATGAGGATAAAGAAAGGATCAAATAAAGAACAATAACAAAGTATAATCATTATTGATCACAATATGTGTTTTGATTACTAATGACTGTCCCAGGCTTATGCAAGAAAATGAGGATCCAAAAAGAAACATGTGAATGTATTATGAAGGATCTCATGATAGGGTTATAGACTGAGACAAAATAATTTTGGAAAGGCACAATAGATGAGAAACCATGAAAGATCAAAAAGGCTTACTAATTTAAATTTTATATACCAGACCATATATTTTAATAGTACATAACTCTCTTTATATAAGTCAATAATTTTATTTTAAAATATAAACATTTAGAAAGCAGAGGCTTATCAGTTTTTTCCCACCAATTTAACTCAGTCACCATTTTGCAAAGACCCTGGCATACTGTAGATCCTGAAAAATATAAGTCCCGATGCTAAGATCTTGGAGCACATAAAAAAGTGTCAGACTCTGACTTCTTTACCAAGTCAAAGAAGTTAAAAACTGCTATTTTTCTTTTATTTATTGGTTTAACATATTATTTTTTACTTTCTTATTCTGGCATTAAAATCTCTGTAGTTAAAACTACTTATATATTATGCACTGTATATATGATATATATCTCATATATATATAATTTCTGTTTAAGAAGAGACTCTGGCATTAGAGAAGAAATGAATTAAGAGGTCTTTAAAAATAGTTCATAATAGTCTGCAAGGAGGTTTAAGAATTTTGATGAAGGGCAGGTTCAAAGTTTTGATATAGACATAGCATATTGTTTGGTATATGAAGATATGATTATGATATTTCTTCTGCGGATGTCAATGTGAAATGATGATATCATTTAATCTTTAAGGCACAAATTACAGAAAAGGACTTCATTTAGTGGATATTTATGCCTCACCTTCCCCATCACCCTAGTGAAGAAGAAGGGCACGAGGGCAGATTAGCATAGCAGGAGAGGATTGGTGCACAAAGCTGGAGCCAGTTGTGTCTGAGGAAGCAAGGTTACGACACACGTAGTCAGGGCCTTGGCCACCTTCTGAACTCGGTTAAGACCAAGAAGGTACAAGAGATACTGCAAATGGCCGCTTGAGTGGGCTCCAGGTGCCCAAGAAGGTAAAAAGAGGTCTATTCTTCTGAGATCCCAAAGCCTCTCTTTCTTGCATCTCTTCTCCAAGAGTGGTGCAAACTCTACCAACAGTCCCAGTACTGCCCTCCTAAAACTCCATGCTGAAGGTTTCCCTTTTCAGTTTGCTCTAACCCAGAGGTATGCCCAGTTTCTTATCACTCAGTGGTGGTGGTTGTGTGCTTCCTTCTTCCCAGTGCTGTGGGAAGATAAGCCTGTGAACTACCCTTCCTGAGCAGAGGTTTTTCTCCTGCCTCCAGGTTCCAAGGGTGGCAGTCTGGTTTAGGTTGGTCTTCCCCAAAGAATTATCACACACAGGCACTTTATACACCTCTGGCTCATAGGCAAGTGTTGCAGAGAGAGATTTGGAGTATGCAACCCAGAGTCTCCAGTCTTTGTGTTTCTGATCCCAGTAGGACTCTCATGTCTAACTGAACTCTCTGCTTGGTGAAAGCACAGACTCCAACAAACAAAGGCAAACCTCTTCCTACTTTGAATTCAGGTTTCTTTGAGTATGTGTGGAAATATCCAACAGATCAAGTGTCCAAGTGGAGGTTCAGAAGGCATAAAGTTATTGTCACGAACAGCATGCGTAATTAATAATTACTCGGAGGCAGATTGTCTTTAAATGCAAGTGTATGTTCAATCACAACAATCATTCAATATAATTAATTAATGCAAAAAGTGTTGGGTGTGCTGGAGCACCCCAACTAGCATTTGATGCACACTAATCAAGCTCTATAGGTAAGTTACACTATTCTAGGGTGGTTAAGTCCTGCTTACAATTCACATAACCCTAGAGCAGCTAAACATTACAATTCACACAATCCTGAACACTACAATTAATTCATATAGTCCTAGGGCAACCACGAGCCCCAAAATACCTCCGATGCCAGGTGACTTATCTTAGCCAAAGAGCAGACGTTGTCCTTGTCTGGTGGTTCTCTTCAGCCAACGGCTGGACGTCAGGGAATGGTGGAGCTGACCCAGGGACAGATAGCTAGGTGGCCGGTCTCACTGATGTCCTTGGAGCAAGGCCCAAAAACTGTAGCAGGGCCAGCAGTTTAAAAGCAGTTCCAAAGCTGGTGGTGTGGGCTAAGTTGGTCATGTGGGCTGGTGATTGGTTACACCCAGTAAAAGTCAATGTCCATTGGTTATGTCCAGTGAGATAGTATAATTGCTACTGGGCTTTCGTTCAGCGCATGTGCATAGGTTGTGCCCCCCATCAATCGTAGCCAGTAGGCCTGTTGTTAGGTGCCCCCTGTTGCTCCTTTGTTGATTGCATGGGCTGGGCCCCTTTGCAGCCCTCACTCTCAATTGCGATTGCGTGGGCTGGACTTCTTTACGGCCCTCATCATTGCAAGCAGGCATAACTAAGCAAGTCCGTGGCTGCTGTTCCTTATGGCCAGCAACCCAGTGAGTCCCCTGCATGTCCAGCATTCCATGGCATATGCTCCTTACAGTTATGCTTTTTTCTCTCTTTCTTAATTTCAATAAAATGTTTTTACTTGACAATATTTTGAACTGACAATGTACTAGGCTAGGAGATAGCCATGGAATTTCAGTGTGTGACCCTCCCTTTGGGAAGGGTATGAATTCTAGGGAGGGTCCATCACTCCCTTTTGTCTCCCAACAATAGGCCGCATATTATTTGCCATTACATGGCATTTTATCATTCTACATGAATCTTAAGAAACAATGATGTTTAAAAAATGTATATCTTGCTGGGCAAGGTTTTTTACACCTGTAAACAACTCTGGAGGCTGAGGCAGGAGGATTGTTAGTTCAAAGCCAGCTTTAGTAACTTAGGGAAGCCCTAAGAATTAGACCCTGTCTCTAAATAAAATACAAAAAAGGGCTGGGTATGTGGCTTAGTGGTTATGTGCCCCTGGGTTCAATACCAGTACTACTACTACTCCTACTACTAATAATAATAATAAAGTAAAATTTATATTTATCAAAAGTTGACCTACAGTAGATTGTCCAAGTGGGGTACATATTTTAGGGAAAATTGGAGTCAACATTTTCTTGATGGACATATAGAATATTCCTAGCTGTTTAATGTCCAGACATCTTTACTAGAAATGTGTCATTGTAAAAAACAAATCTGTGGTAAAATCTCTACACTTCAAAAAAGATATATGATGAAAATTTCCATAATCAAAATTTCAACATTTATTTTGAAATACAGATGAAGTAATAATCTAGTGAGATAAAATTATTTAATAACTGAAATTAAAATAACAGAAACAAGCTTGACACCATTCTTTTCAGTTGGGATATTTTTAAAAATATTATCTTCTTTATGATGTAAGAATTATATGTTTCAAATATAAAGAAGCATTTCCAAAGATAATCTAATAGTAGTATGACTGTACTTGGTATTCATATACAACTGAACTTAGAGTAAGTTAAGTGAAAAATATAAATAATTTGTGGTATGTTTTCTTTCAGTTCTTTTATTTCACCTAATTTTACTAATGATGCCAATAAATATGTGATATGTGTATTCACTTTGCTAGGGCTGCTATTACAAAGTATTTCCAACTGAGTGTCTTAGACAATAGAACATTATTATATTATAGCCTAGAGGTTGAAAGTCTGAAATCAAAGTGCTAGAGGGCTATTCTTCTTCTGAAGACATAAAGGAAGGAACTCTTCCAAATCTCTAACCTAACTTTTGGTAGACCCTTGACTTGTGGCTGTATAGTTCCACTCCTCACATAGTTCTGTGTCTGTGCTTCTGTATCCAAAGTTGCTGGCCATATTGGATTAGAGGCTTACTCTTCTCCAGTATGACCTCATTTTAATATAACTAATTGTATCTACGATGACCCTATTTCTCAATAATACCACATTCTGTAGTTAAAAGTTCAACATATGAGTTGCAGGGTACATGATTCAACCCATAATAATGTGATTAAAGAACCTTTTAATCTAGTGACTCTCTTGAGTACAACAAAAGAAACCATTTACATTTAATGTGTTAGGAAATGTCTTGAACAGTTGATGTAGAGCAGCCAAAATTATTAAGCACAAATACAACAGATGGTTACTTTTCATTGATTGCTATCAAGGTTTGTCTGTTTTTGAAAATTAAGTTGATGGTGACACAATTTTGAACATAGATCATATAATTGCATTTGTTTACCAGGAATCAAAATTCATTAAGCAGGGGAGTGAGGGGGATATTAAAAATGGAATAAGTAATGGGCATAGTGGTTATCATCATGAATTAAATGAACTATGGCTAAGTCACAGTGAGTTCAAGGCTTTGCTTGGTGAATGCAGTAGTCTGGTGTGCTAAAGAAAGTCAGATGACAGTGTTGGCATGGTACACCAAAAGATGCTTTTAACTGATGAAAGACATCAACTTGTTAATATCATTTGAGAGAAAAATCCATGTCTCAGCTCACTAGAAAAGATTGGATCAAAAACTTGGCTTTTTTTATTGGCATTATAATTCATCTGAATAAACACTTTGAATAATTCTCTGCAAATGCATTCAAAAGTAGTTACACAAATATGTACTTTAATTCATTTGGAAAGGGATAACATGTCCAAGTTTTCTACACTGAAATCAGATTCCAGAAATGAAAGTGATGGCCTGAATTACTTTCCAAAAACCAAAGCTTTGAAGACAGAGCACCGATATATAATTTTCCTTTTTTTCCCAAAATGTTAGTAAAATAGACAATTTTCCCTTATGGTTAAAGGATACCAGGTGGAATTGCACATCAAAGTGAAATTTAAGACCTGACAAGCAGATGTATTTATCTTTGTTTTATATTATATTTTAAATTATAATAAATAAAATAAAATTTTTAAATTAAAATATAATATGTAGTTAAAATAATTTATGTATTATGCTACATATTTATATAATAGCTTAATTAAAATAAATTTTGAATGTTTCCAGCAGTTATTTTTCTTATCCATGAATCATTTCATTGCACTTTCTATTGTATAGTAGACCTGCATAATATTGTATATATTATAGAATATATTAAGACACATAATCATTATTCAGTTCCAACTTAAAAGTGTACCAGATTATAGTGAATTGGGATTATTTCTAAAGATAATATAATTACATAACAAATATTTCCATATAATAATAAAAATTCAAAAATATTTTAACATATAATAAGGAATATTTGTGGAAAATATTTATTGCTTTTTAACATACTAAAGAATACTCATTCATTCCACAGTGCCAGGGACTATTCTTGGCAAATATTAAAATGCTGTCATTTTAATGACAAGATTAGTTTCAAAACTGCTTTCTCAGACCTCTGCTATGATTAACTCCAGATTAACCTAGCCAACAGAACTTTATATGCTATCCATATGGTAGCCAGTATCCACATATGACTGTTGACCACTTGAGATGAGAGTAATATGCCCAAGAAACTTAATGTTTTAAATTGAAATTAACTTTAATTAATTTAAATCGCTACATGTGGTGAGTGGTTCCATAATTAGTATATTTCTAGATAAACATCTTTTGCCTGATGTGTATGTAAGGTAAAATAGTTTCTCCCAGTCAATGGCTTGTTTTTTAAATGTAACAGTGTCTTTTCATGAATAGAGCTTTAATGTTAGGAAACCCTGGCACTGATGTTTAATATTAATTTTGTATTGGTATGTTGCTACTGTATAGATATGAAAATGATTTTATTGACATTTTATCCAGCAATGTTGCTACACTGATTTAATTAATAGTAGTTTGGAGGCTCTGTTTTGATTTTAAGTATTCCTTCAGATTTTCTCTATTCACAATAGTGTCACCGACAAACAGATTTGAATAATGTTATAAAATGCTACAATTTAGGCTTCATTAAGACCTCTTGAAATCAAACAAAAATACAGTGAAAGCATTTTTAAAAGAAAATATATATTTCTCTAATTCAGTTACTTGCAAGTAGAGTTTGAATTCTGATTTGTAAAATTTACTTGGAAGGATATCAAACCAGTTCATCAAATCCTTTGTGTGCCATCTAATAGCTGTTTTGTGTCAGTTATTCAAGTCTCTCCCAGTAATAGGTCTCAAAGACACAATACAGAAATGTGCTGAGTCTGTAGAGTCTCGGTCTAAACCCAAAAGAATACTCCAAGTGAGTGAAGACCCTTGACATGAGAAGATTATATGAGAACATAATAAAAAGAGCTGTAGCTGGGGCATTTACAAGAACTAGACTGACACATTAAATCTCTTGAGACTCTGAAGAGAAGTTAGAGTATCAGCTAAGAATCTTTCAGGGCTACAGTTTTTTCTCCTATTAAAAAAAACTTACTAAAAAGATAGAGGGTTAATAGGCAATTTGGTTTAAATAACTAAAGTTAATATATATGAATAATTAATTGAAAAATAATGGTATAGACTTATACTATATAACCCAAATCAATCCCATCTGCAAATCCTTTATACCTGTGAACCCTGAACTTGAAGAGCCAAACTACCAGAAATGGATATTTTACATTTCTTCTTGATATTAAATGCATGCCTATGTTTACTTATAGTATAAGCTATAGGTCAGAAGCTGAATCTTTTCCCACATAAACATTATGGTGGATACCTCTAGAAAGCCCATAAGCATGACAAAAATATATGATGCTATAATGCCTGGTATTAAGTTACCGCTGATTCTTCAAGTAGTAAACAGAGTAGAATAAGATGTGTAGCTTTTGAAGTGACAGAGCTATATCTAGCCACTGGAGTACTATTTAGAAAATATCTGCTCAATGCAGTACAGGAAGTTTGTGTTTCCCATATATTTTCTCTGAAAGCATATCAGTGTAGCTAAAGCCAGCAAACGGGAGAGTGGGGCTGGATAGAGTTGGTGAGGCTGCAAAAGCACTTTATAGACACTGAGGGGAATGGATCCTATTCTACATACAAAGAAAAGTCAAAGAAATGATTTTAGTAGTGATAATCAAGTTGAGAATCAATCTTGTTGTAATATAGACTCAATAATGCAGAGAGGACAGGAGAAGAGGAACCAAGTTTTAATACTAGCTTACAGAATTAGACCCTTTGAACAGCACCGGGAATATTACTAGAACTAAATTTATTCATCAGGGAAAAAATCAAATGAAATGCTTTTGGTTTATAAAATGGCAACAATTGCTTAAAGCTAGTTATACTTTTAAAGTCACTGCTGTTTTGGGGGGGATCTAATTAATTGGAAACTCTTACGGATAGTTACAACTTTAAGAGTATTAAAAATTGGTCATGATTAACCCTTATTGAGTTGTTAAATTAATAGCATTCTATTGAGATCCGCAATAATAAATTCTTCAGGTTAAAAAAAAATAGTAAATTTCAAAGTGTAATGAGGATTTGGCAATTGTTTATTTATTTTAGAATACTGCAGTGGAAGTCTAGGTTTCCAAATGTATTTTATTAAGACATTTTATTCTTAATTAATGGTGATTAAAACTAAATACATTAATTACATTTTCCAAACTTTGAGTTTTATATACTAGTATTCATGTATTATGATGTAATTTCAAGATTCAAAGTTAATTACCCACTGTCATTATTGCTGAATCGTACAAAAGTAATAAATACTTTATTGTTGTCCTAATACTTTCATTAAATACTTTTTTGAGCCAGGTGTGGTAGCTGGTGCCTGTAATAACAGTGACTTACGAGGCAGAAGCAGGAAGATCGCAATTTCGATGCCAGCCTTGGCAATTTAGTAAGTCCCTGAGCAACTTAGTGTGAAAACTAAAAAAAAAAAAAAAAAATCAAAAAAGAACTTGAGGATGTAGCTCAGTGATAAAGTACTCCTGGGTCCAATCTCTAGTATTAAATAAACAAACAAACAAACAAATAAATAAGACTTTTTTGACTCTGAATGGCACATTGAAACCTATGCCACTATATCTGAAATTTTAGAATGAAGTGTCTACTCTGGGGAGTATGATAAAAGTGGAGATAAGAGAGATATTTTATTCTTTTACTGTGTAACTTTCAGAATTGTTTGAATTAAAAAATAAGTATAGGAAACATCAGCAAAATCAGAAACATACATAGATGCAACATGATTTGCTATGGGTTCTATCATCCACCCAGCTACATTTTCAAATCAGAGTGGGCCGAACTTTTTAACTTTTGCAGGTGGGAAAGGGATATGTGAAAAGTGAGTCCAGATGGAAAAACATCTTGCAACCCCTTTTTAAGACAGGAGAAGAAAACAATTCTCCTTTGCTCTAGTATTCTCTTGCAGCAAATTCCATGGACTTAGAAAATGTACATCTCCACCGGACTTATTAAATAATGGATGCTGTGCTAGAAATCACAGAGCCACAGGACTTGTTAGGAACATTAAGCTGAACAACTGCTACGTGGTACACACTTGTAAGGATAAGACATGGAAGGTGCATTTGACCCTACAATCCCATGGCTGGTTAATGTTCCAATTTATTTCAGTTTTATAGTTCAACAATTATGAGAATCCCATTGCCTACTCGGTTAGTAGGCATTTGCCATCATTGAAATTACTCTGGACCCAGAAAGTTTTGTACTTCTCTTCTTCCTTTGAAGTTGTATGTGGTCATGTGGCTTGCTTTGCAAGTGAAATTTGAATTGAAGTACTACATGGTTTGTGTTTGGCTAAGGGAATTGTGAAAGTATGTTGATATGGGAAGTGACATAACTTTAGAGCAGTAGGGAATGTCAGATGCTACCTCAGACCTGGGTGGAATTTATTATGACATATCACAGAGATTTTTAGTTATCTTGATTATAGCATATAGTAACATACTCTGACTCATGTGCATGAAGCTTTTTTAAAATGAAGCAACACCTCTCATTCATACAGAAACATATATTTTTACTTAAAAAATGAGGCTCCTGAATTAAAGCATAATTATCTTATATATTTTCACATATTTTATATATACTTTATATAAAATTATATTGGTCCAGATACTATTCTTCAACTAAATTTTATATTTTATTTTCCTCTTAGTATATTTTTAATTACCTTGTTCTCATAATATTTTCATTAAGTACAATTCTTATATTAATATAGCTTTCTCCAAACCAAAATAACCCATCCTCAGAATAAATTGCTTCATCCTTTTACAGAAACACATATAAAAACCAAAGATGGGAAACACGATGTTATTTCTGTGTTTCTGTTTTCAGTGATGAAGACTTCCCTAGAGCTTCACTCTTGAGCTTTTGACAATAAACCCAGAAACTGAACATCAGAGCAAATTCTCAACAAGTTAATTATCTTACATATAAAGCACCACAATATTATTACTTTAATATAAACACATAATTTTTAGTGCTCTCTTTCTGGATGGCTTAATTTAAGTACTCATATATTGCATGCCTCATTATTGAACTTTAATATTAAATCTACATGGAAAGAAACTGCAAAGTAATGTTAAAATATGATGCCTGTTTCCATGTGCTCTAAGGGTTCAAACATAGATATTGTTGCATTACAGGACCTAGATTCAATTCATGTGGGAAGTCAGAATCCAAGAAAATTGAAATTTGTGTAAATAAACGTAAGAGAGCTATGTAAAATACTACACGATTTCACTCATATGTGCAGTCTGAAAGTGTTTATTTCACGCAATTTGAGAGTAATAGTGGTCCCAGCGGCTGGAGCTGGGGGAAAGGAAGAGAGGGAGAAGTTGATGAAAGGGTCCTAAGTTACAGTTAGGTAGGAGGAGTAAGTTCTGGAGTTCTATTGCACATCAGCGTGGCTATAGTTAACAATAATATATTATATGTTAGCCAGAAGAGAGGATTTTGAATATTTTTCAACAAAGAAATGATAATTAATGAATATGCTCATCACTCTGATTTGAACATTACACAACAAATACATGTATGGAAACATGTTATGGCCCATAATATTGTACCATTTTTAACTAAAAAAGTTAGAAAAGCACTAGAGGAATAGTATAAAAGTAAGTTAAGGAAATATCTAATAAGGGATTTTACACCTATCTGCCATCAAAGACATTAGATATAGGCCAAAAAAATGGAAAGTGGAACATTTGTGAAATTTCACATATTTAGAACTTTTACATAAAAATAGTGATTCCTTCTTTTTCTTCTTCGTAGGAAGATAATCAAAATTTGGCTTTCTTCTTCCATAATCAGCAAACTCAAGATATAAGAAAATTCAGACTTATTTGAAAACTTTTCTTTTTCTCAGAGAACATCAAGGATGCCTATTGAGGACAAATGGGGACAGCACACCTCCCATCTTCTTGGAGAAGCTTAAGTGTATGGATATTTGAGGGTATAGGGAGTTAGCTTGTAGTGGCAGCAACACAGAATTCACTGAAAGACTCATAGAAATGATGGATAAAGAGAGGCTAAGGTAGGGCTAGGGAAAAGTTCAGGTGAGGCACCTGCAGGAGGGCCTCTTATGCTCTCTGGCCCCTACTGGAATCAAGGCAGTTGGCACCAGAGAGCATGGGGTAGGGTGAGGTCTGCTGTGTAGCAGGAATCATCCATTCCACCTGATCATGTATTTCATCAAATGTAGCAAAGATGTTCACAATCAGACATGGGAGTACCAGCAAAGAAAGGAAAAATGTAAGAGAAGAGTCATAAGAGGAGGCAATGTAGACGCACCATTCCATGCAGGCATTGTTCTCCTTCAGTGCTCCACATAGCACTCTGTGGTACAACTGGAAGGATACAAATATATAGTTTACTTGTCCATTATTTCAACAGATATTCATGAAAGCCTAATAATGCTGAAGCTAGTCTAAAATTGGAGGGGATGGGTGGTGTGATGCAATGGATTGGCTAGATTCTATCAAAATATTTAAGAATTTTGACTCTGAAGCCAGACTGCCTGGCTTGGTATCCCTGAACCACTAACCAGCTGTGGGGACTTGGGGCAGTTTAATTAAATTTTCTTTGCCTCAATCCCCTTATCTATTAAATGAAAATAATAGAAGTAGCACCTATCCCCTAGGTTGGTATGATTATTAAATAACGTAAATACACTGCTGAGTATAAAATAAGTAGTATTTGTTGCAGATGTTAATGCTAATACTACTTTTATTATGACCAAGAAATAAAGGCCATTTCTGTTAAAGGTGGTGATACAGGAAATGGGTAGACATGATCTCCTGAACACAGGTCTATTTTTGGTTATGTGGATACTATGAATAGCAACATAAATCATTTTCCATTTTGGTTTTAATTTTTGAGAATCTCAAGGAATATTCATTGAACTTGATATAATCTATTTTTAATTAATAACATTACTAACATTGTTTTACAGTCCTTATGTTTTCTTCAGCTCTCCTTCTTCATGTACTTTTATTTTCTTTTTGACAATGTGTTTCTCTCTAAGCTGCTTCCAATCCTTTTGGAAGAATAAAGCAATATTAGTTTTGGTTGGTGAATGGAGTTTGTGACAGTCATGATAAAACGTATGCTTGGATATTGGAGACCAGAAAGCTAAGCCAACCAAGTAAAGATAACAAACACAGTGGGATAGAGGGGTTAGTGAATATATTGGAACAGCAGACGGTCATAATGATTTTAGAAAATCATTCTGGCACCAAAATGTAAGAAGTAGATAGGGAAGGGCACTGAAAGCAGGAAAGCAGTCAAGACATGAAAGCATGACAAGATTGAGGCAGTTTTTATGGGAATCAGAGTGAAGTGGTAAATATGAGGAAAAATGGTTGACTATGGTAATTAAAAATGTGAGAATGGTCAAACAAATAGAATATTGGCCCCAGTAACGCCCAATGATGAGCAGGTTATTTTGCAGGCTTACTAAAGAAGATAAAACATTCTTATCTATACAAATAACTCTGATTTTAAAATTCGCACTTTGAGTAACTACAGGCAGAAACAGAGAGTCCTATGAAATTAATGACAAGGTACCTGGTATTAGCATGTGAGTTCCTCAGAAAATAGAATCTGATGAACAGAAGAAATCCAACTTAGCTCTGACAGACAGTATTTCTCAGTCATAATAACCTGATATTTTTTTTGTACTAGTTTCATAGCAAAGAAAAATTATAGTATTGTTCAACAAACCTCCCCTGGATCCCAGCAGGGATTCTGTAGCAATTCTTTGAGACCTCTGAAGTGGGAAATGAGTAGGGCAGAAGGCTAGGGCTTTGGATTCCCAATTGCTTCCTTAAACCTGAGCCATTCATCTGGTTTTTTGTTTGTTTGTTTTGTTTTTATTTTTGGTACTGGAGATTGAACTCAGGGGCACTCGACCACTGAGCCACATCCCCAGCCCTATTTTGTGTTTTATGTAGAGACAGGGTCTCACTGAGTTGCTTAGTGCCTCACCATTGCTGAGGCTGGCTTTGAACTCGCAATTCTCCTGTCTCAGCCTCCCTAAGTGCTGGAATTACAGGCTTGAGCCACCGCGCCCGGATGC
Organism: Xerus rutilus; assembly: GCA_028644305.1. Classification (NCBI taxonomy): domain Eukaryota; kingdom Metazoa; phylum Chordata; class Mammalia; order Rodentia; family Sciuridae; genus Xerus; species Xerus rutilus. Next base: position 66,239,535 of record CM053405.1, read on the forward strand.
ATTCATCTGTTTTATTTGTGAGGCTCTTCATCATAAGATTCTGTTTCAAGAAATAATCATTTGACTAAAAGCATTGGAAACTATAGTTCTATGGTCATTGTAATTTTTGCATACCAATACATTAACATAAACTATAAGTCAATATCTTTCTCATTTCTTAGCATCAGTTTGGTTGTTCCAAGTTTACAGAAACCACTGAATTGAAGTCTGAAGTATTGATCTCATTAACATGTGGACTTGATGGTGTGTAACGATTGCATTCAGGCTTCTAGTGCCTAGGTAAGAAAAAGTAGGAGGTTCTCCTCTGCTCACTTAATTCTCTAGGACTCTGCTCTGGTGAGTTACATACCATGCTTTGGAAAAGATCACCAGCCCATGTCATATTTTTGTTTTCTCAGGTCCCAAACCAATATATCTTGAAGTATCTAATTATTTCATTAAGTTTCTGCAAATGAAATAGAAAAATTCAGAAATAAGAGGTGGTTTCCTTTGATATTGAGATGGTTAATTCTGAGAAAGGACTCATCAGAGGAGAGAGTATAGAACCTGGTGGACTGTTTAGCAGATAAATTTCTAGTCTCTAATAAATACTAGAATGATTTTGCGATATTGTATTGGAAGAGATGATGGCCTGTATCAGTTATATATTGCTACATAGCACAGAACTCCAATATTTAGTGGCTTATATATAATATAAAATAATGTATTATTTCTCATAATTTTGGGACTCCAATATGTGGGACAGTGTGGAAATGGCTTGTATCTTTTAGAACATTTTGGACTTTAGCTGGAAAAGTTGGCATGAATCTGTGGCACATCACTCACGTAATTGGTGTTTTAATATTGAAATTGGTTAAAGACTTAATTGGATCTGTTGGACAGAAGAGTTTAGTGTGGTCTCTCCATGTGGCCTGGTCTTCTTCTCAACATGGTAACTTTGCTCCAGAGGCAAGCACTGAAAAAGATGGGAGAGAGACAGAGAGAAAATCAGGCAGAAGTCATTTCACCTTTTATAATCTATCTATGAAAGTCAGAGTTCATGCCACCTAATTCTATTCAGGACAGTTACAAAGATCCATGTAAGCTCAAGAGAAAAAAATACATAGACTCCATCTCTTAATGAAGATGCATTACTGTCACATTAAAAATTGAGATACTGTATTACATATTACGCACACACACGCATGCATGCACACACCACTGCATCTTGGTACAAAGCATTTTGTTCCCTAAGAGAACTAAAGGGAAGGATGAAATACACACCATTATGCCTTGTTGTGAGGTGCCAACCAAGCCTTTCCCCATACCAGTTGTGAACACAATGACATTGTGTCAATTCTGAGAAAGCATTCATCAGGGGAAAAAGTTCTATGTTTGAGAGAAAGAGTATAGAACCTGGTGTACTGGTTTAGCAGATAAATTTCCAGTCTCCAATAAATACTAGAATGATTTTGCAGTATTATATTGGAAGAGATGATGGCCTGTATCTATTATCTATTGCTACATAGCAAAGAATTCCAATATTTAGTGGCTTAATATAAAATAATGTACTTTATAAAAATATTCTGGAGTCATTTCAATCATACATAAAAATCACAATAGAAAATTCAGGTCAAAGTCTAAATCAAAATAGTTTTCCCACTGAAGTAATTTACCTGCCAGCTCAGAGCTAAGACTTTCCCCAGTGAGGTTTTCCTCATCATAATCAGAGTGGAATATGTGGGGGAAAGAAATATGAAAAGAAAAAAAATGTACATCTCTAGCCAAGGTACATTTTCTTTATTCTATGGAATCATCTTCAATTTGAGTACACTTGCAGTGCTGCCAGATACAAAATGGAATCGAGGGCAGGCAGAGTCTTAACAGGTGTTGGTACAAACTTAAAGCTTCAAAGGGGCTTGCTTTTTGCTGCCAAGAGGATCGATGCAGATGTACGTTTTGGCTTCTGTAGACTGAAATGGCCTAAATTCTCTTTCTTGAGAAAAGTTTGTGAATTTATTCCATGCTAAAACCTACTGTTATCTGACCAGCAAGGAAACATTTTTCCCTTAGAGATAGTCGCTTGTCATGAAATATTCAAACCAAAGACAGGCGAGGTTTTGATTTTTAATGATTCCATAAAACACACTTTGTGCTATGTTTTGGGTTTCTTGTGTTATAGTCGTTGTATTCAAGATCCAGACTTTTAATGCACATCTTTCTCTCTACAATCTCACTATTCTGAGTGGCTTTGTGAAGCTCAAGCTGGGGGCTTTCATATCTGATCGGTCTGTGCCTTTCCCAGTAACATAGGTAAATCACCTGCAGCTGTGAGCACTCTTCACAGAAGGTTAAATTTATTCCATGCTGTACAGTAGGAGCTCATCTCTGTAAATAATTTTATTATGTACCTTTATAAACATTTTTGTGGAAGAAAATTCCTGGTTTAACTCAATAACATATTACACTTTCTCTGCCCCACGAATTAGATTGATTGTGGTAGCATGTGAGATTGATAATACATAGATCTGTGTTATGACAGCCATTGTTTTAGTGCCAAGCTGAAGAGGAATGCTTCCTTAAATGTATCATTGTATAAAATATTGACCTAGAGAACTTCATTATTCAAGCTGGAGAGACAGTCACTACTTAACAGTAATAAACTGTTTCTGTGTTACATTGAGAATACTTCGGGAAATATGAGAGTTGTCAAATCTCTTGAAAATCCTGTCTTTATAGTACACATGACACTAAAGCTATAGCTGTATTTTCTGCTAATAAAAGCAAAGGCACAGACAGATGTGAAGGATATCACAGTGCACTGACAAGAAACTAAGAAAAATGAATACCTGGTTGAGGAGTCGGAAAGACACAGGCCAATGACCTTGGGAAGCTTTACTCTTTTGAGATATTTTTGTTCTTGTAAGGAGAACAAAGATAATGCTGCATTAGTGTAAAAAATAAAATAAGCCCAGGGCTCTAAACTGAACACAGTTTATGAAAAATATCCTGAAGTGTCTCTTAACAAAGAATCACGTGAGATAACATAAAAATAAAAGATGCTGAATGCCAGCCAGAATATTTTAGAAAAGAAAGACATTTTAGAAGGTTTCAAAAGTGATATACAGAAGTGTGAATTTAAAAAATGACAGTTTGAACCAGGATGACATTTCTTTCATTTGTCACATAAGAAAAATGCTTGCTTTCTATTAAACTCTACATCTACTCTTTCATATTCTAGTATTAATGAAGTTTTTCCCCCCTTTTAGGAAAATCATGTTTGGTATTACCTAAAAAAATAAATACCTTGCATACTTTCTTGAATTGCTGTTGCTTTAATCTACTTATCTGGGATCCAAAGTACCAAAATTTAAGAGGAATTGAAAAACATTAGCATATAAGAAGAATGCTAATTGATGCTCAGTGCAGCTAGTCATCTTGAAGTGCCTCCTTAATAATTAAAGAGTATTCATTATAATTTTAGTGATTGATTTTTTATTTTACTCTTTTTCTCAGTTTTGAAACTTAGAAGTCTGTGGTGATTAATTTTTCAGAAAACAAAATTTTTAGCAGAATAACAAATATCCAGTTCTATTTTTAGAAACCTAAAGGTTGTAATATTTAACTAAGATTTCTTTATTTTGATATGACTTCATTTTAAAAATAATGCCTATACAGTGTAAATTATATGTTCATTTTTTAAAACAATGATGAAAAATAAAAGGGAGTGTTTTAATTGGCAAGTATGATCTTATTTTCTGAAGATTAAATATAGCTGAAAGAATTTTTATTTTCCATTAAGTGACATAATTTTTAACTTTGGCCTTATTAACATTTTTGTGCATAAAAGAATCCACATTACTAGATTACTTGTATTGTTTTCAAACTCTCTTCAATATTTGATCACATAAAGAAATGTAGATGCAAATGCATACACATGTTGAGAGGGAGGCAAGAGGTAGCAAGAAGACACTCAAGAGGGAGAAATACAAGCACAACATAACCAATGCAGACAATCATAATGTATAATTATAGTACATCAATAACAATATGAAAAAGATAAAAAATGAATAGTATATCTGATGGGTCAAGGACGAATAAAACAATGTCCAAATCCAAATAAATATATAAAGTCAACAGATACATGAAAAAAAAAGAAAAATTAAGATACTACAAATAATAACTAACCTCTATCAAAAGTTGTTTTGTGCTGTATTTCCAGCTTAACTGTATTATTAACAAATATATAACCTATTTGTGCCATGAATCTGTAGAATTCACCTTGAATTAACTAATATAAATGATGAGTTCCAGGCAACTGTCACTCACCATAGTTTTAGAATGTTCTGTTTTAAAAACTTGACCCATGAGCTTTATTTTATTTTTCATTAATTTTAATCAGGGCATTATAGTTATATACAATATTGAGATTCAGTGTGATATATTTATACAAGCACATAACATAATTGGGTCGATTTCATTTCCCTGTATGCCACTTCCTCTCCCCTCTTCTCTTCGCCTGAACCCCCAGTCTGCTATTCTAGTGACTCTTTAATTTTCATAAGAATCCACTTTTCTTTTTTTTCCATCTTACACATGAGTAAAAATATATGGCCTTTGACATTCTAAATATAGCTTATTTCACTCAACATGAAGTTCTCCAGTTCCTTCAATATTCCTGAAAATGACAAAATCTTGTTCTTTATGGCTAAGTAAAACTCCATTGTGCATATATACCACATTTTCTTTATCCTTTTATCTGCTGCTAGGTGCCTGGGCTAGTTCCATATCATGGCTATTTTGAACTGCATTGCTGTAAACATTGGTATGCATGTGTCACCATAGTATACTGTCTCTAATTTTTTTAGATACATGCCAATATCTTGGTAGTTTTTAAAAGGCTCCTGCTAGGTAGGCACTGTGGCACATGCCTGTAATCCCAGAGACTCAGGAGATGGAGGCAGGAGGATCACGAGTTCAAAGCCAGCCTCAGCAACAGCGAGGGGCTAAGTAATTGAGTGAAACCCTGTTTCTAAATTTAAAAATTATAAAATAGGGCTGAGGAAGTGGCTCAGTGGTTGAGTGTCCCTGAGTTCAATCCCTGGCATACCCCTCCCCCAAAATAAAAGGCTCCTAAGCAACTATTGTTCATTTCCTGTGGTAGGAACTGGTAGTTTCTTTTTTCCCACACTTTTCCCCTTGAAAATTAATTAAGTATTGGTATCTCAAAAACTTTTCATAGATTTTTATGCCAAGAAAAAAAATATATTGAAATGAAAACAAAGTAATTAATTGAAATATATGCTATTAATAATCCATCCAGTATCTCCTAGATGCAAATAATTAAGACTAGTATCTACAAATGATTAGAAAATATGAAACTAAGATTTTCTGGGATAAACTGCCATGTGGTAATCCATTTCAGAGTTATCAAAAAATGATTGTTCACTGAACATAAAAATCTAAGGGTTTTCAACTGAGAAGAAAAAGTTATATCTGTATATTATCTTTCGCCTGCATAGCAATTCAATCATTTGTTACAAGACATACATCATAGGTTTATTATCTTTCTTTTTCATATGTTATTACACTATAAATCATGCACAATTGCTCAATATTTTTGAGATTATAATTACCAAACATATTAGGTCACTAATGTAATTATAAATCTGCAAACAGGCAAAGTAAATGGAAACCTGTAGAGTGTACTTTAACTGTTCATTTATGGTTGGAAGGTGGTGAACTTCTTACATACAATATGATTCTTGAATTCTAGCTGCCCCAGCATTGTCAAATGTATATCTACAGAGTGAGTTCTGTATTCTATTAGGAAATATTCCATACTATACATCTTTTTCAAACTATCGCTCTCATTTTTAATTCTAAAATAAAATGAAATGCTGCTTAGTCATCACAGATGCTAAAATTCAATTAAAGGCAGGGATGAGGGCATCATTAAGGAGCTCAAGGAGGTCAGGAAACCCCAACCATCAAATACAGCCTATCCATCTTCTTGCCACAAATAGGTTCTGTTTAACCACCTTTCTGTCAGTGTAATTAATTTTAAATGAAACCACTGGCCGTAGTTATAGGATTCTGCATTTCATCAGTAGAAGTATGAATCTTATTTTTAAATACTTTTATTTTTATTTATTTATTCATTTTTTATGTGGTGTTGAGGATCAAACTTAGTGCTTCACACACGCTAGGTAAGCACTCTACCACTGAGCTACAGCCCCAGCCCAGAAGTATGTATCTTGAAATGACTGATGGCCATACTTCTTTTTTAAAAATGACTTTATTAGTGCATTGCAGTTATACATAACATGGGGTTCATTTTGACATGTTCACGCATGAATGGAATATAATTCCTGCATTTAAATCCCCAGTACTTCCTTTATCTCCCCACACTCTCCCCTTGTTCCCCTGGTCTCATGGAGTGACCAGAGTGATGGAATAAGAATAGAACTGACGTCCACAGGCATTTTTCTCCCAATCATGGAGGCTAAATTCAGTGCTCCTGTTATGTAGAGTGTTTGTGTGTTGTAATACTGATGTTTAAACCCTGAGGCTCTCTACTGCGGATTTACATCCCCAACCCTTTTCTCTTTTTTAAAAATTTTGATACAGTGTTTCTCATTAAATTGCTCAGGTTGTCTGAAAATTTGTGATCCTCCTGCACAAACTCCCAAGTACCTGGGACCGGAGGTGTGTACCAACATGCTTCTCATTTTTGTTTTTAGTTTTGTCTTTGTTGTTGATTTTAAGATTCTCAGTTAAATGAATACGTTTAAAATGAAGTCTAGATTTGCCTGTTTTCCTCATTCATTTCAAACCTGTGCCACACTTTCTTGGCACATATTAACATTAAGACGATAGAGGTTTTTGTGAAAGGTAACAAAGACAGGACCTTTTCCCTAATATTTCTAAATTCATAGGTTCCACAGCCACTTTCTTCCCCTCTAACAAAGAGCCTACACTTCAATGACACCTACCTATTCTGAGGACCAAGAAATATGAAAGAAACCTCTTTGTTTCAGGGTAAGGTGAGAGGAAAATGAGGGAGCAAAAGGGACTGATTTGTTCTGAGAGAAGTACACGCAAGAGGAGAGTAAAGAATAAAGGCGCTCCCTTGGAAGGCAACTGAGACCCTACCCTTAGATTGTCACACAGCGAAATAACTCTATGGCTTAGAATTCATGATGCAAACCCAAATGACATGTGGTTTTGTGTGATCTTTTGGTTTTTGTGTATAGAATTGACCTTTGATTAAGATCTTTTGTATATAGTATAAGACTACTTTCCAACATTAAGATCAGGTTCTGGGATTAGATGGATACAATTTTGTTTGTATGAGGGAAATAGGAAGAAGTTTAGGATTTAAAGTTTGAAGTAATACTTGGCAAGAAGAACAGGAAAATGCATCAAATCCTTCTACACTTCTTATGTCTTTCACTAGGTTTCCTTTTCCATATCAAGATGAAATCAATAAAGACACAAATGCAAGCTAGTAGCCTGTGCATGAAGTGGTGATCTTAAGTCAGAACCAGGGGTTCTAGCATTTGGTATTTTAGCACATCAAAAGACTGAAATTATGATAATTAGTACAGACAAATGTGCAACACATACAACCAGCATCCTCAGATTGGTTTGTAAATGAAAATGCCAATTTTCTGATTTGTATTGGGAATTATCCTGCCATAAAGACAAAAACTGGTGTCCAGTGTTCAGGAGATCCTGTTCCAAGAATTGAGGATATTGAAGAACTTAATTGATATTGAAAAATCTACTCAGTATATGTGGCACTGGGAGAACATCCATTCTTACTCCAGCTGGCAAAATAAGCTATGATTTCAAAACTAGAATATTTTGAGAGTATATGTTAATACGTGGCAAAACCGTGAGATAAATATGGGGACTTGCCTTAGAATATCAATTTTACAACATTTATTTGTATTGGGAATGCTTAAAACATTTAAACATTTATATTAAAATGATCACAATTATGTTGTAGCTTATTCAGAGAAATGTAAAAAGCAAGTAGGCATTTTTACATAGCACACAAAATAAAATTTCCTTTTGTCAGGAGCTGCTGTGCCAGACAAAGTTATGCAGTGCAGGCAAGACTGGGTAGCAAGAATTCACTTCTTATCTTAGGAAACACTAGTGAGAAAGTTGGGAAACGATCTGGTGGCTGAATCAGTAACCTAATTCTTGATGAGGTAGAAGAGCCACCTCCACAGTGATGGTGATACACTGACAGATCCTTTCTCTCCAGCACTTCTCAGGACAGGATCCTTGCTGACCATTGCCCATTTATTCTCATCTCATGGCCTCATTTTCCCTCTTTTTTAGTGTCCCTTCATAACTTTTTAAGTTTATGACTTATTTTACATTGATTACTTTTTCGGTTGAGTGCTTCCTGATGATATATGAAGGGCACCTTAATCTCATGAATTACCTGTTTCTAAATCACAACGCAGGTTGAGTTACTTTATGAGAGGTTTTCTGGCTCCATCTCTATTATGTTCATTTTGATCACCAACAATTATGTGGAGTGGATCATTTTGTTCTGAGTGTTTTGGCATTTTCTTCACCCTTGTCCTGAATGTGTTTTGACCTAGGTTTTTTAGGCAACATTGTTTTTCAGCTTTTACTCTTTTTATCTTTGATAATGTATTTTATGTGGCTTCTTATTTTTAAAATATTTAAATGGAAGTAAAACCCTTTAAAGAAGAGGTACATGTGTTAATCCATGTAACTATAAAACACTTTGACAATCTTTATCAAATCAAACATAATATTATCAAAATCCACTAACTCACAGTGTGGAGGCTAGCATGTGTGTGAGTTTAATAGATACTATTTTGGGGGGATTTTTTTCATTAGACTTTTTATGAAGTAAGTTATACCAAAGTAATTGCATAATGTAAGATCAGAGAAAAAAATTAGATTGGAAAAAATTTCATATGGCCATTTGCATGCTCTGCTACTGAAAATAATATTCTAGTTCCTCTTTCTATTCTCTACATCTTCCAAAACACATTTTATCCACTCATTTAAGTTTATTATTTTAACACTTGCCAAATCTAAAACCAAATTAGTTATTTGTTTCTGTTTATTTTCCATCATTCTGAGTAGAATGCAAGTCACAAGACAGGAGGGACTTCTGTTATCTGTTTTATTCACTTAGCAGATAGAATAGTACTTGATGACTCTCAGGAGTATTTTTTAGCTTCAGCACTACTGACATTTTGAACTGGATAAGTTTTTGGAAGGTAGAGAGCTGTACTGTGTATTGAAGGCTGATTAGTAGAGTACCTGCCCTCTGGCCTCCAGTGTCATTAGTGCCCCTCTCCAGGTTGTAGCAACAATAGTAAGATGCCTCCAGACGTTGGCAATATCATTGAGAAGATGGTGTGTGGCAAACTCTTCCCTGATTAAAAATAACTGGTTTAAAAAAGTCAGAAGTACCAGAAACCTAAGCCTGTTTTTCTTATATAGAGGCACATAAAAAGTTGAACCAAAGGAACTAACTTAAATGGCAAAGTGAGTTTATGGACAGACAATGCACTTTTACAGAAGTTGTGGTTGACATAGGGCAGGGAGGTCACTGAGGCAATGGAATCACATATGCAGATGGAAGACTGAGCTGAATGCAATGATTTAGAGTGCCAGCATCCTAGAGTGGCACCGTTCTCTCTTCCTTTGATCCAGAGGTGATCCTACAGAAAGATTATCTAGGGATGTTTTAGTATGTGATTTAGCAATGTGTGTTTGTTTGTTTTGTTTGTTTTTAGTTGAGCCATTTCAAAAAATCAGTCTACCAAACCTCCTCTTTTGGCCAAGCTTTGCTTTCACGAACAAGCTTCAGCAAGAGGCTTTCTTCCCACCTATGAAACACTTTACTATATTTTATTCTTCAAGTTAGTAAGAGATTAATACATGTAATTACAAACTGATGATGTAAGGATTCGCATGAATTAATGAATGATAGTTTATCAAAGATAAAAAGAAAACATTTATCAAAACTATGTAGCCCTTGTTTTACTGACATTATTGTATTCAATGGCTGCAATAGTTATTTGTCTAATGTCAAACAGCTAGCAAGTAATCCACTTGAATTTGAATGTAATTGTATTTATTTTGAAGCCAAAGTTTTATCACCTTACTTGGATATGTATTGATAAAAATTTAAAAAAAATTTTCCATAATTGCAATTTATTGGACCCCAATCAGATTACCTCCTTGAATTCCACTAGGATGTTCTCAGGATAATAGATAATCTCAGCAATTAAAATATTGAAGAGGGGGCTGGGGTTGTGGCTCAGTGGTAGAGCGCTTGCCTCATATGCGTGAGGCACTGGGTTCGATCCTCAGCACCACATAAAAATAAATAAATAAAATAAAGATATTGTGTCTACTTACAACTAACAAAAATTTAAAAAAAAAATATTGAAGAGGTTTACACTTGCTAGAAATAATTCAAGATTAGACCAAACAAATATCATTTCTATGTTGCTTCAGGATCTTTATATTTATTTGATTCATGTGCAGGTAAATCTGTCCAAGAACGTAACTGTGGTAATTTATGGTTGATTTAAACATTTTATTTAGCACAATACAATTCCCCTCCTTATTTCTCTATATTTCTTTTATTCTTTTTCTTAACTCTTAGTGAAAAATTAGTTATTCATTTATGTTTCCTTTCTTCATTTATATGCATTTTATTAAGTCAAGGAATATAATAATTTCTTTAACTTACTAGGCAGAGATAAAACTGTAGATATTTTTAAGTTACCCAGGAATGCAAGAATTTAGTCATTCTTTTGAAATTCATCACCAGGAAGCATTAAATTGGGGCAACACCTAGTATCATAAAACTGGAAAAGTAGAATTAATTTACTACTCTTCTGTTTTGTGAAAACACATGTAGCTATCTTATTTATATATAGTCAAGTTTATTTGAAAAAGTCTCAAAGTAAAATCATCAAAACAGTAGACTAATTTCACCCTGAAAGTCCTTTTTTCAAATTATGACCATTACTCTACATTATTGTTTTATGTCATAAAATAAAATTATCCTGTGAGAAACACTATAGAAATGATGCAGAGGGTGACAACTTTGTGTTTTACATTTAATGAGAATATAACTTCTGCTATTTTGTCAATTTTTGGTATTTCCTGTGGGTCTCTTGATAAAGTAGTCTGTTATAATTAAATGGTTTTTACTGAACTAATTGTACAAGTTTCCTTGTTTTCAGGATCTCTCTCACTTATTTACTGCTGGCTCTGATTTTTGTATTTTGCCTGTTCTGTATTGTTAAACCAATCCCTTGATTTTTTAAAGAAAATATTTTCCAGGATACATTGACAGTAGCAATAATTTAAAGATTTTGTGGTTTCTAGATTTGTATATTTAATTTTTTCAAAATGCTTCTTCATTGTAAATTGACAGTATATTGAAACTTAAGAGCCATTTAAATATTTTGTGGATTTATTTTCATTTCCTTTCATAAACAGTCCATAATATTTAGTCAAGTAGAAAATATTGATGTGTTCACTATTTTCAAATAATGAAAATGTTTATATTTTAATGCATGTTTAGAATAAACTTTTAATATGTTTTTGAAATTTTGTTAATGTTATCAGTTAAGCTTCCATTAGATATTCAGGTATCAATGAGGTATGTGAGTATCCTAGTCGATTTTTACAGAGATGTCAAATTAGTAAATCAGAGCAAATTAATTCTAGTATGTATCTGAAATTTGGCAAGGTGAATCATGTTCAATTCCTCATGATAGACTTGTGAATAAAGAGAGGAAATATGAAAGCACACCACAGGCAGGTAAGTGAATTAGTTATTGACTGAATGAGGAAAAGCAAAAGATGCTAACAAATAAATTTATATCACAGTAGAATGAGATTTTCTTGGATGTTCTTGGCTGTAATACAGGGCTTATATGAAAACATTCAGGACATATTCATGAAATTCAAAAATATGGACCCAGAAGTAAATACAATAAATAATAAGATCCACTTTGATAAAAAGCTTGAATGACTAGAATAATGCAGAGAATAAAATAGAATTAAAATCAATATCTATAACCAATCAAGTAAGCAAGGATATGGATTAACAAGTGTGAATGACTAAAACTGATGCTTGATGGATTTATTTTTTTCTTTGAAAGTGGTATCTTTTTATTGAAGAAAATTAAGCAAATGTAAAAATATGGAATAGATATCAATATAAATAAAGATAACATTTTTATGTATTTGGTTTGTTTTATGATTTTCCATATGAAATTGAGTTTCTACTTCCTCCATCAACATTTTCATATTTATATTTGTAATATATTTTTCCAGCAGTTCTGTATTGTATATAAACTATATAATTATAATTAGCTAATTGTAATTTTATAACATGTGGGAATTACATATGTATTTCTACTAGAAATACTTTCCTCTGTTACTTAACAATATGAACTCTGACTGTTGAAGTATTAAAAACCACTTCTTCAGTAGAACTACTGAACATTGTTTTCTGTAATAAAGATAATTTTAAACTACTGAATATCAGTTCCTTTAATAAAAGCTAGTGATCAAAAGTTTCCTTTTGCTGGGCGCAGTGGGCCATGCCCATAGTTCGTGCAGCTGAGAAGGCTGAGGCAGGAGGATTGGGGGTTCAAAGCCAGCCTCAGCAAAAGCGAGACACTAAGCAACTCAGTGAGACTCTGTCTCTAAATAAAATACAAAATAGGGCTGGGGATGTGGCTCAGTGGTCAAGTGCCTCTGAGTTCAATCCCTGGTACCCCGCCCCCCCCCCAACAAAACTTTGCTTTTAAGCAGAAGAGAGATATCATTAGAAAAGGTATTACACCCTCTGAACTCCTATAAGTACTTTAGAATAGCTAATAAGTTATAGCTTGTGAGAGTAATGTGATTTTTAAACTATCTTTGATGTCTTGAATATACTGTTTATTTGTATTTTTCTGATAAAAATATATTATTTTTACTGTTATTTCTATCACATGACAATATTGGATTCTTAATTTAATGTTTTCTGTATTCTGGGCAATATAGCATCTACCAATATCTTCACATTTATATATGTGATTATATTTTCCTAGTAGTTTTATATCAATTTGTGTCATCTGTTCACCCTCTGATGAAATCTCAAGACTCTCACAAATGAAAACCAATTTTGGTACAGTAAAAATTTTAATTCACAATCCTTTTGAAAAATCATTTCAAAATTAAGTATCAAGTTCTCTTTTGAGTTCTAGAATTTGATACTGTAGAAGAAAAAATTAATGCCAGAAAAAAATGTTATTTCTGTGTTTAAACCTTATGAATATGATTATTTTTTAAGTGATTGTTTGATTTCTTTCTTTCTTCTTTTTTTTCTTTTTGGTTTTTTTTGGTACTGGAGATTGAACTCAGAGGCACTCGACCACTGAGCCACATCCCCAGCCCTATTTTGTGTTTTGTGTAGAGACAGGGTCTCACTGAGTTCCTTAGTGCCTCACCATTGCTGAGGCTGGCTTTGAACTACCAATTCTCCTGTCTCAGCCTCCCCAAATGCTGGAATTACAGGCTTGCACCACCACGCCTGGCTTGATTTCTTTTTTATAAATCAAATTTGATTACCAATAGGATTCATAGAATGAATTTTTTATTGATTTTGGCTGTAATTAAAGAATCTTATTAAATAGGAATAATTCCAGTATATATATATATATGTGTGTGTGTGTGTGTGTGTGTGTGTGTGTGTATGTAGTCTTCTACAGTTATTTTAAAAATTTTTCTTTTTAAATAGAAATTATTTTAATATTATACTTCTATTATCAATACTTCATGTTTGGTATCCCTCATGGCTTTTTCATTTTTTCTTTTCCTTTGTATTCTGAAAACAATTACAATTTGTCATATACAATAGTAATTTAACTATTTGTAGAGTCTTGGCAAATCTTGATTGTGTTTTAAAATTTTTGTGTTAGCTGGGCACAATTGCATGTGCCTGAAATCCCAACAGCTCAGGAGGCTGAGACAGTACTATTGTGAGTTCAAATATAGTCTTAGCAACTAAGAGAGGTCCTACGCAACTCAGCGAAACTCTGTCTCTAAATAAAATATAAAAGAGGCCTGAGGATGTTGCCCGGTAGTTAAGGTCCATGTTCAATCCCTGGTACAAAGAAAAAAAATAGTTTTTATATTGAGTCTTTAGTTTTTATTTTAAATCCTTTCATTTTAATCTATCACCTTTAAAATTATCATCCTGATTTTTCTTATTCCTCTTCCTCCTTCTTCATCTTCTCCTTCTTCTCCTCCACATTCTTCATCTTTTCATCTTCTTCTTAATACTTTAACTCCTAATGGATTTGTGCCCAAAGTTTTCATGCTTCTTATCATTGTGACAACGCAAAATAATTTCTGAATTTTCTTCCAGTTTGTGAAGTCATCTTCAAAAATATACCTTCTATCAATTTTTAAGAAGAGATCTCCTTTCCTCTGCTCTGGAAGCTGCATTTGTTTGTTGTCTTTAAATTGAAAACAAAATACTCACTTTTTTCTGATTCACAATTAACTACATGGTTGTGTAATGATTTCCCTTGTTCTTATCATCTATCAGTTTGATCATAAATTTGATGTTAAATTCCCAGTGTACAGTAGACTTTAACAAGTAATGTTTAACCTGGCAAATTTTTTCTTACTTGTGGAACACAATGGCTGTGAAACAGCTATAGCCTTGAATGTAACTAATGGCCACAGTGCTTATCCTGTCTTTACTCAAGAGGTCTACACTTTTTGTGATGTATCAGTATATGTTTCCACATTTTGTCTACTAATGACTATGTATCCCAGTCTTTAAATTGATATAGAAATAGAAGTACATCTGACGAAGATAGGTTATAGAATTTTGACTATGAGTAAGAGTAATAAGAATTTTTTTTCAGATAATATAGTAAAAATAAGATAGAGACATGAAATTCTGGTTAGGGTTTTTTTTTTTTTTAACTTTTGAATCAAAGAACATCAAGGAAGAATATTTCTACTTCTTTCCAGATAGCCCAAGCAGAAATGGTGTACAATAAGAATTTCTAAACTATTGAAAATTTTGAGAGGTATGTAGTTAATGGAAATCCCAGTAATCTTCTGAAATTCCAGTATAAGTTCTGGATTTTAGTGTTTGTTTCTAATGAAACTATGTATGCCGCATAGATTTTGGGGCCATAAGTGACATTTTGTGAGATACCTAAGACTTCATCACAGGGTGAACAGATAACATTTTAAATCAAAATTTATTTAAAGTCTTTAAGACAATATTCAGCAAAATATACAATAATAGTATGAATGAAAGTGAAAACAACAAACATATTTGTGGATTTTAACAAAACTTTTATATTTCACAAAAGATATATGTGTGTGTGCATGTGTGTGTATTTACTTTGCACCAATATGATCAGTCAATACATGAAGCTTTCTTTTCAGTTCTCAGTACACCTCTTAAATAGATAAACTAGAATAAGTCAGAAAAAGGAAGACAACAGTAATTTCATAATAATAGCTGTCAGTGTTGAATACTGACTTGTAAGATACTTTATTTACTTTTCCCAATATTTCTACAAACAAGGTGTTATTATTTCCATTTGGAGAGAAAGGAAGTGAGTCTCTATGAAGTGAGTACTATTATTATTCCATTTTACTCAGTAGTAACTTGCTGAATAGTAGTTAGCTAGAAAGCTAAAGAATCTATGTTTGAACCCAGGAATGCTAACTCCAGAAACCTTAGTGTAAAATTTACAACCTCATTGGTGCAGAATTTAGTGATGTATATAAATTAATTAACAGGAAAAGATTGGTAATAAAATTTTTCAAAGAAAAAAAAATTTGTATGGATGAGGTAAGTTCACCATCACAATTAACTTTTAAATATGCTCTGGACAACTACAGAGAAGATGCTATAGATAAGGTTTAAACTGTTGGAAGTTTGGATAAAATCAGCTTTAAAGTTGCTTCTAGTCCTGAAATTCTAAGATCCTTATGCCTTTATTCCACATTAAAATACTATCCAAATATTTCTCCTTTCTTTTCCAAGCTTCCCTTTTTCTTTTCTCCTGTGCCTCTGGGGCCTCTTGCATTGCCAGAGGCAGAGGAAGGGCACATATGATCCAAGGGGACCTTTCTTGATACTTTTTCTTAAAATTCTAGCAGCATTACTGGGAAGAACTATGGATTATGGATTCCCTTTAAGCTTTACTAAAGAGCCCATAAGTAAGACACATATGCCCATTTTACAATATTAATCTTTGGAACTCCACAGAAACATGTTTTTACTTTTGTTTTAGCCTATATCAGTGTACTATTGAACAAAACTATGAAAAGTAATTTTAAGTAGCACTGTATTCAAGTCTGAGAATAAGAAGAAAAATCCCATCTAAGGACTCCAAGAATTATTTGATTCAATTAACCTCTGAAGATGGTGGACATTATGGTTTCAGACTCCTGAATTACATCATGTATTTATAATGAATACGTTATACTTCCCATGATTACGAAAAGTTGAATACAGAAAATCATTTTGTTAAGGGAATCCTGAGATCTTCAAGTATTGTTAAACCTTCTTGAAATATATAATCTGACTCGAATGTTGATACAGCTGGGAAATGTCTCAGGACATTGATCTTTCCACACTCATTAATTTAAAATATTGGAAAAAGACTTATAATCTTTATATCCTACTAATGAAGCAAAATACAGTTATTTATTAACTTAATATTTAAGAAGGAGGATAAACAAAGATTTATTATTTCAGAAAGTATTTGTTAGGGATGAATTAACACAAAGGTTTGGATTATGAAAACAACTCAGGGGAATTAGATATCTTACTCTGAAGTCAAGGACCTAAACACTCAAGAAGCACAGAAAAAGTGAAGCCAGAATTAGACAGGCAGTCAGTATAGGTAGGTAAATTGAGTCAGGTCCAATCAGGGAGGCCAATTTGGGTCTGGGAAGTTGGAGAAGTATTGAGATGCTAATGCCTCCAGAGCTCTTCCCCCATCCTTACCACCCCTGCTCCAACCAGTTGCTAAGGAAACCTGTCCCAAGGAGTTGTTAATTTCACCTGGGCTCTTCCCCCTATCCTTGTGCTTTCTGCCCATCCCACCAAACATCCTGGGCCTAGTCACATATGCAGGAAGGAGAGAGATAAGGGAAGCAGAGTAGGAGAACAAAGGAAGCCTAGGACATATAAAAGGGCAAAACACAGGTACCAGGATACCAGCTTGAGATACCAGGATACCAGCTATGGCCCCCTTCTCTTTCCAGGGATAAATCTGTATTACCTCTTTTAAATACACTCTGCTTAAATGCTTGCCTTGGTGTGCTTCTCTAACGTTCAAACTTCCTCCCCAGTAACCGGTGGTATCAGAAGTACAGGTACATGAGACATCCACATGGCTCTAGGTAAATTGTCTGAGTTAGGCTTGGGGATCACTTTACACAGTGGAAAGCAGTAAACATTCTATGCAACATTTATTTTACATCCAGATCATCGCTTAGCTTATCGATATTCAGGGAACCACGAGTTCATCAGAGTTCATCTGAGAAAGCTGAAATGGGCTCTGCCCAGAAGATGTTCACAGCATCTTCAAAACCTCCATTGTAGGCTGGGAGTAGCACAGTGGTAAGGCATTTGGACACCATGTGCAAAGCCAGGGGCTCAATCTCTAACACCATAAGAAAAGAAGAAAACACTGCAACTGTAAATTAAAATTTCAGTTTCAGTTAACAGTTTAAAATGAAGCATAGAATGTATCTATCTTTGTGGAATCTTAGTTTTTAAAATTTGTTTACTTAAAGGTTTTCTTTAAAGTATGTAATCTTTTTTTCTTTCTTTGAGCACACATCAAACTCTTAGTTTTTATGCTTTTGTATTTTGATAAACAGGTATTATTCTTTAGGACAATTTAAAGGTAACAGTACCATGTAAATATTAAATGTAGTTTTAAAATATTAAAGTTTTGGAAGTATTTTTATGAAGTGATAATAGATCAATAACAACATTCTATGTTATGAGATTCCTAACTTCCTAAACAGACATAAGTGTATCTCAAAAGGGTGCTTTATTATCAGCACCTAATTATTATTTCAATTGAGGAAGTGTTACACATTGGTATGAAGCTTCATAAAGTTAACACAGGTTGTGTAGCCTTAAAATGTTTTCTTTGTACACTATTTTATCATATATATGATTTTTTCAAAGAACTCCAAACTGTGTTTTCCTATTCAGGAGAGGATCTTGTATTTGATTGGCATGACTATGCAGTGTACATGTAGAATTTTCTGAGGTGTGTGTGCCCTCAGGTCAACTACAGGCAAGGAGAGAGGACAAGGTATGATTTTAGAAAGAAAAGAAAACAAAATATATGGTAAACCCCACCCTGTTTTTAGTACATGTCCAAATTATTAGAGAATAAAGCAACTAAGGGAGAAAGAGACTCATGCTTATTAATTTCTAGAATTTTATATGACTCTTTAAAGACACTGGGGCTTCTGGGCTAAGTGGAAGGTTCAAATTTGGCCTAAAATTTAGGTTAATTATGTTTTCTCACAAATTTAATTACATTCTTTTAATTAGAGAAATACCAATATCAAGTTGGCAGGTGGTTTGGCTGGAACTAGTTAGTAATTAAGAGATATAAAGGCCCTCACCAAAGCCAAACATAAGAAAATGAATAAAATCTTTTAAAATAGTTTAAGAAAATTAAAATTTACAATGTATTAACCACTGCTTTTGATCTGTTGAAGTTTTGTGTTCACAAATCTGGTAATGTTTACAAAATACAATTTTTAAAAAAGATTTAACATAAATGGCACCCTATTGGTTTTAAATGTATCCCATATTTGATTCTATATAATGCTTCATGTAATTATTACAGCAGATAAAGACATACATAGTACAATTCTTTGAGTTCTAATGAAAACTCTCAAAACGCAGCCTTACTCTTTAGAAATTTAATTAGCATTGTAGCTAATGTTTCTCTCTTAAAAGTGAGTTAACTTAACACCTGCAGTAGAAAATCATTTAGTTTATACTATAATCCATGTTATTTCAAGACCATAATTGTGAATTTATTTTTTATCACGTTTTAAAAACTCTTTTCTAAATTGTGTTATATCCAAACTTGTTGAATTTTAGTTAAATAGTGGTAATATCATTTTTACCTTTCTCTATAGAACAAGGTAGAAGAGGAAATATAACTCAGAAAAGGAACCATTGTTGTGGTGTGGATTGCTTCAGGTTGTGTTATATTGGTTCTATTAGTTATTAACGGTAAGGATAATATCAAGGACATAATTCAATCAATTTGTTCCATTTCTGTAGTCCCGAAACTACTTCTGTTTCTGTTATTCTTTCATAATTTTTCTAATAGAAAAATTTTTTAAAAAGATAGTCAAATAAATGCACCATGTATTAGTCTACCCATACTAAATATATACAGAATAAAAAATTGTAAGATGAAAATATTCATGTGGAAACATTACAAAAATACGGAAGTGCAAGGGAAATATGTAAAGCTTTGTAGACTTATAATGAGAACACTTGCAAATTAAGATGTAAATTAAGATGTAAAACATGGAGAATTTTTTAAAAATTTATTCTAATGGTAAAAATAAAACAAAGGAAGCCAAAAATAATTAAAATTTTATTTGAAATGTAAACAAATACAAATTGAAATGTTTGTGATGGTACACATCAAAGTCATGGAGATTATATTCCTTGATGCATGTCTATGTGGACATGAGGATTTCACATTTTATTTTTATACTTGTATATCATACCAAAATTGTATGAAAAAATAATTATTTTAAAATAGAAAGGAAGATAATAAAACACTCATTATTCTAGAAGTCGAGTAAAGCAAACTTGGAAATTCTTTTCTTTTTCTTTTTTCCTCAGAATTCAAATTCCCATATCATTTTACTGTTTGTAGCTGAACTTGTGCTGGAAAAGTACCTGAAAACCAATTGTCCTTCTCCAAATTGTGGAATAGTATACACACATCTAGTCAAACTTCTGGTATTTTCAAAATTCAGTAACTTACAGCTTTAAAATGATAGACACAAGTATCCCCTTTTCAGGAAGTTCTGACTTCACTTCTGATTCTGTTAACATTCATAAAATAACTCAGTGAAACTATATGTTAATGAATGTAAGAGATATAGGTGTTTTGTTTGCATTGCTTTGAGTGAATACCAACTATTAAGAGTTGTGTGACTTGTGCTGAAAACTCAGATATAAAAATAAAATAAACCCATAGCAATGTACTGAAGACAATGCCCCAAAAGAATAACTTCAACAGTGAAGAAACAAACTTTTCTTTCTCAAATGAAATTGGCAGCCGGGCGTGGTGGCACACGCCTGTAATCCCAGCGCTTTGGGAGGCTGAGACAGGAGAATTGGGAGTTCAAAGCCAGCCTCGGCAATGGCGAGGCATTAAGCAACTCGGTGAGACCTTGTCTCTACATAAAACACAAAATAGGGCTGGGGAGGTGTCTCAGTGGTCGAGTAACCCTGAGTTCAATCCCCGGTACCAAAAAAAAAAAAAGAGATTGGCATTTCATGAAGCCATTGGACAAAAATGATTTCAAACATTGGTACAGCTCTATATTTAAACCTACTGACTTTAAAATGTACAGCATGACTCAGAACAAAGGGTGTTGTTTTTTCTTGCAGGCTTTAAGCCAGAAGCCTGTGCAGATAGGAAAATAATTCAGTCCTGGGTGGTCTTCTATCATTCCTCCAGTAGAGTTTTAAGCAATTCTTTTAGACTCTCTTGAATAACTCATAAAAAAAAGTTGAGAAGTCTTATTACCCAGTAATTTTTATGAAGCAACACTTTGTGAACAAAATTATTTCAAATGAATCTGTATTTTGCTGCATACTTTTTTATTTCACTGTTAAGTAACAATGAGCAAGTTGGAGTTGTAAGAACGGAGAATTTCTCTATGATGTGTAACAAAAGATGAAGAAGGGGGGTCCCTTGTCAGCTAAATTTCTTCTTGTCTAACACATTAAAAATAGCTATTAAGAGTAAAGGAGCTGAGGGGTGGAGTTGAAGAGATAGGAAAAGAGAGTAACACTGGAACGAATACGACCAAACTTTTCTATGTATGTATATAAATATACCATAGTGAATTTCACCTTTATGTATATCCATAATTTCTTTTAAAAAATTTGTAAATAAATAAAATACAGATCAGTAGGGTAGAGGAAAGGGATGCAGAGAAGAAGGAGGGGGATGGAAAGCAGAAGCACTAGGGGACTAAAACAGAGCAAATTATATTACAAAATGGACTTCAATATTATGTATAACTATAATGCACTAATAAAAAGTAAAAAATTTTAAAAATAGGTTTAAAATGCATTTATATTATAAGGACTTGGATATAATGCAGATCAAGAAATATTTAAGGTAACAAACAATAATAAACACGTATAATTACTTTTAGTATTTGACTCCTTTGTGCTAAATTTCTAAATCAGTAGTCCAGAAGGGGATTATTTTATATATTTTGCTTCATGAAATGTCAAAGTCATCTAAAAAAAATGACTTTATAAAATTTTTATATTTTGAGGTAAACTTTTTTTTAAATTCACAGTTTTTAAGTGGGCAGTTTTGAGAGTTTTGCTGCCTGTAACTAAATATTGTAATAAACACTTGAATCAAAATATAATACCTATGCTTCCCACCAGTTAATTTCTATGCCTTTATTTCATATGAACAAAATCATACAGTGGATACTCTTTCATATGATTTATTTTACCCAACATGTGATGAGATTCACTTATATTTTTGCTAGCATCATTCATCATTTTTATTATCAAATTGTCCTCCATCTTGTACACATATTACAATGTGCTTACTCATACCCTATTGAGACTACTAGGTGGTTTCCACTTTTATCTATTATTAATAAAATTGCTATAAAAATGTACATGCAAATCTTTTGATGTGCACTTATTTTTATTTCTCCTATGCAAAATATTATTGTTAAGTCATAGAATTCTTGTAGGTTTAGCTTTATAAGAAACTGCCAAATTATATTTCAAACTGTTTGTACCATTTTGCAATTCCTCCAGCAATATAAGAAAGTTCTGCTTGATCTACCTCCTTGCCAACATTTGGTAATCTCAGTTTATAAAATATTAGACATTTTAACATGTGTATAATGATGTCTTAGTGTAATTCCAATTAAAATTTTCTAATTGCTAATGATATTCAGTAGTTTCTCAAGTGCTAATTGGCCATTTACCTTCCCTTGTGCAATTCCAATTCAATTATTTTAGGCCAGGTTTTATTGGAATGTTTGACATTTAACTACTGAGTTATAAAATTTGTTCATGTAGTTTGTCTATAAGTCCATTGTAGAATACAGATTTGGGAATATTTTTCCTAATCTACATACTGTCCATTTTCTTAATGGTATGTATTGCTAAGTAGAAGTTTTAACTTCGATGATGTCTACTTTATCAATTTCTTAAGACTACTATTATCTCTACCCTTTCATAAAAACATTTGCTTTCTACCAGTGACAAGGCTATTCTTCTTTCCTTTTTTATATGTAATGAAGATATTTCTTCTTGATTTTACATTTCTGTTTATGATTCATCTTGACTTAAAATTTTGTGCATGGTATTTTGAGAATGGCAACTTATTAATGTTTTGTAGATTGTGCAAGATGAGACTTTTGGCTCATAATCAAGCTAATTAACATGCCCATCTTCTTGCATGGTTACCTTTCCTCTGTGTGTGTGTGGTGAGAATACTTAAGATCTACTCCTTTAGTAAACTTCAAATATATATTATCATTAACTATATTTATCATTACGTCTCCAGAATTTATTCCTCATAAAACTAAAGCTTTTTCCCTGTGACCAATATCTTTTCTTTTCTTCTACCTCCTGACTCCTCATAATCACCCTTCTATTTTCCTTTTCTGTGTTCAAAATTTTTAGATTTCACACAGTGAGCTCCTATAGGATTTGTCTCTTGTATCTGGTTTGCTTCACTTAGCATAATGACCTCCAAGTTCACCAGGTTGTTTTAAATGGCAGAAGTAATTTCCCTCCTTTTTAAGACTAATATTCTATTACATATGCTGTAAAAACTTACATTCACATTAATTATGTGTGAGGGTTCTCTTTTCTTCACATTCTCGTCACTCTTGAATTTTTGATAAAAGTCATTCTAATGTGTGATATAAGAACTAGATTTCTTATGTTTTTATTTTTAATTGACATAATAATTATGTGTATTTATGGAATACCTTGTATTCTTTGACATATGTATATTTTAGAGTAACAAAATAAATCTGATATATTTTGATTTGTATTTTTTGATGATTAGTGAGGTTGAGAACATTTTCATATAGGTATCGGCCATTTGTTTGTCTTCTATATTTTGGATATTAAGCCCTTATCAGATATATTGTTCACAAATATTTTCTCTCATTCCATGTGTTAGCTGTTCATTTTGTTGACTGTTATGCAAAAATTTTTCATTCAAAGTTGTTCTGCTTGTTTGTTTTGCTTCTGTCGTCTGTGCTTTTGGTGTTGTATCCAAAAAATAATTGCCAAAATTAATGCAATAGAACTTTTCTCCTGTGTTTTCTTTAAGAAGTTTTGTGGGTCTAGGTCTTGTGCTTAAATCTTTAAATGGTTTTCAGTTGATACTTGCATATGATATAAGAAAAGAATCCAATTTAATTTATTTGAATGTGGATATCTGATTTTCTCAACAGCATTTATTGAATAAATTGTCTTTCCCCATTAGATATTCTTGTACTTTTGTCAAAGTTTGGCTGACTATAGTAAGTAGGTTTATGTTACAGTATCCCCTAAAGATTCATGTGTTAAAGGCATGGTTCTTAATGCAACAATGTTCAAAGGTGGAACTTTTTTTTTTTTGTACCGGGGATTGAACTCAGGGGTACTCGACCACTGAGCCACATCCCCAGCCCTGTTTTGTGTTTTATGTAAAGACAGGGCCTCACTGAGTTGCTCAGCGCCTCGCTGTTGCTGAGGCTGGCTTTGAATTCGCTATCCTCCTGTCTCAGTCTCCCGAAGTGCTGGGACTACAGGCGTGCTCCACCGCGCCCGGTTTCAAAGGTGGAACTTTTTGAGATGTGATTGTATCAAGAGGGCTCTGACCTCTGACTTCATCAGTAGATGAATCCATTGACAATTGAAAGACTACTGGGAGGTGGTAGAAGCTATAGGAGGTGGGAACGAGTGAAAGAAGTAGATTACTAGGGGTGTTCCCGGGAAGGTTATTCTTTATGCCCACCCCAGTCTCTCTCTTTTCCTGGCTGCCATAGCTGAGAAGCTTTCCCCTGCCAGAACTTTCTGCCATCATTTTGGGCCTCACCTCAGGTCCAAAGCAATAGAACTGATGAGTTTATCATGGACTGAACCCTCTGAAGCCAGACCAAAATAAATTTTCCTCCTCTAAGTTGTTTTTCACAGCCATGAAAAGCTGAATAACAATTTCTCTGGGCTTTCTGTTCTGTTCACTCCTCTGTGTGATGTGTTTACATCATTACTATATTGTTTTGATAATTATGTTGTAATGAAATTTAAAATCATAAATTTAATAGCACATTGAAAGGACCGTACCCCATGATTATGTGGAATTAATCCCTCAGATGTAAGGATGGTTCAACACATGCTAGTCCATGGATGTGATATACCATATTAGCAAACTAAAGATAATAATCATGATTATCTCAATAAATACAGAAAACATTGAAAAAAATGCAAAATCTTTTTTTGATAGAAATATCTCAACATATTATGTGTAAAAGAATGTACTTAGAAACAAACAAATAAACCATATCTAACACTATACTGAATACTGAAAAGGTGAAGTCCCTTCCTCTATGACCAGGAATAAGGAAAGGATGTCCACTCTTATCATTTCTGTTCAACTCAGTATTGAAAGTCATAGCCAGAGAAATTATGTAAGAAAAAGATACTAATACTGAAAAAGAATTAATATTTATTTTCTTGTATAAGACATGATATTGTATGTGTAAAACTATAGGATTTCATTAAAAAATGTCAGGCATAATAAGTGAATTCAATAATATTGTAGGGTATAAAATCAACATACTTTAAAAATCAGTTACATTTTTATATACTACCAAAGACCATCTGAAGTAGAAATTAAGAAAACATTAATATTTATAATAGCATCAAAGAGAGGGGGAAAAAATGACCAGGCATGCCAGTGTATGCCTGTAATCCAAGCTATTCAGAGACTGAAGCAGAAAGATTATAAGTTCCAGGCTACCTTAGACAACTTAGGGAATTAACTGGCCTCTAAAAAACTGTGAATCAGAAAAATAAATACTGTCAAACTGTGCATATTACACAAAGTAATCTATAGATTCCATGCTATCCCTATTAAAATTCTAATGACATCATTCACATAAACAAAAACAAAATTCTAAGATTTGTATGAAATCACAAAAGACCCTTAATAGAAAAGCAAACTTAGGTAAAAGAATGAAGATAGAATTAAAATATATTTAAATTCTTAAGATAAATATTGCTTTGTTTAAAATGTATTAATGAGTTAGTTTGTAATATTTGAATTAGTTATGTTTACTTAAGATTTTTGTGATAAGACATATATATTTTATACACACACATACACACACATATATATACTTGCAACATCTTTGTTTGCTTTGTCTGCAGGTTTATGCTGGCCACAAAACAAATTGCAAATTGTTCTCTTCTCCATTTAATAAGTAATTTGTGAAAGATTGGTACTATTTTTTCCCTCAAATATTTTATAAAATGTATCATAAAACAATTTGGGATAAGTTGTTTATTAGTATAAGGTTATTTTAATGTCTATAGACTCTGTAGTGCTAGCTCCTCTTTCATTCTTGTGCTAGTAATTTCTGCTTATGAGGAACACTGTCCATTCAGTAATATGTCCTGAATGTTTTAATATAAGCCCTATTCTCCCTCCTTTTCTAGAACCACAAAGTATGTAATTGTAATCACTCCATATTGTTGCTTAGGATACTAAGGCTTTATTTTTTTTCTCAATCATCTCTCTTCAACCTAGAGACAGTTTATTATTCTTTTTTCAAATGTATTGACTCATTCTTCTACAGTCTACAACTGAATTTTCATCTGTCTAGTAAATTACTGATTTCAGATTTTTCTGGTCATTATAGGCTTTATCTGTTTCTTTTCTCAAAAGAGCAATAATCTTTTTCTTTTTTTTTTACTATCTGTAAACATTTGCCTTATGTAATTTTACACATTATTTGGCTAAACTCGGTATCAGTTACTCGTTCAAGAGTAAATGCAAGACAGTATGAAAATGACAATGTAGGAGATTTCTCTTAATATATATATATCATATATATATTATATACAACATTATATATTATATGTATGTGTGTGGATATGTATACTTATATAGTTACTATTTTATTCAAATATTGTTGAAAATATGAATCAATAGAGATATAACAGGTTTTGATTATCATGATTTCATATTACAAAATGCATAAAATGTATTATGTTAGAATATATCCTAGAATTACTATTGATGTTAGATAATTAAAATAGATAAACATTGAAATTACTTACCTTATTTTTGCTTTTGATTTGTAGAGCTTTACTTGATTTTCAAACATTTTTATAGAGGTCCGATTTTAGAAGTTTGGATAAACTTTATATTAAATGTTAATACTATTTTTATCTATAAGATTGCAAACTTTCTATGAAACTATCAACACTTTACAAAGGTAGAAATTTTTCATTTGTGTGTAGATGATTTGTGTATTTTATATGTATAAAATCTGAGATTTTATCATATTCATAAATATGTTCTGAAATGATTAATTACTCACAAATCTGTTCTTATGTCTTTTTTAAGTATCTTTAAATATTATGATATGAAAATGTAGTAATAGTAATACAATACTTCTGTATTTCTAATACTTAAGAGGAAAATTGTAAACATTTATTTGTTAAGTTTAACAAATTTTCTCAACACATAAGATTTGGGATTTTAGACTATATGTCACATTATTTATTATTTAATAAAAGCAAGATATTTCAGATTATCAGATAAATTGTAGCCTTGGTTTCTATTAGTTTCTTGGTTTCTATTAGTTCTTTGCACTTTGGTGAGTCTTTTCATTGTTCAAATCCCAGTGATTACAGCTATAAAATTGCTATTTACATTAGATTCACATTCTTCATACTTTGTTAATATATACCTGGATTTTCAAGGAGATTACCTTGTAAACACATCTACTTAGTGTTTATTTATTTTATTTTAATATTATTTGATACAGCAAATATAAAACTTATGAGGCAATATGATGATAATGCCAATACTTTACCATTCTTCAAATTAAGATGTGAGAATTTAATTGTTCTTTCTAGGCTGAAGTTAGTGATTCATTTGGTCTGTGAAATGTGTCAGAGGTAACATTCTGGCCTGATATGGTTTGGGTGTGTGATGTGTCCTCCAGTTATGTGTTAAAGGTTTGATCCCCAGTGCATCAATGTTCAGAGGTGGTGCTGTTAAGAACTAATTGATTGGAACATGACCTCATCCATGGATTAATCCAGTGACATCTGAATGAACTACTGTGGGGGTGGTAGAAGATATGGGAGGTAGGACCTACTTGGAGGAACATGCCCCAAAGGGTGTTTCTTGTCCCTGTCCCCTTTTATTTCTCTGTTCTTAGCCTTCCATGAGGTAAACCGTTTTGTTCCACCATGACCTTCCATCATGAAGTTTTGGCTGTGAATTCAACAGACCACAGACAAAAACCTAAGAAACCATAAGCCAAAATAAATCTTTCTTCCTCTAAGTTAATTTCCTCAGATATTTGTCACAAAACATACAGCTAAAATATGGCCCTTGTAAGTTCAGGGCCTAAGAAACCTTGCATCTTCCACCAGGGTGACTTTGAAACATTCTCTTTGTAAGTCCTAAGGAACTACGTAAGAAATCTGACTACTCAGAGGCCATCTATTGGGAGAAAACTAGCCTTAAGCCTCCTTCTTTTTGTGTATCTCATGAGCAGTTCTTGATTGTCATTTTGGCGGAGAGTATTTTTTCAATTATGTTTGTACAGCAGACAGATTTGAAAGATACAGATATTACCTCCCTCTAAGGCAAATGATAGATAGGCATGCTTACCAACTATTATAATAGACTCAAGTTGCCCAAGCTTGGACTTCTGTCTTGGAGCACCGCCTACTGTACATGCTAGCATCTACCTCAGCCATCTACCTGCTTTACTCTATGGGACTTGCAGCTTTGAAAAGCTGAGAAAATATGCTGTTGATGATAATACTGTTTCATTTGTTATGCGTAAAATTGTTATTTATTTGTGAATCAAGGATTTTATGTTTTCTGTTCACATCTATTAAGCTGTAAAAGGCTAATATGTTCATTTGTTATTGGAGTAAAACCTCAGAGCTTTCACAGTTATTGAAACTGCTACACTAGAGAGGCCTCTGGTGCTGAGACTAGCCATCTAGTGATACACAGAAGATGCCTGGCCCACCACATTAGCTCATCTGCTAGCTGAACATGATTCTGTGACTTTAGGTAACATGGCAAGAACCAAAAAACTACCCAGCTGAGCACTGTCTGTCAAAAGATTGATACTCATTGCCTTAAGTATCTTGTTTTTGAATACTTGATGATGCACAAAGAGATAATTGAAGCAATTTGATTCAAACTCTTCAGTTGAACTTATTTAATATTTAAGCAAAAAAGAATAAGATGCCAATTTAATAGAAATATAATGAAAAAACTCAGACATTTCCAGGTTTATTTTCTGAAAACTTTTCAATTTAAAGATTTTTTCCTATAGGTATAACAATTAGCTATTATATTAATCTTTTATAAGGAGATAAGTAAGTCAGAATAGTTCATAATGTAGGAGGAAGGAGACTGGAGAGGACCTATGACAAGAGATCAGTATTATGTATGATCACTTGAGGTAAAAGCTTCTCTACAAACAGAAGCATAACATGATTGTCAGAGAAACATAGAACATAAATTCATTTTGGACAATCATTAAACAAATATTGGTAATAATTAAGATTTGTGTTCACTCTAAGAAAAACATGAAAGAAAAAAGAGAGGTATATTTAATTTTAGGCATCAACTTGGGTTAAGTTGACGCCTAAAATTTTACCAGAAAGTGGGTAAAGCATTTTAGTTCTCTGTGTGTGTCTCTGAGGCTGTTTCTGAAAGAAACTGGCATGTGAACAAGTCAGTTTAGGAAGGATAATCCTCACCCATCCAATATGAGCTTATCCTATCTGTTGAGACACAAAACAAAAAGACAGAGGGAAGGCAAATTTGCTTTCTACCTCTTTTCTCAATCTGGGACATGAATGCTCTTCATGAGAACTCCATATTCTTATGCATTTGTACTGCAGGACTTAACACCAGTAGCCCCCTTGGTTCATACGCCTTCTCTAAAAATGAGGGTTACATCAGCCTTCCTAAGCTCCAAATTTTTGGGACTTTGGGCCATGCTATTGGCTGCCCTGTTCTGGAGCAGGCAGATGGCCTATTGTGTTACATGATGATGTAAACCAATTTCTCTTATATGGTACTCCTCATACTATGGATTCTGTCTCTCTAGAGAGCTGTGAATAATTACAGAAATCTTGAGGAAAGTTGCATTTACATTGTTATACCTCTTTAAGAACTAGACACTGGTTACCAAGGTACTAAGAAGGAGAGCTTGCTAGAGAGTCAAAATAGAACAATACAGATTAGTGTAAAATGGTTTGGTACCCGAATCTAATAATTTCAGTGAAAAATATCAGCTGATTAGTATTTCAGTCATAAGCTCAATGAAGTAATTCATATTTGCATTTCAAAGCATAAAATTTTTAAAGATACTATTTAAAAGAGTAGTCTAGTAAAATTTTAAATTCCTTGATGAATTCTAGGCATCAGACAATATAAAATAGTGAACAATATATGGTACATAAGTTCAGGGAGCTTATAGTCACCTAAGTCATGTGACATAAGTTAAAATCTCAATGGTGTAAAGCTATCATTAAATAACTAGTTTTTGTGGAGTTTTCTCATAATGATATATACAGAAAAATAGGAAGAATAAAAATAAAGATCAGAATAATATATAAAACCACAAAAGGAACACATACATACTCTCATTAGAAAAGTATTTCATTCTATTAGAGGATGGTTAAAAAGAGGTTATATTTATACTCAGAAAGATATGGAACCAAAAAGCACATTCCTGACAAAGAGCTACAATTGAAATATAAGTTTGACAAAGTACTGAAGCAAGGAAGCAGGATGACTATAAATGGAACAAATACTTGGCTTAAAGAAAATATAAGAGGAACATGCTTATAAGGCTTGGGTATTTGGCTTGTTATTGTCTTAGATATTTTCAGTTTGAAGTAACTGGAGTATACCCAATTATCTATGCCAAAGAGGGAATTTATTATCAATAAGCAGGTATACCTCACAAATCAGATGTCTCTTCTTTTCAGTGCTCTGGGTTTTATCCTTATAATCTTTTTAGCAGTGAGTAAGTGGCTGTTTTATCTCCATCTCAATATCAAATTCCACAAGAAGAAAAATCTTTTAACTTGAATGAATATTCTATCCCTAAGCTCATCCTGTGTGGAAAGTTCTTTGAGATGGTAGTGGGATTTGATTGACACGGGGGGAAAAAAAAGAATCTACAAACTTATTTGGTTGATAGTGAGAATATTTAAGGATAGTGATTATTTGAAGACAGAGTAATCAATCACAAGACTAATGCTATACCTACAGAACATGTACCCAGAGAACATGTACCCAAATCCAGTATAATTGTGAAAGAGCATGGTCAGAAGCTGAATCAACCCCTTGGAAAGCTCTCAGCATTGTTAAAGAGAAAGGATATATTAGAGCAACAAGAATAAAAAAGCAGGTAAGTGAGAAGATACCAAGACTGTAGGATAAAAATAAGAGCAGGCACTTGCTAAGAGGAATAAGAAAGACCATGCATGGGATGTTTTGGTTAGTTCTCATAATAACTTCTATGAAAAGTACCTGGTCAATTCCTTTGTCCATTTATTGATTAGGTTATTATTATTTTGGGAGTGTTAAGTTTTTTGAGTTCTTTGTACATCCTGGAGATTAATGCTGTATCTGAGGTGTGGGTGGCAAAGATTTTCTCTGATTCTGTAGGCTTTCTTCATGCTCTTGATTGTTTCCATGGCTGTGAAGAAGCTTTTTAGTTTGACATCATCCCATTTTTTGTTTCTTGATTTTATTTTTCATGCATTAGGAGTCTTGCTGAAGAAGTTAGTTCCCAAGGCAACATGATAGAAAGTTGGGCCTACATTTTCTTCTAGTAGGCGAAAGATCATTGGTCTAATGCCTAGGTCCTTGATGCACTTTGAGTTGAGTTTTGTGCAGGGTGAGAGATAGGAGTTAAATTTCATTCTGCTACATATGGATACAATGTAATATTACTCATCCATAAAAACAGAATGGCTTTTGCCAGTAAATGAATGGATCTGGAGACTTTCACAGTAAATTAAATAAGCCAGTCCCCAAAAACGGAAGGTTGAATGTTCTCTCTGATATAAAGATGCTCACATACAACAAGGGCGTGGGGAATAGAAGCTCAGTGGTTTAGACAAATGGGAATGAAGGGAAGGGAGGAAGGATGGGAATAGGAAAGACAGTAGAATAAATTGGACGTAATTTTCCTCTGTTCATATACGAATAAACGACCAGAGTAACTCTACATCATGCACAACCACAAGAATGGGATCTGAATTAGAATACGTTATATTCCATATATGTATAATATGTCAAAATGCATTATACCTTCATGTATATCTAAAAAGAACAAATTAAAAATATGTGAGAGATTTTATGAATGAGATTTAGAAACCAAATTGTTTTGGGTGGAAAATAGAGGACCCAGGATTCAAATCCAGATTTATCTGATTCCATCATCCTATATTATTTTACCACTTGGAAGAAATAGGTGAGCAAAGTGCTGAATATCTATTACACCTCAATGACAGGATTATCTCTTATCACTAAGTCAAATGACTCCTTATTCATCTTTATATATAGAAAGAGAAGAGGAAACTAAAAATTTCAGTACTTTCCAAAACAAAGTACTCTGCTGCTGTTTCATTTACAACACTACATACCCACAACACTCCTTTGATTCAGGTAACTCAAGTAATGGATATTGTAGAGATAAGTAAGTGGTAGATAAGTAGCTGAGCTATGATTCTCATGATGGTACAGTTATCTTTACATTTATTATGTTCCAGTATTCCTTTAAAAATTATATTTTAAACTTGATATCAATTCTGTATAATATCTCTGCCTATTGAAAAATGCAAAAGTTGTGAAACTTTATGTAAAGTCCTTGTGAAAATTATATAATTATATAGATTATTTTATTGAAAATATCCTTAAAATTCAAATAATCCTTGAAATTCAAAACCAATTTATGTATAATAGATTCTGCAGTAGTCTGCATGACTGTAACATACGGTCTTATTTGGGAGGATGATTACTGCTATATGCCATGGAAAGACATATTTTTTTAAATTCATAGAAAATTGTAGAGACGATGAATGTTTGAAATCAAAATTATACATTGTACATGAGTTGTCATATATTCTTCTGAATTTTCATTTATAATAACCTATCGGAAAGCCCACAAGACTAGGAGTTAAAAGGCTGAGGTGACATCTGACTTTTGTTGTCAGTGGGACCTGTGAAGTCGAATACTCCTTTAAGCCATCTCCTCTTTTCTGTAAGCTGAAGAACTTACAGAATTGACCATTATGATGCAAACTAAGTTATAGTGCTCAGTGACTTAGTGATGGTTTTATTCCAAATTTCCTCAATGACATTTTATGTAAAATATTCCTGGATTGCCTACTCCATACAATACACTATGTTAAGTGATATAGAGGTCTTTGGTAGGTGAACAATGATCCCCAATGACCTGCCACAATTCCCAGAGCCTAGGGACTATGTTACTTCACATGGCTAGAGGAAACGGTTGCTCATCAGGTGACTTTGAGGTAGAAAGATTATCCTGTGTGATTCAAGTCAGTTCAATGTAATTACAAGGATGCTAATATGTGAAATGAACAGGCAGGTGATGGAGAGTCAGAGTAGTGCAGCATGAGGAATTTCAAATAACCACTGCCATCTTGGAACATGGAAGAGGGCCACAAGACAAGGAAAGTGGACAGTGCTTTGAAGCTGGAAAATGCCAGGAAATGGATTATCCCCTAAAGCTTGCAGTAGGAACATAATCCTGACAGCACTTTGACTTCAGGCACTAGGACCCACTTCTTTTCTTTTTTTTTGCAGGGGGGTGGGTGTACCAGGGATTGAACTCAGGGGCACTTGACCACTGAGCCACATCTCCAGCCCTAATTTGTATTTTATTTAGAGACAGGGTTTCACTGAGTTGCTCAGTGCCTTGCTGTTTGCTGAGGCTGGCTTTGAATGCACAATCCTCCTGCCTCAGCCTCCGGATCTGCTGGGATTATAGGCATGCACCACTGCTCAGAGCACTAAGACCCATTTCTGACTTCTGAACTCCATAAACAAAAGATTATGTATTTATTTTTTAAAGTCACCAATTTTATCACATTTTTTACAATGGAAGTAGAAAATTAATACACCATGCAAATGTGACAAAACACCCAGTATCTTCCTTCAGAGAGTTTATATTTAGAAAATAAGCTGCTTGCACATGAAATTTGTACATGATAGAATATGATCAATTTATAAAAGGAGGTGATCTAACATCTGCTGAACTCAGCTATCATTTACTAAATTCAGACAATGGGTACTATAAAGACTTTCATTCAGTGTGCTTGTAGCACAGTGATAGTCAAAATACAAGAGCAATATGCATCCCTGGGCCTTATAATCTCATGTAGATGAACAATTTTCTTTTATAAAAACCACTCAAAGAGACTATAAACTTGCAAATATGGTAATCAATAAAAAAAACATGTTTCTCTAAATGCACTTAATAGTGGAATTTGGAACAGAAATATCACAGAATACTTTTATGCAGATGTGGTCACTGAGCTGAATTCTAAAGGATGAGTAAAGTTTATTCAGTCAAATATGGAAGAGGAAAGCATTCCAAATATAAATAATAGAAAGAAAGCTGGTAAACAGAATTAAGAGAATGTCCTATATGACTAGAGACAAAATAGACAGTGAGCTGGCACTGAGAAGAGACTAAATACAAATTGATTTGGGTCTGAACATTCAGGGCCAGTGTAAGAGATTTTTCCATTCCTTCAATGTTAATGGCAAAGCAGAATAGTTTTAAGTGATCAATAATCAGATTTGCATAAAATTAGGAGCACCTTGTCTAATGGCAGAACTATGCATATAAACACAAGACTTGCTAGAATCACGCCACCATGGTATTCTGCACTTGGGTAAATAAAGATGAAGATACTAATTTTTAGAATTCAGGAGACATTTGTGATATTAAATTGACTTGCTGTGAAGTTGGGGAGAAAGTGTTTTAAGATCAGTAGTGATCAGTGGTGATTAGTGGTGATCAGTGCTGAATGCTGATGAAATCAAAGCATCAAAAATTAAAAATTAGGACTGGAGTTGTAGCTCAGTGGTGGAACACTTGTCTCACATGTGTGAGGCACTGTGTTCAATCCTTAGCACCACATAAAAATAAATTTAAGAAAAGGTATTGTGTCCATCTATAATGTAAAAAATATTACAAAAAATTAAAAATAACTAATTTTATTTAATGTTTACAGGTTACGGAACACACTCCTTATCACTTTATATGGATTAGTCTATGAAATACAACAAACTTAAAGAATGAATACTAATATTTTCATAATTTTTCATATAAGAATGTTAAAGAACAGAGAGATGAAGTAAATCCCCAGGATAACATTGCTATTAAGTGGAGAATAAACATTTGGACTCAAGTAGTTTCTAAATTTTGCTACATCTATGAGAAGTATTTGTTTGATTTAGGATCAAGAAATCCATTAGGGAATTTGTTGAGAGCTGTGCCAGTGAGTGATGGAGATTAAAAAAAAGTAGATTGAAGAAAGCAGCAATTGACTTTCATTTTCTCAGAAGAGTTGGAGGTATGGAAATTGAATTGAAGTCATCTGAGTTGCTTGGACAAATGAACAGAAGTTTCTTTTGTGGCAGAAAAGGCAGAAAGTAAATCTGACCAAAGCTCATGCCTTCTGCAGTAGGCTCAATCCCAAGGTAGCATGGTTCCCTATAGTGAAATGCTCTTGTCCCTCAAAACCCTGTATCTTTCTGGATGGGTTGAGGACCTTCCAAGTCCACAGCAACAGATGACTTCAATTTGCACCAAAGGAAGCACACTTTTTCTAGTTCCAAAAGCCATTCATGATTTCCAGGGCATATATGAGCAAGCCAATAAAACCGGGAGAATTCCCTGTCTGTGCACCGTGGTCCTGTTATGAAAGGTGAGAGCTCAACCTATGCTTAAGAATATGACTTCCCAGGCTAAAGTGCACTCGCCACTAGTTCCAAACTTCTTGTCTTCACAGTAAAGACAAATAAACAAACAAACAAAAAGTTCCCACAACTATTGTTCTGTGGGAACAGAGGAGTTAGAGATTATGTAAACATAAATTCCCTAAATGCAGAAAACTTATCAATAGTAATAACCAAGAAATTGTTTTGATTTCTAAGTTCAGTCAATCTTCTTTTTCTAATACATAACTTTAATTTTCCAATAATAGTAGTCACTTTTTAACATAATTGGTAAAGATAAGGAAGTATGTTGCTGAAAATCTGTAGGCTGTCATGTATGTCTGTAATCTCAGCAACTTGAGAGGCTGAGGCAGGAAGATCATGAGTTCAAAGCCAACCCTCAATAACTTAGGGAGGAAGCCCTATGCATCTCAAAGTAAAAAAATAAAAAGGGCTAAGGTTGTGGTTTGGTGGTTTCCCTGGGTTCAATCTCTGATACCAAAAAAAAAAAAAATGCTCTTCTTTTATGGATGAGCTACATTAGTAGCCAATTTCCAACCTTAAGGTATCACTGAAAATTAACCTGGCTTAATTTCTTTAACACTAATTATAAGTATTAGATCTATGAAACAGTTTCAATTTCATTGCATTCTATAACAAATTAGATCTAGCACATTGGAAAAACAAGTAAATATAAACATTACATAATATTTCTCTAAATATATAAATGAGTTAATTCTGAATACATTAAAGTTAAAGCAAATCACTTCTTTTTTTAAATTTACTTATTCTATTTAGGTTTACATGACAGCAGAGTGCATTTTGATTCATTGTACACAGATGGAGCACAACTTTTCATTTCTCTGGTTTTATGTGATCTAAAATCACAATTACATGCCATCATACATAAAGCTAGGGCTATGATGTCCATCATATTCCACCATCTTTACTGTCCCCCTGCCCCTTTCCCCTCCCACCCCTGTAACCAGAAGTCCTCCATTCTTCCCATGTCCTCCTCCACATTATGGATCAAAGAGAACATTTGGCATTTGGTATTCTGAGATTGGTTTACTTCACTTAGCACCTTGGAGTTGGAAAATATGAAGGCAAATCACTTCTACACAGAGACCTGTTAAAAGTTTGTCATTGGTCTGGGATTGTAGCTCAGTGGCAGAGTGTTTGCTAGCATGTGTGGGGCACTGGTTTCAATCCTTGGCACCATATAAAAATAAACAAATAAAGGCATTCTGTCCATCTACGACAACAAAAATTTTTCTTAAAAAAAGTTTGTCAACAACTAGCAGTTGAGCTAAAATGAATAGTATGCAAACAACTCTTGCCATGGTTTACACTTACCCATTAGTTTTTCAACAGGGTAAACTGAACTTCTGTATGCCAGCTAGCTTGAAGTCATTTGCCTTGGGCTAGCAAATCCTAAGTGTTTAATACGAATAAAACATGTTGTAAGATTGATGAAGACCATAAATAAAAGATATAATTTTAACAGGGAAAAATCTTACAAACTTTACTTTCCTACACCTATATACCCACCTGCACTGCCTTCTGCATTGTTGAAGGCAATTTTCTAATTGTGTTTTTGAAATACAATGCATCCTATAAATGAGGTTTTAACAGCAGGAACTGAGGAGATGAAGAAGAAAAGTCTACAAAGCATTTCATTTCCCTTGTTTTTTTGTTAATAAAAAGATTGGCTTTGTTTTCTCTAAGAATTCATATTAGTTAGAAGAAAGTTAAGATGAAGATATGAGATTCAAATATGAGTTTGGGATTCATAGAACATTATTTTAAAAATTTCCATGAGGTATGATGGCAAAGATAAGATATGTTTGACCTTAAACTCTTGCCTGATTTTGCAGAGTAATATTGCAGAACATCAGATTTTTATACTAGAGTTGCTTGCATTAGAAATCTGCAGAAAGTGATGACAATCATAGGAAAAGGGAAACACAAAATTCGTTTCATTTTTGTGTTGTTCATCTAAAGAATTTCAAAATAAAAAGGAAAAGTGGTTTCTCGGAGGAAGTTTCAAATCAGACTTTTTTTT
>CM053405.1:66277275-66359462 GCA_028644305.1 Xerus rutilus
ATGTCGCGTCTAGTGTTTCTCTATTTCTCTTATGTTTCCCATTCCCACCTCCCTTATTCATCAGCATCCATTAATCAGAGAGACCATTCGGCATTTG
Organism: Xerus rutilus; assembly: GCA_028644305.1. Taxonomy (NCBI): domain Eukaryota; kingdom Metazoa; phylum Chordata; class Mammalia; order Rodentia; family Sciuridae; genus Xerus; species Xerus rutilus. Next base: position 66,277,373 of record CM053405.1, read on the forward strand.
GTTTTTTGGGATTGGCTTACTTCACTTAGCATAATGCTTTCCAGTTCCATCCATTTGCCTGCAAATGCCATAATTTTATTCTCTCTTATTGCTGAATAATAAGCTCAAATCAGACTTTTAATGGTTGAGATAAACAGTGTTTCTAACAGTGAAGAGCAGTTGCTTTTAGGTACTTTGGTCCTGCCTGGGAAGAAGGTAAAATTGTCTCTCCACCCTAGAATTTATTCACTTGTAGTACTTGCAGTCTTGGCTGTAGAAGAAACAACAGTGGTATTCTTTTAGGCATGATAACCACAGCCCTTTAATTCTTCATCAGTTAACATTTTCAAGTTTAATTCGCCCAGGTTTTGAGGAGCTGCTTGCGTGTTTTCACAATTGGCTAATCTAGACAAGAGTTTAGGGGAAACTATCCATGGAAGATGCTGAGAACCAACAGCAGGATGGACAGAGGTGAAAATAAGGAAAGAAAATTCATCTACATACCCAGCAGGTATCAGCCATTTATATATTCATCTGTTTTCAGTTCTCAACTTGATAAGAGTGTGTCCATTTCATGGTGCCTTGCAGAGAAAATGAAGTGTGTAAGGTCATTCAATAAAGATTAAATTAAAAACATATTCCTATTGCACCCTCAGGGTCCATTAGCCTTGATGAGTGTACAAATACGTTCTTTGTGTTATGTGCTCCATCCTGAAAGAGATTCTGTGCTTCGCTCATTATAAATGTGCACCTGAAAAGATTGAACATTATCCCCTCTTTTTTAACTGACCTGTGGCCACCGCTGGGTTCATTAGTGCAGAACATCTTTTCCACTGGCTGAGTCTGCCCTATTGTTTGCCTTGGCCAGGGTCAAGTCAAGGGCACCCAGCCTAGATTGGACTCATTTGTCACAGGGTCTAGCAACAAAGCTGATTTCAGCAGAGACGGGGTGAATTTCATGGGGCTGAAACACAACCTTTGACATCAAGTGCCCAGGGCTGCTCAGAGTTGCACAGATGGCCTGCCACCCTTAGGCATCTAGGAACAAAGAATTGGTGAATTATAACAAAAATAAAGTTTCCAAAGTCAGCATATATTTTAAGTGTTTAAATTATTTGCAGGGATTTTTGACAGTCTAAAATTGCATCTTGAGCACTTGTGATAATCGCTGTGCTTTTTAGACTATGAAGGAAAAAAACAATTCAGTTGGGGGCTTATTGCTTAACTGGTGTAACGGTGTAAAGTGTAGCAATTTAGTGTGGAGTGCAGGTTTTCCATGGTCAGCAGGAGCCGGCATGAACAATGGGTCGTGCTGAGGTAGCATGTGGAAAATGACTTTAATACACTATATAGAATGGCTTATTGCCTTGGTCAATAGGCTGCAGTGAAGATGGTGTATTCAGCCACTTGGGAAGGTTAAACCTGTCAGGGAACACCGTGACTGATATGCAGGGGCTGCTTATGAGGTCTCTAATGGAAAAACCTGACAAGCAAAGTTATAAAGGTTACACTTGACACATACTTCAGCATTATGCCTTATATTAATCCATTTTTTTAAAGGTAGGGTACTTTATATTTGTTAGGAATTGATGCCACAATAGTATTAACACTCCAGAGGAAACATTTAAACTTTGCAGTAAAGTAAGGAGCATGACAGGATGAGCTCACTGCCTGGGTAAGGACACTTGCATAAGATGCCCGCAATGCATTTCTCCCAGTACATAATTTGTTATATTAGTATGCCTTATTATTGTAATTCAGGATTCATAATTTTAAAAACATCTTCATGATAATTTTCCACTTCTATTCAAAAAGGGATATTTATTGTAATATCATTATAATGTATTCTGGGAGAATGCGAAGAGAACAGTAAATTTATGTAGGATATTTTTTGTTTCTCTTTGGAAAAGAGAAAATACAGAATAAAATTCTAACTTTGCACTGAAATTTGGGGCTGCAGTATGGTTCAATACAAATGGAAGACCTGAAGTTCTTAACATAATTTTTTAAGATTCTATGTTTAGGTTATGGTGGTGAGCTTTTGTAAGTGTTCTTCTCCAATTAGATATGCATTATGTTAGTAAAAATAAACATAATTGAGCTTTTAGTTCCAATTTTATAAAGGATGTAAATAGGCAACAAACTAGGCATTTTTGAAAATGTTAGTACTATATTGAAGTCCTCAGTGGTTTCTTTTCTTTTTATAAATAAATAAAATATTCAATTATTCCTCCTAATTCCATAAAAAGAATCAAAGAGATTGGTAAAAAGTTGGCCATTTCTTTCCGAAGTCACTGAGGATTCTAACATTCTTTATTATTATATTTATGAAAAACTTCAATTATTATAATAGATAAGAAATTATGTGGAAGAGTGTTAAACATAGAGTATTTTACGTTGCTTTCCCTTTTTCTGTATTCTAAATCAGTGAAAATCATAAGCATTGTTCCTGCTTCTTGTTTTTGGAAGAGTCTCCTGTGAAGAATGTTGGATTGGCAATACTGGATGGTTGAGGTCCCTTATATTACATTTCCTTATATAAAATTACCCAAAAAAGATTCATATATTTTTGTGAAATGCTTATATTTTTAGGGGAGAGGAAACTGTAATTGAGTGTTAGATTTCTAGCCATTTTTTGACACTTACACATGGAATGATAGGAAGAAATTATAGTAAGGATGTAGCTCTATAAAATGGAAATTTGAAATATCTGAAAGTTCAAGGTAAATTGTTCCTGGGTAACCTAACTATGTGAACTTAAAAATGTCAAATTTATCCAAAGAGGAAAACAGACAATAAAACATTATGCCTTACGTTATTTAAAAAATAAAATTAGATGTGCTTGTATAATTTTACACAAAAATCTTTTGCTGTTAATAGTATTATATGTTCTGTGAATGTATGTACATGTACACATTACATTTTTATGATGGTGTATGTATGTCTGTTTACACATATATTTTCCTAGTTAGAGATGATTAAGGGTTAAATTCTGGTATGTCAAATAGTACAGAAATATACTTACCTTACACTATAGATGAGTTCAACTACAATTCAATTTTTAAAAATTATTTGAGAAGAAGTTAGACTTTTAAAACTTTCTCTCTTTGTTATAAATGAAAATTTGCAAACATCTTTTTTTTCCTTACCTGAAGGTGTAGCTGCACTGTTATTATTATTAATTTCTTTCTCAAATGGTCTCTTGACAAAAAAGTTAAATGAATAAGAATTTGAATGGATATTAACATTTCATATGATCTTTCATTATTCATTATGTTAGCAAGGCATGAAAGTTATAAAACTTTTTGAGACATAATACAAACAAAGTTACATAGAGGTTTTATAAATAATTATATATGTATTTCTTATGTTCACTGTATTACCCCAAATCTTTATAAGTTCAGATTTAAAGTAATTATTGTGTTCATAATATGTATATTATATGCACATGATTGTAGTGATATATTTCTCTTGGAAAATGTAGATATGTGTACTTCAAATGTTTAAAATACTTCTGCATAGAAGGGAAAAAAGAACATGTATACAATGAAAAAAGAAAGAATCCACCCTAAAACACCGTATATAATAACAGAAAGAACCAAATGAAGTAGGCAACAAACAATAGGGCAGAACATCACTTCTTTCACCTGAAAACATCTCCATGAGTACATGACTACAAAATGCTTTCTGCCATATTCTTTAATAAAAGCTGGAGCTATATTTCACTGCATAATTTTTCAGACAAAATATTTTCACTAAAGCGAACACAATTAAATCAACACACATTGGGTACACTGTATATACCAGATTCTGTGCTAGACATCAAAGAAAGTTCAAATGTGTGAGATAACTTGATACTTCTCTGGATATTTAGTGTAAATTCAATTGAACTAAAGACCTACTATTCAATAAGAATGGTTTTTTTTGTTTGTTTTTACTTTAAACACATGAACTACTCTGAAAGAAGACAAATTTGTTAAAATCTTCCAAAGAGCTAGCAATTTTGATAACTATTAAAGTCAAACAACTGAGTCATAATTGTTAAGGAAGATTATGTGAGTAAAAGTGGTGAATTGAGATGATTGCTGTTTAAAAACAATAGTTCAAACTGTATATTAAAGTAAAAAATTCTCATAAAATAGTAAAAAATGTCATTGTTTTCATTTTTATTGAGATTATTGCTTGTTTGGTTACATGGACTTCATTTCTTATGATTTATTTTTTCCCAAAGAGTAAATAGTGGTTAAAATAATACAGAATAGCTGGGGGCAGTGGCGCACACCTGTAATTCCAGCAGCTCTGGAGGCTGAGGCAGGAAGATCGCGAATTCAAAGCCAGCCTCAATAGCTCAGCAACACCTCAAGCAATTTAGAGAGACTCTGTCTCTAAATAGAACATAAAAAGAGCTGAGGATGTGACTCACTGGTTAAGCGCCCCTGGTTTAATCCCCAGTACTCCTGCAAATAATAATAAATAATAATACAGAATACATGGAATATATTATTGTGGTCTATGGTCTTCCAACTAAATGGAAATATCGACTTTTCAGTTAGCAATATGAAATAAGTAGGTTCTGCCAGTTCACTTCTCAGTGAACAAAATGGGTAAGATAAAAAGAACATCAATTGATATTAAAACCAGCAGTTTCAACAGAGGGCTCAAACTGACTGGATAAAAAATCAAATTACCATCTCAGTTCTTAGAGTTATTACTAAAGTTTTTAAGGCTCAAAGATAAAAAGAGCTTGTGCATCTTATGTTGTCTTTGCCTTTCTCATAGATTATCATAAAATTTTATTCCCACAAGTTATTCAGAGTATAAATTTGCTTAAAATGATTTTTGGTAAATCAGGATTATGTGATTAAGGTTTTACAAAGTTCAACAGAATTAATTTCTAGAAGAAACTATCCCCTAGCCCCTGATTCAGCACTTCATTCTTGATAGTTTCACAATGTCAGCCACTTCAGACAATCTTACTAATTTTCATTATATTTTTAGATTAATAGTATGATACATCTGAGAATAGGTAAAATGGTGGTCTGAAAAATACAATATGCATATTTATAAAGGTAAGTTTTACAGTATCTCAAGTTTAGTTAATTTGGCTTCAGAGTATAAAAGAACATCCTTTAGACACAATTGGTCCATTTTTGCTTACCAATCTACCTTCTTAAACATCACTTTATAAATTCAACTATGCATTTTCATAAACAGCTTCTCACATAAGCCTAAAAACTAAACTGAATGTTATTGTTGAAAAAAATTGTACTGTTGTCAGATTGTACAAAAAAAATATTGTGAAGATTAAATTGTTTATAAAGAAAAATCAACTTTGCATGAACTTACCTAAATACACGCATCACGTACCAAAACCAAAAACAAAAAAGGACAAAGTACAAAGTACATTGCTAATTTTTTAACTTACAGGCCACTCAAAATAATTGGGACTACTAAGTATATGAACCCTGAATAGTTAAAGCCTTTTTTCTCACCAAATGTGTGGTGCTTTTAAAGTCAGAAGATGGTCAATTTGTGGAAATAAAGAATATAAGTGTCAATAATCCAAAGTTAAATAAAAAGTGTTCATTTGAAAAAACTAAAAAGCATATATTAATAATATGCATAGTAGACTGTAGATACTATTTTATTTAAGTGAAACCAGTATTTTCTCATAAAGATTATGAAATTGACATGAATGGGATCTATGTATAAGAAAAGGGATTACAATCACTGTATTTAAATTAATCCACAATGTTTTGAAAGCAAATAAAAATCAATTCTTATATCTTGTTTATAATTGAGTCAGGTCATAACCTCTTTGAAAATTACATGATATATGTTATTTATGCCACAAAACCTTTTTGATCTTTGGTTGACTTGGTGTTTTGACCTTGCCTTAGAACATAAGACATTCATGTTGACTGATGGAGAGGTCACTGAGCTTACAGCACAGTTTTGGTGTTTTATTTTAACAGTTCAATAATAAGGTGAAGAGGAACACTTCTGAGAGAGACCCTTACAGCTTTATTACCTTTCTGTTATTAAGATCTCTTAAGATAATTGTTTTCAGAACTATAATATGATCTTTTTAGAACTTCTAGACTAAACATCAATTTCTGTTGGTCATAATTCTGTTCCTGCTGCTCCACATTATATTAATTTTCATTAAGTTTATTACATCTGAGATCTCTCATAAGGTTTATTTAAAATGCATTCTCTGAATAGATACATGCTGTATATTCTTACTGAGGATAACAAGACCTGAACTTATGGTTATGCTACTCAGAATAATCATATTAAATGTTTTAATCATGATCATATGTTGATACTATTTTGTGTATTTAATCATGTATCATTTTAATGTAAACACATTTAGAAATATATCACAGGTAATTTCATAAAAATACATTTCAATCACATATAATATAAAGCCTCATTTAGGCTTTGAAAATGTTTGGATAAACTTCAAAAGGAAAGACAATCAACACATTTTTCTAGAATGTATGATGTCTATATAAATCAAAATGTTTTCTCTTAAATATTTTCTAATAATTTATTAAAATCAGAAATAAACTAATTTAAATATTATTTTTTATTTTAATATGAACTTGATTCATGTATAGTTCACATAAAGCAAGATACACTTAAGTTTACTACTGTTCCATGAGTTTTGACAAGTGTACACACCAATAAAAACATCATCACAATTAAGGTATTGAAAATTTCTATCACTCCATAAGAGTATTCTTGTTGTTCTGTGCAGTTAATCTCCCCAGTTTGCAGAATCAGACAACACTGATCTGATTTATATTGCTATTGAATAAAAATAACTTGATTAAGAATTTTGCATACACAAAAATTATGTGATTTGTATATTTTTATTATTTTGGTTTTGCTCTGGTCTGCCCTTTTTTGGTCAGAATTAGGTTCTGAGATAAATCTAAATTATTCAATGTATCAATAGCTTTTCTTTTATTTATTAGTGTTGCAATGCATTATTACACAAAATTTTATTTTTTTCATCTGTTGGTGAAAATTTGATTTATCCTCACTGTGCAGCTACTATGAATAATGCTTTTATGGAAATTCAAATATGAAGTTTTGTGTACCTACATGTTTTCATAACTATTGGATAGATGCTTAGAAGTGAAATTGGTGGTACTTTTTGACTGCTATAATCAAAATTTCTAATTTTTATTGTGAAGATCCTGGGATAAACCCATTTTTAAATGATATCTGAATTTCAAATTATTTTCCTTAAAGCAATTTGCCAATATCCTTTTGTGGATTTCTGCAAGTATATTTACGTGTTCTTTAGTTTCCTTTTTTATAATGTCCTTATCTGATTGCTGTATCAAAAATATTCATTACTGAGTTTGTTTAAAGACAGTAATAGTGTTCTCCATAGTTGACTTAAGAGAGGTTTCTCTTCCTTTATTTTCTGAAAGCATTGGTGTAAACTTGAAATAATTCTCACTTCAACATTTCACCAGTTAAATCATATAGTTGCAGAGTTTCATTTGTGGGGAAGTGTTAAAATTACAATAGTCATTCTTTAATAAAGTGTGCATATTTATATATTTATTAAGTATTATGTCAATTTTAATGTTTTTTTCTAGCAGAAATTGGTCCATTCTACTTACATTCTTCAATTTGTTAATTCATCATACTATTTTTCCTATATCATTATAACTGTCATAGATTCTACAAGATAACGTTTTTTTTTTCATTCCTGATATTGATAATTTGTGTCTACTTTCCTTTTTTCCTGGTCAAGTTTAAAGTCTTATTATTATTCTTTTCAAATAACTATTGTTTCATTATTTTTTTTAAAATTTGACTCCTATCACTTTCTGCTCTTATATTCATTTTATATGTGTCCTTTTATTTACCTTGTGATTTTTTCTCAAACCTCGATTTATTAAAGGTGAAGCACATATTACTGATTTTAGATATTTATTCTAACATAATCATTTAAATGTAAAAAGTTCTTCTTAAAGTAGTGTTTTAGCTTAACTCTTAAATTATCAAATGGAGTGCTGGCAAAATAATTATATTCAAAATATATTTCTTAAAATTGTTCTTTACTATTTACTTATAAACATATATGTATAATATAAAATTTAGTGGACTATGAAAGTTTTTAATATATGTCATAATTTTTATACATCTTTTAATAGTCTACATTTGAAAAGTATTATCCATTTTTTGTTGTTGTTGTTAAGTAAGAACTCATTAGGTGCAGTGGTACATATCTATAATCCCAGTGACTTGGGAGGCTGAGGCAGGAGGATTGCACATTCAAGACTAGCTTCAGCAATTTAGCAAAACCCTAAGCAACTTAACAAGACCCTGTTACATAATACAAAAAATTAAAAAGGACTGGGGATGTGGCTCAGTGGTTAAGTGCTCCTGAGTTTCATGCACAGTACCTAAATAAATAAATAAATAAATAAATAAATAAAAGTAAGAACTATTAAAAAATGTGTATTTTGTATTGTTTTCTGGATTATTTTCAGGTGTTAACTTTATCAAAATTTGTTAGGAATTAAAGTCAATTCAGGATAATTCTGGATGTTCTTTTCTTTTGTTTATTCTTCTAAAGTTTATTAAGTACCTTAGATTTAATGATTCATAAATTTCACAAACTTTGAACTAGTTTTGTTCATGTCTTCAAATACTTTCCCTGCGTTTCCTGTTTTCTCTTTTTGTGATACAAAAGACCACTTGATATTTCCTCACTGGTCACTGAGTCTCTTTGCAAGTTTTGTTCATATTTTTCTTTGTGAGCAATTTAGATAATTTTTATCACAATGTCTTCATAATCACTAATTTCTTCTTCTGTAGTGTCTAATCTTCTGCTTTTTCCCTCCAGTGATTTTATTATAGTGGGATTTTCAACTGTAGAACTTCCATTTTGTTCTTTGTTGAATGGTGGTTCTCTCTTTATTATGCGATTTTTTTTAACCTTTAACATTATTATAGCATACTTATAGTAGATGTTTTAAAGCCCTGACTGAAAATTCCATCACCTCTGATGTTTTCAGGTCTCCTTCTAATGACAGATATTTTCCCCCTAGTTAAATGTTTGCATTTTGTTTGGCAGATAGTTTAATTAACATGGATTATCCTTATGCTTTTGAGGATTGTTTTTCATCTTTGCAGGTTTGATCTAGAATTATCCTTTCTTTGGAGCTGTTTTAGTTCTACTGTTAACAATTGGAACCTTTGGGCGCTCTGTGGAAGCCCTGGTCTCATCAAGCTTTCTCTCCTCATTCAGTTCTGAATTTGTGTATTTCCTGGGTATGGGTGAACTCTGGGAATTGTTCTGCTGACAAATATCCAGTAGATTTTCTGTATTCAGAGTCATGGGGTTTCACCCTGCATGATGCTTAGTATTTAGCCAGAGCAAAGATATAGCAGTAGATTCATGACAGTCTTTCCTTGTATAGCTAGCTCCTGCCCACTGTGTTGCCTGGCAAAGTGAAAACCCCTCAGTCTCTACAATCTCTGATTTTTGAGTCTTCGATAAAAAATACTGCTTATGTTTCTTCCCCATGCACTGGAGTTCAATAGAAGGTAAGTTCAGATGAAAAGTTCAAGAAAGCTAATGAAACTGCAGATAACATCTTTTGTTTCCTCCTGCAGGGATCATAGTCCCTCACTCTGTTGTATGTGCTGTAAAAGCAATGGTTTTCTATAGATATTGTTTAGTTTCTACTTCTTTATAGTCAATGGGTAAGTTCAGTACTAATTACATTGTCATACTTAAAAACATCATTTCACTGTTGTCCTTCAAGTATTTCCTTTATATGAGATAGTGCTCCAGATGAGCAGTTTTAGGTGCTATGTATTTTGCAGAATCATCAGTATGTTAGATCCAAGTCTTCTCTTCCTCTATCAACTGACCATACTTATTATCATCACTAGAGACCCTAAGTGAGGGCTAAGAAAGAGCAGGGAGTAGCAAAAGTGGTGACCATGGACAGTAGGCCACCTCTCTATCTAACATACTTGTGCTTCCAGGACCTGCTGTGACCTGATCTTGTACATGCCACTTCCATTTGATGATGGAGTTTTCTGTGTATGTCCAAATTTATAGTGCACTAAATAGCATCCAGTTAACATAAAGCTCAGATCTTATGGTAACTTGCTAATCCATGGGTACATGTTCAGTCTCTACTCAAAAAAGAGTTTGCTACTAGGTTCAGTAGCAAACCTAAGGCTGTTTCTTAAACGGAGAACAGTTATCTAGAGAGGATGCTGAAGCTTTGCATTAGTTTTACTTATATGTGTCTGACAAATGCCCAAAGTGGATCTCTATTTACCATTATCAATTCAAGCATTATAGGATCTGCTAAATGATAGAGACTGAGAGTCAGAACAGTGTGCATAGCCGGCTGAACCTGTTGGAGAGCCTTCTTTTATTCTAAACTCCACTCAAAAATAGCAGCCTTTCAGTTCCTTTAATAAATGGACGGAGTAACACACCCACATGAGGAGTTTGTTGTCTCTAAAATCCAAAAAGGCCCAGAACAAGAGCATTTTGTTCAGTCTAGTCTCCAAATTTATCATACCATCCACACAATTTTCAACTTGCAAATGGATCAGCTCCATTTGGAAATTAAAGTGGAAAATCCTGCTAAGCGCAGTCTGATTCTACAGCAGAAATAAGTATGCCAGATTTATAGAACTCTGAATATTTCACTTAGATTCCAGTCCCAGAGTGTAAAGAAAATCTCCAAATAGCTGTGTGTAGTACCAGTAACATATCCTACAATGGAATGTTCATTTATAATCTAATAAGTTTTACTTTGGTGGAACATTCAATTTTCGGGTGAAGTAACTTTTCAGTTTTCATTTAGAACATCCACTATACATCTGTCATCTTATTAACATCAAGGTTTTTAATATTCTAGGGTTTATAAACAATGAAGAAATTTATTAGAACCAAAAGATATCATACCCACAGGAAAGGCAGAAAAACTGCATAGTACTCTCTACATTTGTAGATTTGAAACTGTATAGAAACGACTTCAGTGTCATAGCTGGACTCTGCAATATTTTCTGAGTCTGCATGATAGGTAAATACACTTCTTGAAATATAGTCTGAACGTTTGGCATAATATATGCTAAGATAACAAGGCAGAATGTTGTAAACAGAGACTATTTTAGGAAATCTAGGTTTCACTTTCTGTTAGATTATAAATAAATTTAATTTTTGAAGCTCCCATGGATTTACTTTGGTGATTCATAATTACTACTTACTAAGTTGATAAGGCCATATTGGGAAATTCACAACCAGAAGAGAACAATAAGAAAACCAAGAGACTATTTAGAAATCTACCATTATTTTCAGTATTTGTTGTATATATCCAATTATATTCTGAGAAGTATATACACAGCATTTATCATGCATTTTTATTAGTAGTATATATAGAAAGAACATAAATAAATTAGGCCAACATTCAGATTAAGTAGATTAAAGAGAAGAGGAATTAAAATCACTATAGATATAAGGATAAATTATCAAATTATGTAGCAGAAAAACATAATTTGAAATGTAAAAGCTATACATGAAATTAAACAAAAATAGTCAATTCATCCTCTCAAAGTGTATCAGGAATGTAGAGAAAATCATAAGCACAAATGTGCTAAATTAGTGGATATGATACAGAAATTAAGAAGATATCAATGTAGTAAAAGATAATCTGAACCATATTTTAGTCATAAGATTAAGAATGAGATGAGATAGTTTAGTAAAAAAATATATAACTGACAAATATTAAGCACAACAGTAAAAAATCCCACAAAGAATTATATCCCAAAATCTGAAAATAATGATTCTCAAGATAAACTATCTGTTCAAATCTCCCCTCTGCCACTTGTAATTTGTATGGGTCTGCAAAGCTGTTTTTTTAAAGTTTTCTAATTAGTTAAAACAAGTTATGATAGTATTTATCTCATAATGTGTTAAAAGTAAACTCATAAAGTTTTTAAAGCACTTATAATAATTTTAAGCCATTTTGATACATATAAAAATATTAAGAGTAAAACATAATCTAAAAATAGAGTTATAATGATTAGAAATTACAACTTGATATCATTTTGGAATGTAACTATTAGAAAAACAAATATTATATACTTTCTAAAGAAAAATGGACTTATGTCTCTGAAAAGTTGATGGACTAAATGATGGGAAAATTTTACTGAGAGTATTTATAAGACAGAAAGTGAAGAAAAAAATATAATAACCTAATACATATTAGGTACTCAATATCTCATTGAGTACCTAATACATGGAGCTCTCAAATACTAAGTAAAAAAATGGAAGTGTTATGTGATCTTAAATAAGTAAGGATAAACAGCCTAAAATAATAAGTGATGTAGAATTAGAATTTGTGATAGTTAAGTTCAAACTAAAGTTACAGACATTCTATAGGCATTTGCCAGTTAGAGTATATAGGAAGCTTGCCTATAACAGCCAAAAATTTTAAGAGCCAACACTTTAGATTTCTAATGAGGAGCACAGAGACACTTAAAGGGTTATATCTTAGTATATTGATAGGACAAAAATCACACCACTAGCAAATGGAGGAGAAAAAGATACATAGTCTGTTCCAGGCTGAATTTCTGAGAATAGGAGACAGAAGAGAGATATTTTCGTGTAGTAACTCCTAATTATGTTTGTAAATGAAATCTATTTTGACAGCTTTTCTCCAATCCCTGCTCTGTGAAACTATATTAAAATTATCTCATTGAGTACTCATGAGTCTCCTAAAAGATTTATTCTCAACCTGTGGTTCTCAAAGTTCTCAGTAGTAAAGTTCCATTAAACATGAGTTTCAAATCCCCATGCCAAATAAATAAGCCACCAAAGGAAAAAGGTAAAATCTTATGGTACTGAAAATATCAAAAAACAGAAAGACAATGAAAAATAAAAATAGCTAAAATATTTCAAAAGCTTACCAACACTACAGTTAAGAAGAAAAGATAATTCCTTAGAAAGCTCCATTGCATTTGAAAAACTTCAACTTGACATGAAAATTTTCAGACTATCATCAAAATAATCATAATAAAAATATGTAGACAAATTGAGTATATAGGTCCAGCAAAAGAGAAAATTTGAGAACTAGAAGATAGATTCTAAGAAATAATCAAGAATAAAATACAAAGAGAATACAATGAAAAGTGTTTGAGTGTAAAATATATGAAACGTAGGACATGTCTAGTTAGGCTTCCTTGAGAAGGAAATATAACATGAATTGATAATTTTCCAGAATTATATCCAGGCTTGGAAGTTCTGGAAAACTCAAGAAGGAAAAGTGAAAAGAAAAAAAAAACTAGTCAATAATAAAACTTCATAACATAAAAAGACTGTAACACTAAAATTTAAAGAAAAATTTTTCTAAAAATGAAAATGTTCACTAACTGATAGCCTACTTCTTGTCTATTGGGCTATAACAGGAGACAAGTGGGAAGGAAGATATTAGGGATTAAAACTGATCAAATTATGTTATATGCATGTATTAATATGCCACAATGATATCTGCTATTCTGTATAATAAATACCAATAAAAATATGAGAGGAAATGACTGACAATCTAAACTTTTATGTCCAGATAAGTTGCCTTTTACCAATAAGTGTGAAAGAAAGCCATTTAAAAACAAACTAAAAATTTTATGATAAGCTGCCCTAATTAGAGGAATTTCTAATGATGTACTTCAGAGAGAAGAAAGTAATTCCATAAAGTTTCTGTAACTCAAGAAGAAACATGAACAAAAATGGAAAAAAAAATATTCGAGTCTTTACAATAAAGCAAAGAAAACAAGTGTTCAAGGGTGTCTTACTTTGTTTAAGGACTGTAATAAAATACCATAAATTTGTAGCTTTCAAACAACAGAAATTTATTTCTAATGGTTCTAGAGGCTGTAGGTCTAAGATAATTGCCTGAGAGATTTGGTGTCTGATAAGGACTCACTTTCTAGTTCACCAACAGAACTTTCTTGTGTGTTCTCACATGGCAGAGGGAATAGCCAGCTCTCTGGAATTTCTTTTATTAGAACACTAATCTCATTCATGAAGGCTTCACTCACAAGACCTACCACTTCTCCCAATGGCTCACTACTAATAGCCTCACCGTAGCGAAGATTGCAACTTATGCATTTCAAGAAGACGTAAATATTCAGTCTATTGTGGAGAGTTTACTTATTAGGCATAAGAAAATACAGAACTATGATGGAGCATTGAGGAGTTAGTATAAATAAAAATATTCTAAGGCCCATGTATTGTTTGAAAGGAGAATGTAGATATGTTAATTATTCTTAATTTTTAAGGTTTATTAAACAATTAAGAATCTTAGTGATAATTACTAAAAGAACAAAAATAGACTTTTAACTGCTAGTTTATATAGGGAAGAAATGGAATTTAAAATAAATTCATTCAAAAGAAAACTTAGAAAAAAGAATTTTAAAAGGCTATAGAAAAGCACGGTATTAAATAAGATATAAGGTAGTTGAAAACAATCTATTACGAATAGTAATTAATGTAAATATTCAATTACAAAGCACAGACTGACAAACTTGGAGAAGAAAAGGAAAACAATATATTTGCCTCTTATGAAAAAACATAGTAAGAAGTCTTGAAAATAGTTAGGATGAAAATAAAAGAACATAAATAGCTGTACCAAATACTAAAGAAAATTATTGAACCTGTTTAGTATCAGAGAAAATGAATATTGAGCTAAAAAGACATTATTAAGCCTAACTAATTAACAATTTAAAAAACTAATTTGAGATAGAACATCATAAAATGCACATAATTAATAATAATGAGCATGTTAAGAACAACTATTAAATTACAGAGATAAGGACAAATTCACCATTATAACTGAAAATTTAACATTTTTTCAGTATTAGTATATCAAAAAATATTTGGGTAGGATATAGATTATTTGCAAATGTGATAATCATGATACAAAATATTTTCAAGTAGATATAGAATATTACTAAAATTTAATTATGTACTGCTCTATACACAACGCTCATCATCAAAAATCAACAAATCTATATTTTACAGACTGCTTTCTGTGACTATGATATAAATTAAAGATGTAGATTAAAAACAACATCAAGACATTTAGAAATAAGGAAATATACACCTCTAAACCTACTTCAGAGAATACATTTTAAACAACATAAACACTAACAATAATATAAACAGTGTAAATAGAAATTTGTGGAGAACTCACACCAACAACTATAAACCTTACACCCAAATATCTGAATCATCCTCAATCATCGTTTTGGACTAAAAAACTGAAGAGTGGGGGAAAAAATTGCAGAATGGATCTTAAGGGATGCTTCAAAAGAAATATATAACCTTAAATAATCATATTACTAAAGAATAAAGCTAAAGCTGGGCGCAATGACTCATGCCTGCAATCCTAGTGCTTTGGGAGGCTGAGGTAGGAAGATCCCAAGCTCAAAGCCAGACTCAGCAATTTAGGGAGTCCCTAAGCAACTTAGCAAGATCCTCTCTCCAAATAGAATAGAGAAAGGTCTGGGGATGTGGCTCAGTGTTTTAGTGCTCCTGGGTTTGATACCCGGTACCAAAAGAATAAATAAAATAATAGAGCAAATCCATATTGAATAGTACGGAATTGTTAACAAATGCAAAGAGTAGACTATAAGGAAATAATAAGCAAAGATACAGTAAATAGGAACCATAAAGTCAAAAATGAACTCTTTATGAAATGAATAAAGTGGATAAAACTCTGGAAAAACTTAAGATGTGCTAAAGAGAAAACACACATATATGAATGACAAAAATGATAAAGACACAGACTGAGAAAAATCAAACATTTGAAAATTTTTCCTAAATATGAAAAGTTAGAGTAAATATTTATTTTCTTACAAAAATTTAGTTAACTTGCCTGACAAGAAATAAAATCGTTGAAGTTACCTATATTATTAAAAACTAATTAGTACTTATAAATTACTATTTCCTTTTATAAAATAGGACCATGTGTTCTATATAGTTGCTATTGAATACTAAAAAGATTTTTAAAAAGTAATTCTATAAAGATATTCAACAGAAACAGAGAAAATGGATTTTTAAATCATTTTAAATATTTCTAGAACTACAGAGGCCCTAAGTCTTAATTTTTTCATTTAGCATGTTAAAATGCTATAAATACACTTATTAATACTATAAATATAAGACACGCAATTCCATGTCTTTCATAGATATGATTTTTGAATTAAATAGGTCAGTTACTAATTTGTTAAAGTTATTCCATTGGTTTGTCTTTCCCTGTGTCAATAATGTTATTTTAAATAAATATAGTTTTATAGTTATATAATTCTTGTCTCCACCTTGTTTTTCAAAACTACTTATGTATTTTTTTTTTTTTTTGGTACTGTACATTGAACTCAGGGGCACTCGACCACTGAGCCACATCCCCAGACCTATTTTGTATTTTATGTAGACAGGGTCTCACTGAGTTGCTTAGCGCCTTGCCTTTGCTGAGGCTGGCTTTGAACTCGCAATTCTCCTGTCTCAGCCTCCCTAAGTGCTGGGATTACAGGCTTCTGCCACCGTGCCCGGCTATCTTGTGCATTCTTGATCCTTACATTTTTAATATCAGTTACATTGTGATGATCTATGAAATTTTATTTAGAATTGCACTGACTATAGACAAACCTGTGAGGATTGAGACATTTTTAATATGGAATTTTCATATTCCTTATCTTGCTCTTTTCCCTCTATTTGTTAGTTACTGCTATTACCATTATTATGCTATCTGTTGTTGGTTTATAATAATTTAATACATATATTTTCAATTGGGGCTTCCAGCAACAGCCAGAAAGCCTGCTAGACAAATTCTAAAAGAGCTGCAACACTTCAATATCTTTTATATATATTTTTGTGTCCAGAAATATTGCTGTAATCTGTGATTAATTCTCTTGAAAAAGTTTTTATTAGTGAATTTTAGTTATAAATAATAGTGGGGGTTCATGTAAACGTATTCATAAATACATATAACATAGTTTGCTACATTTCAATCCCTCATACTGTTCTTTCCCACCACTGGTCTCTACTCCTGTTCCCCTTCCTCCACTCTATTGTTCTCACTTCTATGTATTTATTTTAGTTGGTGCATTATAGTTATATATACATAAATTTGAAATGCATCGTGATATATTCATACCTGCACATAGCATAATTTGATCAATTTCTTTTTTTCCCATATTTAATTTATTTATTTGTTCTATTTAGGTTTACATGATATCAGAGAGCAATTTGATTCATTGTACACAGATGGAGGATAACACTTCATTTCTCTGTTCGTAAGTGATATAGAATCACAACATACATGGAGTCATACCTAAAGCTAGGGCTATAATGGCCATCATATTGCAATATAATTTGATGAATTTCATCCTGTGTTTCTTACCCTTTCTTTTATCTCCTCCCTCCCACTTCTACTCTACTGATCTCCCTTCTGTTTTCAGGACATTCTCCCTTTTTCACTTTTTTTTCCCCTCTAGCTTCAACTTATGAGAGGAAACATTTGACCCTTGACTTTTTCAGTATGACTGATTTCATTTAGCATAATATTTTCCAGTTCCATTAATTACAAGAAAATAACAAAATTTCATTCTTCTTTATGGCTGAATAGAATGTCATGTGTATGTATAGGTGGTCTATTTCATTCATATCATTTGCAAATATGAAAATATATTTTATTTCCAAATTTTTATAAACTAGAACTTTCTCACACAATATTGAACAAAATTGTGACAGTGAAATTTGTTTCTCTCAATTCTAATTTTAAAGAGACACCATTATAGATAATAGGAGTTAGAATTTTCTTGACATTTTTTTTTTGTATACTAGGAATTAAACCCAGTTGTTTTAGTCAGCTTTTTAATCACTATGACAAATAGATCTCTCAAGAACAGTGTAGAGAGCCCAGTGGGGTGGCGCAGGCCTGTAATCCCAGCACTTAGGGTGGCTGAGACAAGAGAATCGCGAGTTCAAAAGCCAGCCTCAGCAACGGCAGTGCGCTAAGCAATTTAGTGAGACCCTGTCTCTTTATAAAAACACAAAATAGCACTGGGGATGTGACTCAGTGGTCAAGTACCCCTGAGTTTAGTCTACAGTACCAATAAAAAAAAAAAAGAAAACAAAAAAGAAAGAACAGTGTAGAGGAGGTTGTAGAAGAGGAAGTTTATTTGGGGCTCACAGTTTCAGAGGTCTCAGTTCATACAGGGCAGATTCCATTGCTCTGAAGATGAGCCAGAAAATCATGGCAAGAGGACACCATGGAGAAAAAACAACCAGGAATCAGAGAGAAAGCTCTGTTTACCAGGGACAAAATGTAAATCCCAAAGGTATTCCCCAATCATCCAACTCCTCCAACCACACCCTACCTGCCTACAGTTATGCCCATTTCACGCAAATCAGTGGATGAATCCACTGATCAGATTATACATTCATAATCTGATCATTTCACATCTGAATATTCTTGCATTGACTCATGCATGAACATTTGGGAAACATCTCATATCTAAACCACAACATCATTGGTGTTTGAACACTGAGATACATCCTTAGTCCTTTTAATTATTTATTTTGAGACAGGGTTTCACTAATTTTCTAAGGGTTTTTCTAATTTGCTGGAGTTGGCCTGTCACTTATACATCTTTTTCCTCAGTATCTGAGTTGCTGATATTATAGGACTATGCCACCATGCCCAACTAGAATTCTCTTGAATATTTCATGTATTGCTTGTTCGCTAAGAGTTTTACAGTGAATGAATATTTATTGTACCAAATGTTTTCTCAATAATTTTCTTTAATCTTTTAAGCACATAACAAATTAATGCAGTTCTTTAAGGAAAAACAAATTAATGCAGTTCTTAATGTTAAACCATTTTCCAATTATGAAATAATTTCTAATTTTGTCATAATGATGTATTAATAATTAATAATTATTGTACAATCTTGAATAGCTTGATATACTTTTATATTTTGTATAAGTCTTATCTATCTATATTTATCAGTCTTCATATTCAGTTATCATTATTATTTTGATAAAATGAAAGGCCCAAAAAGGAAGATTTTAAGATTGAATCTCACAGGGGGAAGAAAGTATTAATGAAGTGTAGTATTGAGCATAATGACCTTTAATTTTATCAATAAACCTTTTCTATTGCTTTTTAAAATGGTACAATTAAGGAAATGCTGTCTTGTACTCCAAACTGCCATTTAGGGGATTATAAGCTGAGTGAAACACATATATGGCTGAAAAGAATCCTACAATGATTGTGGACCTAATTAAGAATTTGATGTTAATGATTATATCAGGTTTGAAAATCAAATGTCTCTTTATTTCTTTAGATAAGTAAAGAAGAATGACAAGTGGGCAATAACAGAGTAGTAAAAATTTTCACAAACACTACTCACAGTTCTATTTATTATCACAGTGATGCAGTCATGCGAACAGTGACAGAATGATTAGCATTTTAAGTGCTATTCCATATCGGGAACAGGTAGCATTACTCTTGTTATTAAAAATTAAATTTAGTTTTAAAGGATACAAAAAAGCATAAAAATTGGAGGTATTAGTGGGGTGCCATGTGATGTTTTGATACCAGTATACATTGTGTATGTCTAAATTGGGTTAAAAATACGTCTCCTCCAACATTTATCATTTATTTATATTAGAAACTTACCAAATGCTTTCTTCTAGTTTTTTCAGATATATAGTATATTACTGCTGTCTACATTCCTGTACTATTCAATAGTCTACCAGAATTTCTTATCCCTATAACTTAGCACCCACTCATCAACATTGCCCCATTCCTCAGTCCCCCTTCTCTACCCTACTGTTACAAGCTAAAACCCTGACTCTAGTATACAGCCAACAGTTCTTCGCCTTTTTCTTCTTCTCTTTTTTCTCATGGCACTAAGGATTGCACCCAGGGTCTCCCACAGCTAGGCAAATGTTCTGCCACTGAGCTACAGCCTCAGCCCACTCCATAAGGATTTTAATAATATAATGAACAAAAAATATGTTTAAGGCACATATGTTCAATAAATAGAACAAATGTTTATGTCATTTTTATTTTATTTAAATTGTAAAAAATTGTGTGAACCCGAATTGTATAAATCCTATATATGTCATGTCATGTAATAGTTATGTTTCCAGCTATATGCTATTTTAAATCAATTATCAATGAATAAAAATAATACTGGAGAGAAACCATGTTATATTTGACCAAAATATTTCATAACTTATTATGGAGTTGGAGTATCAGATATGCCTTATAAAGCACTGATCCATTTTTTTACCTGTATTATTCAGCAATCTCAAAAAAAATGTGAGTTAGAAATTATCATGAGGAAATATATGGAATTTTTTAAGATAAAGAGAAGATATATAGAGGGAGAGAGAGAAAGAGAAAAAGAAGGATCTTAAATCAGTTGTTAAAAAATAAGTGTTATAAAGAATTACAATAAAACTAGGCAAAATAAAATATTTAGAAATGGATATAGCAGTACCCAGAAATATCATACATTCAATGAAACCAAGTATGGGGAACATTCTATCTGAGAGCTATGCTTTGGAAAGATCATAACATTATTTATTACTAAATTTCTACATATAAATATGCACAAGTATAAAAATTTTTTATAATATGGAACATCCCCTCCTATCTAATAAAACGTCAAAGGAGTGGCTAGATGTTGGTGAGTAGTCATTTGCAAATTATTTGTAGATCTGCAAATGGAAATACAAAGTATGCCTATGTTAGAAAACACCATCCCCAAACTCTAATTACAGCGTCTTTACCAATGAAAGGTGATTAACTTAATTAAGTGATTCAGAAGACCTGGATTCAATTCTAAATATTCCACTCACTAGTTCTGTGACTTGACTCTTAATTTTTCTGAGCCTTACTTTCTTAATCCAAATTATTCAATAATATTATTTAATAAAATTCATTGCTGATAGGGTAAAATATCTAGGAATTATTGTTCTGCCCACAAGTTGTCTGGAATAAACATTTTTTAAACATAAACTCTTCTTTTCCCATTCACAGGTAGAATCATATAATTGAAAGTAAAGACTGGAATGTTTTGACATCATTCATGTCTAATTATGATCAAAAAAAGAGGAAATTATACATTTACTTATACTCAAAGATGTGTTTTTCAAGGAAGTACAAATACTGAAAAAATTCATAACAGTATCAGATAGAACTCAGAAAAATATTACTTGAAATAAAAAATTATAAAATCTGTAGAATATTCAAGCATAGCAAATCTTGTTAGAAATTTGCAGATATAAAAATAAATCTGTAAAATGGAACAAATTTTCCAACTTTAAATTAGAAACATGGCCCATGTCCATTCTTTAGAAAACTGATCGTTGTTTTTATTTAAAAGCAGACATCTGTAACCACTTCACAGATTATAGGAATTGTGATCAGAAACACAGCATATGGTAGCAAGTGATGAATCTGAAGTGACACAGCTAAGTTTAGATCTAACTAAAATTTCTAGGTTTCACTGAAAAACTAAATGTAAGAAACATGCTGGCGTCATTTATTGTAACATGAAGTTAATATATGATATTCACATTCTTAATTGCTTTCTTAAATCAAAAGGGCAAATAAAACATACACTTTCTATTTGAACTTCATATTTGGTCATTTTTTCCAACATCAGTTTTTTGTTAATTATGCTGACAACTATAACAAAATAAAATTGAAAATGGAAGACATAAATACATGTATATGTTATATATAATTTCTAAGACTCCATAGATATAAAACTCATAAATAAAGCATATAAATAGATTAAAATGTTACTTATATGGGATGACAATTCTCATAAAATCTTGATAATTATTTAATGTTTCCAGATTATTTTTCATATACTAGATCAATTTGATGATGGCCATTCATTCATTTATATTTGTACAATTGAACTCTTGATTTTGTAAAATTTTCACTTTTTAATTCTGAAATCTTATTTTCAGGAAGATAAACTATGGTAGACATACACAAATTAACTTATGAAATCTCTGCAAAATAATGAGAATAATAGATGAAATCCTACTATTTGTAAAACTTTCATTGCAATCTAATATAAACATAAGATGTGAGATTTGCATCCAAGAGTATGTTTTATCATTTGGAATAGAAAGAAGAGCAGAGTTAGCTCCTAGAGTTAACAAAACATTGAAGGGTTTTCTTGTCCATTTTCCTGATATTAAGATAGTCTTTGGCTACATCTTTATTCTTTTCAAAACGCTGTTATAATCCTACTGATCCCACCATGGCCTATTGGAAACATGATGTGACCATCCATGTATGATCCTTCATGACTTGCATGTGTGGACACAAAAACTTTTATATTGTCTCCATGCTATTTAGAGATGGCTTATCTTGGGGTGGAGAGCATATTTGTGTGAAAAGGTTTTTACAGATTATGTGTTTAAAAAACTATCATGAAACATTTTTCTCTACTTGTTCTTGAGTGTGTTTGTTTGTTTTTACAAATATTCTTGGATTTTTAGGTTAGTGGTGAAGAGCACAAACCAAGACTCCAGACTATGGGAACTCAAATCCAGGTTCCTGTATTTACTTGCTGTGAAGACTTGAGTTATTTAATTTCTTTGTACTCCAGTTTTCCATTTGTAAAATAAGGGAAATAGTAATTTTATTTTATCTTATAGTTTTATGAATTTTAAGTGAGATAATGAATGAAAGTGATTTACATCAATGCATGACACGTAATAGTCAACATATGTTTATAGTTAGGATTTATTTGTCATGATTTACCACAATTACCAAGAATGATGCCAATCTGTCTACAACTCAGATACCCAATCTAAGCATGTATTTGTTAAGCCCAAATCTCTGAAATGTTTAGACAAATCTCTGAGAAAGGAAAGTTGACAGTCTTCTTTCTCAGGAAACCCATCACCATCCCATGATCAAATGTTCTGGATATTAGACTGATTGGTACAATTATCCTTTAAGAAGGTCCTTTCTCAATTTGTAAGAAACTTCTGGCCACTTCATGCTGGAGGGATTGGAAGCTAAGAAGTCTACATTTGATTAATCATGCATTTATTATAGTCCATGTACTCTCAGAATCTAGGAATTTCAAATTCAAAATACACTTCTGGCTTCTACTGCAATTGCTTAATTTCAGTGTAGTTAGGTTTTGTTTTTGTTTTTGTTTTTGTTTGTTTGTTTTTTAAAATTGGATTGTAACTAACACAAATTTGACAGCATAAAACAACAATCTTAAGCTCATAACTTTGTGGGTCAGAGGCCAGGTGAGCTCAACTGGATTCTGTTTAGGATCCCAGAAAAGCTAAATCAAGGTGTTATCCAGCCTTGGTATTTCTTGGAAGCTCTGGAGAGGAATATACTTTCAAGCTCCTACTTACTATTGCAAATTCCTGTAGGACTAAGGTTCCTGATTCTTCATTGACTAGTGTCTCAGGGCTGATCTAAGTTTCCAACTACATCTCTCAATTTATTTTCACATTGTTTTTTCCCTTTGCCAACCAACAATAGTGCATAAAATTTCTCTCATGTTCTGATCTCTGATTTCCTGTTTTACTATCACCTGGGGAAAACCCTGCTTTTATACAGGTTAAGTGATTAGGTTACATGCCCTGTTAATTTCCCTATTTTCAGGGCAACTAACTAGTATACTTAATGATATTTGCAAAATCGCTATAGCCATATAACATAATATACTAATGAGAATAACACCAGGAGATGAAGACCATGGGAAGTGTCCTAAAAATAGAGCTATGCCAAGATCTAGGGGTTAGTTCCCATGGAGAAGAATCACAGTAATGAAAAATAACAGGAAGAAGCATTATCAAACAGTATTTAGAATATTTTATGAACACTTGTATCATGTTATTTTTTAATATATGGTTGCTTGCCCAAACAGTAGCTTCATAAATAAATATTAAGTAAGTACTTGAATAAAAGTGACATTATAGACAACGGCCTTGTCATCTGATATTCTTATTGTCAGGATGAATATAGAATATTATATTAATTCACTATTTTTTCCTAGGACAAAACATTCCTTATGACATTATTTTTAAAAACCTAATATCTATTTTTCAAATATGACTTAATTCAAGTGATTTCTAAGTAAAGTGTTTTGTCATTATAAAATGCTCTTGTTTTAATATTTAATTTTTAGTTTTAAAATTTTACTATTTTGAATATTGGCTTCACTTTTGCTATCAATTACTGTCTAAATGCTTAAAATATTTATTGAAGAAAATTACTTGTTTATAATTTTCCTTTGCTATAAGGTATTAAATGTGCTTTGAATTCAATTAATAATTATAATGACATCCAAAGAAGTTATCTTTTTCCTTTAATAATCCAATCCATTTAGGGAGAACTTAAAGTAGATTTGTTATTTTTCCCTCCTCTTCTATGAAGGAAATAGGCATTTATTTGCAAATTTATTGGCAAATTTTATCTTTCTTAAAGAAAATTTGAGAAATACAGAAAACAAGTTTTTAATGCTACACATGATTTTCTACTCAGACACTCTCCAAAGGAACTAGTTGTTCTCAAGCGGAACAAATAGCCTAACCCAATAGCTAGTTTCAGACTCAAGAATTAAAAATCTGCTTTTATGTTGCTATTTTTCAAACATGCACAGACTTTCATACTTTAGTAGCTACAGAGCAATGCCAATTTTTTCATGTAAACTCCTATTAAATAAAGTATGTACTCTAAATGGTAGAAATATACATATACCCTGTCCAAGGAAAACAGAATTTAGCATTTTAGCACTCATCTCTTGGTTTAACTCATGCAAAGAGTTTATATATTTGTTTGGAGAAAAATACTTCAGTAGTTTTGCACGTATAGGCTAAACTTCTTGTGAAACCACAGAAGTTCTATTCTCTAGTTTTTCTAAAGTTGTACTTTTTCTTGGGAAAAATATAATTTAGAGCTTTCCTTTGCCGTAGCCATCTATATTATTTATTTGCTGTCCATCAAAGGCATTTCTTTTTAAATATCTGCCTCAAAAGTTACCATTGCCAATTGAATCTTTTAGAATCATACTCACAGCTGCTTACATATAATTTCTTCCCTCATCTAACACGTTGCCTTGACAAAATTAATATCACAAAATTAAGATATTACATACACCTGACAACACTTGGTAATTACTGGAAATTTCTACATTCTGTGAGCAACTGTTTCCTGTTGCTATTAAAGAGTAAAAAATCCAATTAGGAATAGTGATAGAAGAGAGAAAGACTTCTTGACTTTATAGTAAATTAGCTAATAGAATTCAAAAAGTGGAATTCCCATTCTTAAGGGAGGGATTTCAATTACATGGTAGACAAGAGTTTTCTCTTGTATGGAAGAAACTAGATAGGAGAAAATTTTGAAATTTCATATGCATCTTTTATTAAAAATAAAATTACTAATATTGAATGATTCACTTTATTGACTATTATTTGACATGCATGCATGGAAGGGAAAAGATAAGCATTATTTTAGTATCAAAGAACTTACGCATATTTTGTGAAGCCAAATAATTAGTAAGTCTAGAAGAGAGCAAATCAACTAAAAGTAGTTATCTGAGGGTAATTCTGTGATCAGCTAGAGGAATATACTCCTCGTCTACTCAAATAACATGCTTATATAAGGAAGAATAGACAAATAAGTATAAATTTTATATAGAATTTTATCATTTTATCTACTTATTGGAACTCCACTAGAGTCCTTTTTTATGTCACAGGAAGGAAAATGTGACCATTACTGTAATTCCTTTTTTTTGTTGTTAGTGAAAATTGCAATACAAAATAGGTAATGCAACTCCACTGCTGCCCATGAACAGTAGTACCTCGGCATCTCTCTACATGAAAGCTTATTTTACTATCACTTAAGGAACTCATTACCCTTTTATGAGGCTTACATGCTGCTTTACCAATATAGCACTCTAGTAACATTATGGAAGCATCATTATTCTTGCCAGTGGCATTTTTTAAAGCAAGGAAAACTAGTTTGAAAATAACTTCCTCAGTGTTCTTAGTCTTTTGTACTATGCTAATATTTTCCCACACTTTTGTTGAATTCTTAGCTTTATTTTAGTTTATCCACCATCTGGAAGTTATTAAAATGTGAGAAAGCATGTATAATTCTGATTTAATTGTTGTGATAAGAAACTTTGGATCATTTTAATAGAACTGGAAGGATCCAGGCTCATTCCTACATAGGAGCCAACAGAAAGTCCGCATTAACTTAGAGTAACGTGGACATCATTTTGATTCAAATCTAAAACACGTTTTAGATTCAAAAAGTCCAAGTAACTTAGAATATAGTTACATTATATTAACAGTTACAGAAAATCTCCTGTAGATCTGCCCCAAGTTGTTTTCCATTAATAAAGATTAAAATAAAAAAATTTGTAAATGATTTTGGTTGCATAGGAAAAAAGATTCAGGGGAATTTGTATACTATCATTATCTTTACTTGCTACATGAAATATTTTCTTGAATAAGAAACATGATGATTGAGTTTCAGCAAATTCATGGGAATACATAGAGATTAAATGAGTGTGTCTTATGGGTGACATTATTTCACTTGGTGTGATAGTGAAAATAAGAGTGCAAATAGAACCAACTCATTACACAGGATACTACTTTGTCTAATTTAGAGCATTCCAATTTAAGGCATTCCTTTAACCCACCTGTATTTTAAAAAAAGGTATTTGAATTATCATTGATGAGATGTTATGAAAGATTTTGTCAAGTGAATCTCAATGAAAGACTTGTATGAAATGTGATTTAGTGTATTTCATAAAGTAATGAAAAATGGATTTATAGGGTAATGTCTTAAGTACAGCAGAATGAAGAGATAAGGACTTAATAATTTATTTTGCTACATAAAACTCATAGAGAGTATGGATATTCTGGGCATGCTGGGTCTCAAAACTGTTAATATCCATAAACTGTTTCCAAATATGAGTACATTTGAATTGTTTGTTAGTATTAGCTAACCATTCTTGTTACCAACACCTACCTGACTAAGACCTTCCCCAAAATAAGATTAAGACTTTTCTATGCAGCTCCATGAACTACCTGTTTAACTCTATTTATTTATTTATGTTTGGCTGGCCCTGATTTGAACCAGGATGTACGCCAGGGCAGCTGGGGCAAGATGACACTACAGGGATATGAAAAATTCATAACTATAAAGTATCAGGTAATGAATAACAAATGTATTCACTATTTTGTACATTACATGACAGTTAGTTTTCAAATGTTACAATTTTTTCTTACAGGGAGAGCTCATTATAAAAGTATTAATAGAGATTTTAATATTCATCCAGGAACTTCTAGAAGACTAGAGGACATAATAAAAAGCCATTCTAACTTATTATGCAATTGTTGGTGTTAGCTTTATAAATACAATTTGCAGTTTTATAACTAAACATAAAAATGTGTCAAGTAGATTTGTCTTAGATTTTAAATTTCCAGGTTAAACAAGTTACCTGTATGTTTGGTTTAATTAATTCCATAGTACAATAAGCTAATCCAATTTTATTCTAATTGGATTTGAGGTCATATTTTTAAAGATTTAGACAATTCACTTTGTAATCCTCATGAATTCTTTTTTAACTAAGTAATTACTGGCAAAAATTAATGTTCTTCTTTGACAAAATCCTGATTTACAACTGGCATAATCTGAATTTGCCATTTGTCTTCCATTACCTCTGTCCATTCATTCATTCCTCTTTATCTTAAACTCACTTCACAAAAAAATAGTAGGTTTCAATTATGAAAAAAAAGGATAGACTAAAATTACTCAATAATTTCAACTACCTGGCACAATTTTATAATTTTTGTAATATTTCATTTCTTAGTTACATTTTAGTTTAAGTGAGTATATATTTTTACACCAATATCACTGCACAGTATCTCAGCAGCATCTGGGGACAAGAAACAGAACTAGGTAGCAAAATTAAGCTCTCAAATTTCCATATTTCAGAAAGTTGATAAAACAGAAAACATTTAATTAGAAGTAAGAAAGAACATAAGTCCCAGATGAGTGGCATATTCATAGTTGGAATCTTAGTTAATACATTTGGAAAAAAGCATGAAGAGCCAACCATTATAATTAGAGTCAAGAAATTGTGAATGCTGATTCACCCATTTTTTAGAGTTGATTTAAGCTGGAAAATAATGCAAAAATGACTTTCAAGGTATTAATAAACCCTAACACACAGTGTTTATTAGATTAACAAATATTAACTAGGTATCACTATGTTAATACCAAAAAATTAAACACTATATAGGTAAGGTATGACACTATTCTTATCTTTAGAGAATGTTTAAAATATGAGGTTAATTGCAGTTAAATTAAATTTGGAATATAATTTTATGTAGGGAAACATCAAACAAAATATGCAATTGTGTCATGCATTTGTCTGGGAATTTGAACCTCAAAATAAATGTATTTAACTTATTACTGTTTAGCTAGAAAAATATAAATTATGATTATGAGATTAATATAAACAATTGGATATAAAAATAATAAACGCAGGCATGGAAAAGCTAAACTCAAGAATATACTTGTGCAGTTATTATGATTTGATGAACTGAGTGCTACAGGTATTTCTCCATATAGCCTGGAGGTGTTTAGAGGATAAGACATTGATAACATTTTTACTCCTAAATCAGTCCAACAGATTGGCTTAATTTGTTAACAAATATTTATTGACTGTGTTTTGCATCTCCAACAACTGTTTAAAGCTCTAAGAATAAAAGCCAATAAAATAAACATAGTTCTCCTTATATACATGAACTTTCAGGAGATAAATTCTAACAAGTTAGAGTTCAGTTTTGTATTGATAGAGCCATGGTGTGATTAATCTTATAAATCTGCAATGTCAATATTTCATGTGGCATTCAGAGTAAGACATGAGCCCCTCAAGTGAACCTTCATTCCTCCTGCTGTCCTCTTCTGTACTACTTCATGCCATTCACAACAGACATATTGATTCAGCTTTATCTGGTCTTCCATTTACCAGAGATTCTTAAGCAAATGAGATTCCTAAACACTGATTAAATTCCTAGTGTTGCAGCTGTAACTGTGGAAAGAAGATTATATAGAAAAGATCCATGAATTAAACCCTGGGTAATGCCCACAGTGAGATGAGATTGGTTGCGGATAACGTCGGAAGGATTATAGAATACATGGCAGTAGCTGGAGGTAAGGCAACATATAAAAAGCCATTATACTAAGGAAAGAAAATGTAAATATGAAATGGGTGTTTAAATATGTGAAGTGTCAAAAATCACTTAAGCCAGGAGCAATGGCACACGCCTGTAATCCTGATTCGGGAGGCTGAGGCAGGAGGATTGTGAGTTCAAAGTGAGCCTCAGCAAAAGTGCAGTCTAAGCAACACAGCCTCTAAATAAATTACAAAAAAAGGATGAGAATGTAGGGATGTGGCTCAGTGATTAAGCACTCCTGGGTTCAATCCTTAGTACCAAAAAAAAAAAAGGCAATAAAAAAAATCAATTGACTTTCAAACCAGATGATTTGAGTTAGTTCCCCAAAACCCATGCTCCAAGCCATAGCTGCATGTGGCAGAAAAGTGGTACATAAATTTGTTAAAATTTTTCTTATTTCTCATTTAAGTCTGATAACATATTTTATACTAACATATATAAATACCAAGTTAAAGTAGCATGGCTAAGGTGGAGATATAAATCAGATCCAACAGTATATATATCCAACATATATTAATTTAGCAACTATGAATTAGTAATTTGTGTTTTATATATTTCTATCTCTATAAGGAATTTTCAGTGAATTTCATATTTTGTATCACTTTGTTATCAGTGCCTTACCATCAATTAATTATATAATATTTTGACTTTATAAAATATCAAATAGAGCTATAATTGAAACATTTCTAATAATTTGATTTAATGGTTGATTAAATAATAATATGAACTGTTAGCTATGCAATCATTATATTCTCTTATTCATTTACCAATAAAATCAGAAGTATTACAGGGAATAAAATTAGATTAAAAGAGGAAAATATGTTGTCTGACTGGGATAACATTGATGGGCAAAAATGTCTAACATAAGCCGGGCGTGGTGGCTCACGCTTGTAATCCCAGCACTTTGGGAGGCTGAGACAGGAGAATCGTGAGTTCAAAGCCAGCCTCAGCAACAGCGAGGCGCTAAGCAACTCGGTGAGACCCTGTCTCTACATAAAACACAAAATAGGGCTGGGATGCGGCTCAATGGTCAAGTGCCTCTGAGTTCAATCTCCAGTACTAAAAAAAAAAAAAAAAAAAAAAATGTCTAACATGTTTGTCTGGAATGGTGACATATGAAAAAGGAATTCTGATCAAATAGTACACTGGTTCAAATGAGGTGAAACATGTTTCTCTTTTGCAGGACTTTGGAAACCAGATAGATCGTAGATCCATGAAGGCAGGGATTCTGTCTTACCCATGTATATTGAGTGAATGATACTCAATAAACATTTGTTGAATTAATAAATATCCTAATGCACACTGTGATTCTCCAATATGACAGTAAAAATATGCAGTAGTTTCCTAATATATTTGGCCATGGGGAAATTTTTTCCCCACAGAGCAAATTGATGTACAGAATACACTTTGGGAAATATTGTTTGCATAGTTCCTGGAAGAGGCTTTATTACTGGGAATCCCTTTCGCTAAAACTTTCTCCACAGCAAATTAAGTTTGAAAAAAAAAAAGGATTTCCTATTATCAGGAAAATTCAATAAGCACCCACTGAATACCTAAAGTTCCAGTTATTGTGCTAAGTATTGGGAATACTAAAACAGCTAGAATCAAGTTCTTGCCTTGTGGATTTTTGCCCTAGCATGTTGAAATAAGCTCTTTGTATTTGGCTTACTATGCTGCAAGCATGCAGGGAGTGGTATAGGAACATAAATAAGAGGCAACTTCCCTAGCTGGGGTGATTTTCCTTCTTGAAGCCACCAGGCAAACCTAATTCTGAGTAGGCAAGGTACAGGCAAGAGAAGTAAAGGCATAGTAGGTAGAGGGAATCACAGTGGTTTGTGTGGGTGAGATAGCAAAAGATTTGCAGGGAAATACTAGTGATAAAGTCAGGAGTAAGAAAAGGTGAGGCCGACAACACACAAAGCCAGGTCTTAGACGTGCTTGAATTCCTTGCTTAGGGGTGCACTGAACCAAGTGCTTGTTATTGTGGGACCCTCAGGGAGGTATATGAACCATCTGCACAGGCAAGATACAAACACATGAATAGTTAAGTCCAAATATAAGTGACAGTTCAAATTGGCAATGAATGGGGATCACAGCAAGGGAGATACCAATAATCCTTATTATATGTCTATATGCCTATCACTTTATTATTTGATGTTATCCATTTAATAGGCCTGTGAGTTCAGTCACCATCATAATCTGCTGGCGTAGAAGATAAGAGGAATATAGTACACTGCATAAGAGTATGGACTATGCAGCCAAGATGCTGAAGTTTGAATTTTATTTGCCCAATTTACTATGTAGTCATAGATATGTAAATAAGGACATTGTCTGTTAATGTTCTTATATATATAAAATGACTCACAACACTACCTATTTTATTGGGTTCTTGTGTAGATTAAATGAGATAAGACATGTAAAGCATTTCAAACTATAACTAGTACCTGATAAGATACACACCGTTGTTATTGTTTTACACAACGTCATACAGATCTTTTGTAGTAGAGTCAGGATTCATCCTAAGTGTGCATGACTTCAAAGCACAAGCTCTCTTTTCAGCACCTCAAGACAATGCATGACTGATTTCTAAATATATTGTAAAGACAAGAATTTCCAGGGGAGCTCAGAGCTAGTAGAATTAATTTCAGTGTGAGGAGACAGAGATCTTTATTGAAGAAGGGGGACTTAGGGCACGCCCTGAGAGATGAATGGTATTTTGAGAAGTGAGTAGGAAAGGAACAGGCATTTTAAGTGAATGCTTTGGCTCAAGTAGAGGTGTAGTGTTAGAAAAGTGCAAATATCCACACATTGATACATTTTTCTCCTGATTTTGGGTAATCCCCAAAAAGTATAGTCACATAAAACTAATTCAAAAGGAAAATATCATAAAATCCTACTTTTTTTTTATAGGATGTTTATTTATAGGATGTTTTATAATGTTTATTTTTTCATCTTTATTTTCAAGTGTTTGTCCACAAATAATTAACTTATTTTATAGCACTGATGATGTGAAGAATCATTATTAAACTATTGGTTAGCTGAGCCCCATATGGCATATTTCTCCTACTGTTCTATGCAACAATTGAAAATGAATCACTCCTGTTGGTATTTGCTATATCTTTATTTATATAAAATATGAAATACATATATAATACACACATATGTAATCCTATAATATATACACTATTCATTTAAATAAATGCCATTAGTATTCAATCCAAAATGCCTAAGCAACACTGTTAGGTCATATATCAAATGAAAAATACATTAAGTATCTGTATCAGAACATTTTTAGATTCATAAGAAAGAATTATATCAGGCCGGGTGCGGTGGCTCACGCTTGTAATCCCAGCACTTAGGGAGGCTGAGACAGGAGAATCGCGAGTTCAAAGCCAGCCTCAGCAACGGCGAGGTGAGGCGCTAAGCAATTCAGTAAGACCCGGTCTCTACATAAAAAAACACAAAAAAATAGGGCTGGGGATGTGGCTCAGTGGTCTAGTGCCCCTGAGTTCAATCTCTGGTACCAAAAAAAAAAAAGAAAGAATTATATCTGTATTATGTTCAAAATAAAGCATAAGAAGTTATTTAATTTTCACAACTGTGAATCCAGTGTTTCCAAAAGTTTCCAAGTTGGATGCAATGGAATGCTGGCATTATGCAATGACTCAAATCTTACCAATTTAGAAATAACAACAAAAGCTAATATATATATTGTGCTTATGGAGTGTTCTAGGCATTGTCCTAAATATTTTTGAATATTTGATTTCTAAGTTAATTTAATTTTCATATCATCTCAATGACATAGGTTGCTAGGAAATTGGATGACATGAAATTAAGTCACTTTGACAAATCCCTTCATGAAATACTCTTAATGGTTAGAGGGATAGAGTGCTTGAATTTTCCACATCTAGGGCCTCTGACCCCCACCTCTAATGATGTTCACAGTGGTGGGAGAACTTAGTGCCATCAACATCACAAAGACAAACATTGGGAAGAGCTTTTAAGGCAGGCAAAATGAGAGATGTCTGCTACTGGAATCCACTTGTGAAATGTAAAGAACCTTTCTGCTTCCCTCCAAACAAAAATAATAGCTTTTTACATGAGTAAAATCAAGACAACTAAAAGTGCCAAAATGCTAAATTATGTTTGCATTAGGCATGGCAAATGTATATTCCTACTATTTTGATTGCGTACTTTGTTTAATTAGAAGACTTAAATGAGAAAACTGGCATTGCTCTGCAACCACTAAAATCTGTGCGTGTTTGAAAAATAGCAGCATAAAGGCAACTTTTTAATCCTCGAATCTGAGATTATCTGTTGGGTTAGTCTAGCTACATGCTGTCTGGAAACAACTACTTGCAAAGCACAGAGTTTAAATTCTTCTACCCAATACTCATGTGACTGGCCTATCAATTCCCGAATGTTGCTCATTGACTCCCCAGATTTATGAATTTTTATTTTTCTCTAAATACTATATTGCCTTTAAATTGAGTAATGTTTTTGCCTCAGAAAGATTATTTTAAAACTTAATGCTATATTGCAATAGAAATAAATATTTCCAACATATATTTAAATTAATTAAAATTATTCTAATTCAAAAAATTATTCTTTGAAGCACAAAACAACTTTAATCCGTCAATGATCATAATGTTATATACAGTTTGGACATCCCTACTTCAATAATCTCATATTTAAAATGTTTCAGAATCCTAAATTTTTTGAGTGCTAATGTGATGACACAAGTGTAAAAGTCCCCACGTGGGCTCATGTGAAGGGACATAGTAAAAATGCAAATATACTAAAAATATTGCATAAAATTACCTTCAGGCTACATGTGTAAGTTATATATAAAAGTGAAGTTTGTGTTTATATTTGGGTTCCATCCCAGGATAGATTAATATCTCCCTCCCTCTCTCTTCCTCTCTCGACCCCCACAACACATACACGCATGAATCATTACATATATTCCAAATTCCAAAATTTTGAAATATTTCTAGTTTGAAGTATTTTTGTTAAGGGCTAATAAACCTGTGATGTACTCATCTATAAATGTTATCAACAAATAGTTCACATTCTAAGGGAAAGCAATTGTCATCTATTCTTCAAATTCATGCTATGTTTGAGGACTGTCAGTTTTTGCCAATTAAAATTGAGTTGAGGGAAGAGTAAAAATAGTATTTCTTGAAAAATATAGAAAAAATAAACTTATTCACTATTTTTATACAGAAGAGAAAGTTCTAGTGCACAGGGGAATAACATAAATATTTTACAGCTCAAAGAAAAAGGAAGCAGCGGTGTTCATCTTAATTTCTTCTCTTCTTAAACTCCAGAGTTCAGACTTCTTGTCTCATTACTCAACATCTCCAAGATCTGGAAATTCATAATTTGATTATCTCAGCAAATATTCTTGATTGGTAAGAACTAGGATGGAGAAAGTTTGCATTTGTACAAGTTGCAATGGGAAGGATATAACAGTCAACTATTTAGAAGTAATACATGCCAATTAAATCCATCCAATGCAAAACAAACCACAGATGTCCATTTTCTTCTTATGGCCATAACTGGTCCCCTCTATTAAAAAGAGATTGCCTGTAGCTGCCTTATCCTAAGATTTATTTTGTTCTAAAGTCATGGAAGATATTGTTCTGTTTTGATATCTACAAGTACATCTTGGTGCCAGAATAAAAAATAAATAAGATGATGAGAAGGAAACTTTTATTAGACTCTAGGTGGACTTGATTAACCCATAATATCCCCCCTTCTAAAATTTATATATGTAATAATTTTATGTATTTATATATTTGTGCCTTTGTGTGTTTTCTTGCTTCAAAAACAAAAGCAACCCCTCACCACAATTGTCTCTATCTCTAGCAGAATATTAAACCAAGAGTCAGGTAACATTTATCCCTATACATAGGTGACATTAATAATATTGACAATAACAATACAGTCTTATAAGGTTGTAAGCATTCATCACTGTATTTAACATATTTCTAAAAGTAGGAGGCACACAGAACTTTTTAAAAAGTGAATTGAGAGGTACATAGATTTTAGTAAATGTAAGCCATCATCCTTGAGCAGAGAGAACTGAATTTATTCAATTCAGCTTCTTTTTGTGCTTCTCAATCACGTTAAGGCTTTTGCTTTTACAAAAGAATTTATGAAGAATTCTTTGAAAAGTTCTTTTCCTTTTTTATTAGAAATTTACATTTATTTTAACTGACATATAAAAACACAAAAATGTACTTATTCATGGGGTGCCATGAGATGTTTCCATATGGTGTGTATTGCATGTTTACCATCTTTACTGTGTGGTCAACTTTATTTTCAAGATCATGTATTTTGTCTTCATTGCCTGAGATTCTGTCTTCTACGTAGTTTGTTGGTGATGCTTTTTATTGAATTTTTAATTTGGTTTATTGTTTTCTTCATTTCAAGGATTTGTTTTTTTCTTTTTCAGAATCTCTTTCTTGAAGTAATCCTTAGCTATCTGCATTTTCTCTCTTATCTCTTTATTGAAGAGATCTTTGTTGCCTATATTTGCTGCCTTAGGTCATCCTTGACTTCGCAGGTAATTTTAACTACATGCAATAGAGTTGGGCAGCACTTTGGAGATGCATCCCTGTAGTGGTGCTGCTGCAGCAGGCAGCTGCCTCCAGGCCCTGTCTGGTGTCCTGAAGTGGAGGCTACCATGTCGAGAGGTTTATGGAGGTGGTTGCCGTTGGTAGCTTGGAAGCGGCATGGCCTGTATAATGTTTAAATCGGGTAAAACAGATCTATTTTCTTAAACATTTATTTATTTATTTATTTATGATGAAAACATTCACAATCCTTTTTTCTCAGTTTTTGAAATGCATAGGACATTATCATTATATATGGTCACTCTATTGTGGAAAAGCATACCAGAGCTTCTTGTTCCCAACTGTAACCCGGTACACCCTGATCAACTTTTCACCATTCCTCCCTCCTCCCTACTTTCCACCCTTTTTTGCTCAATGTCTATGATATCAACTTTTTTTAGATTTTCCATATAACTAAGATCATGCAGTATTTGTCTTTCTGTACCTGATTTATTTTACTTAGCATAATGATCTCCAGTTTTATCCAGATATCTCCATGGACATGAGTGTGTTCTTCTTTATGGCTAAATAATCCTTCATGTATATGTACTGCATTTTATTAATTAATCAGTTGATAGACACTTAGGTTTTTCTGTCACTGTGAATAGTGCTTTGATAAAAATTGGCATGAAGATGTCTCCGGGGCATGATTTCATATCCTTTGGATACACCCAGTAGTAGCATTATTGGATCATATGATACTTTTATTTTTAATTTTTGGAGAAACATTCATATTGTTTTCCATATTGACTATACTAATTTATATTCCCACCAATAATTTGTAAAGGTTTCCTTTTCTAGACATCTTCATATTATACATTTGTCTTTTTAATAATCATGATTCTTACTGAAATGAAGTGATATCTCATTTCTTTTGATTTGTAAATACTGATACATAGGAATGCTGACCTTTTTTTCCCCCATATACCTGTTGGCCATTTGCATGTTTTCTTTTAAGAAATATATTTTAATTTTTTTTCTTTTGAGTTTTTTTTTAATTTGCTTTCATCTCTCTGTTTCATAAACTCCAATGGAAACAAAGACATCATTGAACAAAAAACCAATTCTTCAGTCCAGTTTTCATAAATGTCAGGGGTCTGACAGCTGCATACTATACCTCATTTATAATCCAAATACTCATATTCTTACCTATACTTATACTGATAAGAACATTTGTAGTGAAATGGACACTACAACTTAGAGCAACTTTGCATTGTTGATTCACTCTTCTTCTTGATAATAATAATGAGAGCTACCAACTTCAAACTAGTAACTCCATGGTTCCAAGTGATTTTATGTTTGATAAACTGTATAATTTTCAAAATAACCTGATGAAATAGGTATTTTAGTCCTCATGTTGCAAATGAGTCAACTGAGATATACAGAAATTAAATAAGATATATGGCTTATGGCTTTTACAGTAAGGGTAAAAAAGTTATAAATTAATGTAAATTTGAATTTAAACAAGTATGAAAATCTCTCATTTAATCTATTAAAATATGCTGTTTTAAAAATTTTCAGTTAGACCATAATTTTTATTTCTTGTGAGGGAAAAGATTTTATACCCTGT
This sequence comes from Xerus rutilus, assembly GCA_028644305.1. Classification (NCBI taxonomy): domain Eukaryota; kingdom Metazoa; phylum Chordata; class Mammalia; order Rodentia; family Sciuridae; genus Xerus; species Xerus rutilus. The sequence goes on from CM053405.1 coordinate 66,314,865, forward strand.
CATTACAGTACTATAATCATTTTTATTCATGTTTATCATCTTGATAAAATCATTCTAATTTTTAATCTTTTCTATTTAACTCAATAAAATTATGCTTAAATTACTCACTATGTTTTCCCCCATGCATATATGAACTGATATTTAAAAACTAAAACACTTTTCTACATTCAAATATTTTGTTGTGAATATTCCCCTTGAGGGGTTCTCTTCTGCTGTATCTCATAAATCATGTAATCACTACCCGATTTTGTCATGCCAACTAAGTAGTTATAGATACATCACTAAGTGACATGTGATTTATAGTTCTGTTAGGTAATCTCTGATGGAAAATATCCTTTAATGTCTTCTTCCTTAGGACTAAGTGCCCTTTATTAGTGATTTCCTGAAGCTTCTCAAAATTGAATAAAAATTTTAAAACTGTACAATGAAATCAGAACTTGTTCAGTGTATTGCATCAGACTGCATATGTGTGTGTGTTGTATGTGAGCTTTAAAGAATAATGCTGAATATGATCCTGTTTCTTGAGTTTGAAAGCATACTACAACAATTCCTAAGGAGAGCCATAGAGAACACAGGATCTCTATATTGCTTTTTGAACTTGAGATTGGATTTGTAAAGTTTTCTCAACTTATTTTAGTGAGATATTCATATCATACTTTAACATTTTTATAAAAACCCTTAAAAATTATATGCATATACCAAAATATGTTATGGAAAAGAAAAACTGCACCATCTGGTAGCATACTAATTATTTTAACTAGTTATTTTAATAGGATTAGTGTTATACAAATAGGTGATTTGTACAATAATTTGACTGCTGGAATCAGTGCTCAGAACAAAATTTAGCTTTTTGGCATAAAGTATAAGATAAGTAAAATCTCTAAGAGATACCAGCAATAGAAATATTTTTAAAAAATATTAACAGTCTGTGAAGACATAGCCACTATTTACCAACTTTAACTTTCATTTTCCTATCTGAGGCATACTGTTTAAATACCTGCCATGTTTGTGAAACTGGCCTTTGGCTCTGTGTAAATACACTTGTACAAACCACATTCTTTCACTTATTCAGCCTTTTTGATATATGATTAGATAATGTGCTTTAGCCATATATCTTGATGTTGATGTCTTCTGGTCAATGTCAGTTTCCTTAGAAGCCATACTGAGACAAGAATTTGAGGGTCCTTCATTTATTTAGGGTGTGCTTTTCACACAAACATGGGAAGGAATAAAACAAGAAAGGAAATGAGCTTTGAGACAGAACTTGATTCTAGATGAAGTCTGTCATTGGTTTGGTCTACAGAGGGAGGGTTTTAGACCACGGACCAGACTTTTCCCTTTACTGTGCTGTCTGATTCATCCACCCCACTCCTATAAATAGTATAGTGTGCATAATCCCAATCTCTGTTGCATATGTTTATGTGCATACTTTAAGTATACTGTTGAATTTAATGATTTTTAGTGTGTGTGTATTGTCTTGAGACATTTAATTCTTTCTCAATGTGATTGGGGAACTTTTCTTGGTCAGTATATTTATAGATCTGTTGTTCATCTTACTGGCTTTATGTTCCAAGGCATAGTTGCATCATATTATAGTCATAACATCTCCACTAATGAACACAAATCTTTTGAAAATCTTAAGAATACTGAAGTAATGAATGATATTCTGTGTTTATTTTGGAGAAGTACTAATGTGGTAATAAAATGATGAGGAGATAATGAATTTTTTAAAAGACAAGCATAATTTCTAAATTTTATTTTTATTATTGCTTATAACCCTAAAAATATTGTTTTAGAATGTATAAACATAATTGATATATTTTAAAGTAGAAATAGTACCAAAAATACTAACTGATCTAATGACTAAATAGAGATTAATAATAAAATCAGAAAACTAACACAAAAAATCTTTGCCCAGAAAAATTTTGAAATATTTCTTTAAAAAGTCTTGCATCAAAGGGGAAAAGAAAGTGAAATTAAGGAAGTTCTAAAAATAACAAGAGAAGTTCTAAAAATAGCAACAGTGGGAAGCTGCATATCAGGATCTTTGGAGTACAAAGTAGAATGTATTAGCAAATTAATAGCATTAAAATTTATAGAAAAAGTAAAAGAATAAAGAAAATTAATACTCAGAAAAGTTAGGAAAGAAGCAAAAAGAAAAGAAGAAGTTAGAAAATTATAAAATATATTCATAAATTAATTTTTAAAACATCAGCAACCTGGACTGGGTTGTGGCTCGGTGGTAGAGCTCTTGCCTAGCATGTGTGAGGCACTGGGTTTAAGCCTCAGCATTACATAAAAAAAAATAGATAAAATAGAGCTATAGAAAAATCAGCAAAACTGATAATTGAATATAAATAATTTAGAATCATTAAAATTTGCAAATCCTAGAACAATTAATAAAAATATGGGAAGGAGAACAAATATATAAAATACAAAATACACAGAATATAACTGTTGACACTCAGAATTGTAAAAATATCATAAGAAAGTATTTTGCAGAATTCAAGTAAAGAAATTTGAATACATGGTGTAAGGGATAATTTCCCAGGGAAAATATACTTTTTCAAAATCACCTTCTAAAAGAAAGCAAGTTTAGTTAGTATAATTCCCATACTCCAAAATATAGATTTATAAATCTACCAAAAAACACCAGACACAAGAAGTTACACAGGAAATTTTATCAAAACTTGTCTTCTCTCAAAATTACCACTAAACTAACTTGTGGTTTTAACTTACGTATCTTTGATTACTAATTTGCTATATCATATATATGCAGTTCATTTCATCTGACATTTTGTTTTTACACAGTGTTTGCCTGCCGGAAATGGTGCAAATACTATTCCAGATGCTATATGTTTTTAAAAATTATTTTAATTGACACGTAATCATTGTACATATTTATGAAGTACAGTTATTTCAATACTTATGTATAATGTGTAGTGATCAGATCAAATAATTGTCGTATCCATCATGACAAACATTTATCATTTCTTTGTACCAGGAACATTCAAAGCCTGTTCTACTAGCTAATTTGAAATATACAATTAATTGTTGCCAACCATAGTTACCTTACTGTGCTATAGAACATTAGAAGTTATTCTTCCTGTCCAATTGTACCTGCACCTTATACCATTAGTCATGCTCACTGCATTCCTATCCTAACACATTTCCCAGCTCTGAAAACTACTATTGTACTCTTTACTTCTATGTGATCAACAGTTTTGGTTTCATACATGAGTAAGAATGTGTGATGTTTGCCTTTCTGTGCCTGACATGTTTACCTTAACATTCATTTAACTCCACATTCATTCGTGTTGCCACAAATGACATGAATTCACTCTTTCTTATAATAGAGTAATATTTCATTGTGTTTATATCACATTATATTCATTCATTTGTGCCTTGATGAATACCTAGGTTAATTCCGTATTGGAACTATTCTGAACATTCTGAACATTCTAAACATGGGATTGCAGCATCTTCAACATACTGGTTTCATTTCCTTTGGATACATGTACGTAGTGGGAATCTTGAATTATATGTAGTTTAATATCTGGTATTTTGAGAAACATTCACACTGCATTCCATAATGGCTTTGTGTACAAGTCTTTGAATGGATATAGGTTTTAATTTCTTTTGGATAAAAGGCAAGAAATAGAATGTTAAGGTCACATGGTGGATACATGCTTAACATTTAAGTTTTTTATTGTAATTGGTAAATTAAATTTATTTATGTATGTGGTAGAGTATGATGTTTTGAAATATGTATGTACTGAGGAATGGCTACATAGGGCTAATTAACATATTCATTAACATTTTAAAAACATTTAATCTGTTGTCTGAAATGTTTTTACCATTCACACACTGCTGCAGTGTATGAGCACTCCAGTTGTTCCAAACCATCAACTGAGGGAGTTGCAGTCCATCCCAAGCCAGCAGGTCAAAGGGGCACCCCCACATTCACCTAGCAGTGGAAGTTGGGAAGAGTTGGAGCCGACTGGTTGCCTGTTCCCAGCCCTCTGCTGCCACAGGGCGAACAGACACACCAGGGAGTCAAGTCAAGGCAAGTACTCGTATATTTGCGGAACAAGCATTCAACTTATAGGGCCGTTTAGCCAATCAGAGACAATGCACGTAGGCAACAGCTGTCCATGTGGCAAGGCACATAAGGCCCCTGAATTCTGTCCACGAGCTGATCACGTTCGCAGAACCAACAGTAAACCAATCACATAGTTCCTCCTTCCTCTGTGCCCTTTCCATTTACACACAATGGCTAGTCACCACCTTAAGGGCTTAGCATGGAGCTAGCTCCCCACAATCAACCATAGTTGCCTTACTGTGCTATGGAACAGTACACTAATCTGTAGTATGGTCAGTCTTTTTACATTTAGGCATTGTAATAGGTATATTGTAATATATTGTAGTATCATACAATAGTTCTAAATTATGTTAACAATACTACTAACAAGAATCTTTTAATGTCGTTACTTAGTATTCATATATCTTCTTTGGTGAAGAATCTGTTTTGTTTACTTTTTTCAAATTGGTTTTCATGGTTTCTTTTTTTGAGATTTGGGTGTTCCATATGATTTCTCAATATAATTATTTTATCAGACATACTATTTACAAATATTTAATGTTTTCTTTCATTGTATGATATGTCATTTTGTTTTCTTAAATGTTCTTTAAAGAGTAAAACTTCTTAATTTTCATAGTCTAGTATATCATTTTTTGAGTAATAGAAAATTTTTATTATTTAACAAAATAACATTGAATAGCTCTATCATTTACAGTGAAAAATTAATTTAGCTTATTTTAAATTGAGGAAATTGTGTCTTCCATGGTAATAAATTAATAAATAATTTAAAAACTAAAAATAATTTTATTTTTTCATAGTCTAATATATTATTTATATATTTTGTGAAACCTGGTTTTAACATATCAGGTAAACATTTGCTTTCATCTAACGTTGAAAAGAATTTCTATTCTATTTTCTTCTTAAAATATCTAGTTTCAGATTTTATACTTAAACATTTGATACATTTTAACTAACCATGTATATGACATGAAATATGGCTCAAGTGGGGGTTTTTGTTTGTTTGGTGTACACATGAATAACTAACTTACTTCAGTGATATCCGTTTAAAAATAGCCTTTTCTGGGGCTGGGGTTATGGCGCAGTGGTAGCGTGCTCACCTAGCACGCAGGAGGCACTGGGTTCGATCCTCAGCACCACATAAAAAATTAAAAAAAGTTATCCTGTCCACCTACAACTAAAAAATAAATATTTAAAAAAAAAATAGCCTTTTCTCCACTGAAGTGTTGCTATTTTATCAGATATCTATTTACCATGTATCTGTGAAGCTATTTTTGGACTTTATGTGCTCTATTTGTCTGTCAAATAGATCAATTTGTCTGTTATATTAAAATCATACTTTTTTATTTATTATGTATTTTACCACATATATTGATTCATGTAATATAAATTCTTCAATTCGGCCCTTTTCAAGTTTTGGCCATTCTAAAGTCTTTGGAGGAAAAGTTTTTTTCTGCTTACTTTTTCAGATGTTCATTCAGACACTATAGCTTTGGGATGGAGGTGAGGCAGAACATCATGGGAGAGGGTGTGGCAGATAGAAGCACCTTGGGATGTGGCAACCAGAATCAGAGATCTCCACTCATCAGAGAAAAAATATAAACCCTAACAACACACCACAGTGACTTCTTCCAGCCTTACCCTACCACCTACAGTTACCAACCAGTCAATAAATATCAGCATAATAATCCGCTGATTAGATTACAGTTCTCATAATCTCATCATTTAATCTGTGAACATTCTTGCATTCTCTCATACATGAGCTTTGGGAGGATACCTTATTATCTAAACTCTAACATTCATCCCTTCACTCCCCCAAATCTCTTGCCCATCTCACAGTGTAAAATACATTTAGTACATTTTCATTGCACACCTTGCCTGGCTTCCCAGGTCTTCCTTTGAAATCTCGGTGAAAGCCCCCATGATCCTCTAATTTAAGCATCCCGAATTCTAGCAGAACTAACACCATGTGGCTGATGATGTCTTCCACCATCTCAAGCAGTAGCCAAGCTTATTGGGACCATGGCTGCAGCAGTCTCTGAATGCCTGGACATGTGAGAACAGTGAAACAGGGAAAGTTTTCAGGGTCTAAATCACTGCAGTCAACCCTTGAAGGAGCAATGCATGAAGACATGAGAAGGACACTGAGGGTGCAGTGGAGATCCCCATGATAAAGCAATACCAGTAACCTGGAATGTCTTCCAAGGAAACCTGTAAGAATCAAGTAGAAACCAGCCAGAGAGAGACCTATACAAACCCTCTGGTGAGAACATATGCTATGTGCCCCAGATGCTGGATGAGGAGCTATAGGACTTGTTTACCAAGCTGGAATTTGGTTTTGCTTTGGTCCCATCATTTATTTATATGTCCCTATCTATTTCTCTCTTGTTTAATAGCAATGTTTACTCTGTCATCATACATTAGATATATGTGACTTGGTTTTGATCTTTATAAGGAAAAATATCCATGAGTTTACCTTGAGTCTCAAATGAGAATTTAGACTTTTAATTTCAAGGTAATACCAGAACTGCTAAGCTTCTGGGAAGCTTTGGACTAATTGTATACTGCTCTACAAGATGGGCATAAGCTTTTGGGGACCAAAGTTAGAATGTTAGGGTTTAGATATGAGGTGTCCCACAAAAGCTCATGTGTGAGACAATGCAAGAATGTTCAGACTACATGATTAGATTATGAGAGTTATAACCTATTCAGTGGATTAATCTGCTGATATTGATTACCTGGGTGGTAACCACAGGCAGGTAGAGTATGACTGAAGGACTTGGGTTACTGGGGCTTATCACTGGGGCTTATATTTTTTCCCTGATGACTGGAGCTCTTTTTCTGATTCTGGTTGCCACCTTTTGAGTTGCTTCCTTCCATCATACCCTTACATCCTGATATTCTGCCTCACCTCAGGCCCAGAGTGATGGAGTCAGATGACTGGTGGAATGAACCACTTAATCCATAAGATCTTCTTTCTCTAAGTTGTTCTTTTCAGGTATTTGGGTCACAGTGATGCAAAGCTGACTGAAAATATCTGTCTGTATATACCTATATCTAATCTACCTATCTGTCTCCATCCATTCAATGAAATATTATTCAGCCACAAAGAGGAATAAAATGCTGTCTTTTGAAGAAAAATTGATGAAACAAGAGAACATGTGTTCACTAAACATTATGTTCACCAGACACTGAAAGACAAGTTACTGCATGCTATCTTTTAGAAATGAACTAAAGAAGAAAATAAATAAGTAAATAAAATGTAGATGTGTAAGTTGATGAGGTATTTCTCACTACTGGGAAGTGTGGGACAATGAAAGTAGAAAGGTAAATAGACATCAATTCACAATGTAGGCATATATAGAAATATCACAGTGTATCTCATTATTCTACATAAACTTTTTTAAATGAACTATTGAAAAATGGAGTGGTTTGAAACAACAATGATTTATCCTTGTTTGTAAATTTTGTGTTGATAAGATGTTTTTTTCCCCATTGTTTTTTCCTTAGGCTCAATCATGTAGGTGCATGAAAATTTCCTTGATTTATCAATGGACAACAAACAAGCTATAAGACAGCTGTTTCACTAAAAATATTGTCCAATTCTTACAGAAAAGGAAAGAAGCCTAAGACCTTTTGATAAGAGAAGCTACAAATATTTCCACATTTAATCTAGCAGAATAATGATATATATTTATTTTTGTACATATTGTTTGATCCTATTTATTAATATTTTAAATAAAATTTACTGTGTATTTTTTGATGATTTTTGTCCATTTAGTAAAATGTGTTGGTGTTTTAGTAAGCTTTTTCACACCTATGATCAAAAGACCTGACAGGAAGAATTAGGGGAGAAAAAGTTTATTTGGGACTCCAGATCGTAGAGGTCACAGTCCACAGATAGCTGGCTCTATTGCTCTGGACCCATGCTGAGGTAGAACATCATGACAGAAGGGCGTGATGGAGAAAAGTAGCTCAGGACATGGAAACTAGGAAGGAGAGAGGGTTCTGCTCACCAGGGACAAAACATAAAACCCAAAGGCATGCTCCCAGTATCCTACTTCCTGCAGCCATACCCTATCTGCCTACAGTTACCATTTAGTTAATCCATATCCATGGATTAATCTATTGATTAGGTTAAGGTTCTCATAATCTGATCATTTCATCTCTGTAAATTCTTCCATTGTCTAACACATGAGCTTTTGAGAGATACCTCATATTTAAACCATAACAGTTTGAATAAATTGTTTATCATTTTAATAAGCAATAAATGTCTGCGATCTATGGAGGTATACCATATTTCTTGTGGATATTGGTCATTTTTATTCTTTTCTAATTGATCATTTCTATTAAACTTTTTGAAGAATCAACTTTTGTTTTTGTTGATTTTCTATTCTATATGCTTATTTTCTAGTCCAAAGATATTTTCTTAGCATGTACATATTCATTCTTTATACTTAACTTTCATTTATTTTGCTCTGTTATCACAACATTTTTTAAAGGAGGATTGAATAATTTTTTAATAAAAGAATTAAAAACCACAACTTTATTTTTCAATACTTTTTTAGGGCATTTCCCAGATTTTTACATATTACCCTTTTAACATAACCTATTTTAAAATTTGATCCAATTTTTCTCATGGTTTCTACTGTGACCCATTGATTATTTGTATTTTACTATTTAATCTTCAAATACTTGGGAATTTCTAGATTTTTATTATTTATTTCTAATACAATTTTTGACATCAGAGAAAATATTCTTTATGATTTAAAGTTTTGGACTTGATTGAGGCTACTTTTAAAGTTTACCATATACTTTATTTTGGTGTATGTTTCACCTGCAATTGAAAAGGAATGTTTATTGTCACATTTGAAGTAATGTTCTATACATTGAGTCACAATATTTAAAAGTGTTCAAATCATTTATGTACTCATATTTTTTGCAATTGATCTACTAATTATTGAAAATGTAGCAAGAAAGTGACATAAAAATTTTCAAATATAATAATTTGTCTATTTAGTCTATTTAGTCCATTTGGTAAAATGGCTAGACTGTACATCTTTTATATAGATGAATTTTATATACACAAGATTTGGAGTTGTCATTGCTGAGTTGAGAAAGTCTACTGTACAATAGCTTCTGATATCAGTGTATCCAGGACAGAAAAGTAATTGGAACGAAAAAGCTTGAAAGATGAGTATTCAGAAGAATTATAGAAGTGAATATGTCCTAACTGTGAATAGATTCAAAATAGACCTTCTAATGAAAACTTTCTTCATTAACCATCTTTTCAAAAATCCTCTTAGCATTTGTATACTCAGCTAGAAATGTGTTATCCAATCGTTAACATTACTCTGATTTATTTTTGTATCATTTTAGTTTGTCTTGATCTAAGCCTCTCAAATTTCTTAAAGCAGAATTCTTGGCAATTATTTCTTTTTCCTTTCTATCTGATGTCTAGAATTCTCCAAACTGTAACTAATTATGAGCTTATGAACCACAAAATACTTGTGTTAAAAGGAACATAAAAGCTGATTTCAGCAGACTCCCACCTAACTATAGAATCCCACTACAAAATCCCCACTCCAGGATGTTCAGCCTTTCTAATAGACTTCTAGTGAGAAGAGTGATTTTCCTTGATTCAGTCAATTCCATAGGTGGTCTACTATAAAATAACATAATTGGAAATTAATCTTACTTTTTTGTAAAATTAATGAGAATGCAGATGTTCATAATTTTTAGAAAATGCATTATATATTTAAAATATAATGATTCATAAAATGGATAGCCAAGGATGTGATAACTGGCTGTGTAACAATGCATTTTCTAGAGAATCTATGCACCCAAATACATACATACATGCACAGAGTAACAAATCTAGACATTAAATTTCTCTTTCTAGTGCAATTGGACAGAATTTGCACCAAGGGCAGATGGTATCAAGATTTCAATGAAATTAAACCAAAATCTAGCTTATGCCAAAAAAAAAAGAGAATAAATTCATGAATGGTAAGTGGATTCTTTATTGCTTTGTTTTGCTGAAAAGTTTGTTGGTAAGTCTGACAAGTGCCCCAACTGATCACGCAGACTGTAAGCCCTGCAAATAAGAAGTGGGTGTTTTACAAAGGAACATGTTTTATATTTGTTCTGCAGTAAGAACTGGGGAGAATGCAGAAGATATACCAGTAATTGTCCACCGAAGTGTACAAAAATTTGTAACAGGGAATAGAAAAGAAACTTAATTTTAATGAAGGCCAATAGGCAAATCAACCAGTGGCCTTTTGGGGTAATAATTATCTCCAGTTAATTTTTAAGGGCCTTGATAAAGCACCAAAAGCAGCAGCAGCAGTGGTCATGACCTTGTCCTTAAATTACATTAAAAAGGTGACCAAATTCAGGGAAAAAAAAAAAAGAATCCAAGAGACAGTTCTACTTGTACCTTCCAAGACATAGGTAAACATTTCTCATGGTATTTTATTATTGTTATGCAACAATGACATACACATTCTGTGCTTGTAAAATTAGCATTCATTTGATATACTTTTATTATGAAATACATTTCAATTTGTAATTTAGTTTATTATTCACATAAGGCCAGATGCTCTGAGCATTATAGCTATTGTAGGCGAGTTAACTGGCATCACTTATATAATGGTGTTAAAATAATTTTAGTAGACATCTCTTGTCTGATATAAATTTTTATATTCCTTTTTTTCTCTTAAAAATATGAATCCCATTAAACTAACATTAAGATCCACCCATTCAAAATTAAATTCTTAATATTAGTTTGTTTTTATTGTTCCACAAACCTATCAGTTTTTCTCTTGAAACTGATTGTTTTATTTCACAATAATCTTATTTAAACAAGCAGCCTCTCTTGCACTATCACGGAATAGCAGTCTCTACACATTCTGCATGGTTCCTTGGTGGGGTGGTCACTTAATGGTCAAATTAGAGCTCACTCAACCAGATCTGTGGTAACAACAGTTAGTAGGCTGCAGTTAGTTCTCTTGTTCAGATTTACAGAGCATCCAGGTGGAGTTCATTACTGTGAATCACCCAGCATGGTCCCCTGGCAGCAGATTAAGAAAACAGTCTAAATTAGAGATGGCTGTACTGCTAAACTTATTCCTCGTTCAAAATGTAAGGACCCCCTATGCTTAGCTGCATACATCTTATCAGTAGCTGCCTTCTATCCAGGGAGGTCTCTATTACTATTTGCTGCTGTATTTGTACAATACCTAAAATATTTATGAAGCTGAAAGCTGAAAAATTACAGATTTTCAGCTAATACATTCCACAGCTGCATGTTCTTGGTTTGCAAATTTATAACTGGGAATTTACTACTAACACATTCCAGCTTTTGAACAATTGGATGTGCTTCTCTAACTTGCTGTGTCGCCCAGTCTCTGTTATTCTCCCTCCTCAGGCTGAGATGGCTGCAATGGTGGTACAGCCTCTGGGGAGGGAGGAGGGACAAATGGAGGGAACTATCTGCCATCAGTCACCAACAACCCCTCTGGCTGATTAAGTAGCAGGTGTTAATAGGAACCCAAGGGAGTGCTCTCTGGTTCCCTTTAGCTAGAATGATAGTGACATGATTCAAGGCCTGAAGGGCTTGAGACCCTTTGAGGGAGGGGGAAGGGAAGTGGACTTACTTGTAAAGTGGAAAATAATAGAGAGGTATGTTGTTTTGAAAGGCTTCTTCTAATGCTTAGAAGATATGCAGTTTTTGAAGACTTAAAGAAAGAAAATTCTGATACAGATGTGCCAGGCATATTAATAAGGGACAAGTATACTCCAAAATCAACACTCTCCATAAATTTGTTTTCATCAGAGCTTTATGAGAAAAAATATCTTAAGATTTAATTCATATTTTGGACAAGCATTTGTAAAGTAAGTAGACAAGGAAGCAGACGTTATAAAAATATTGTGAAAATATGTTGTACCCTTTTGAAATAGTCAAGCATGTGTTTATACATAAAATGCAAGGAGTTACGAGATGAGATCGATATTCTGAGTTGGTAATGTCTATTAAGCAATATTGAAAAATTTGTTTATTGTGAAATTAACTTGTTCTTTCCACTGTCTCAGAAAAGTGCTTTAATACCAGAGTTTAAAGTTTGAGGAATATATAGCATTAAAATATTTTAAGGTTAAGCATAACATTTTAAAGGATGTCACTATCATTCTAGCTAATAATATATTTGTACATATATCATAAGTATATAACAAAATAAATTTCTATTAAGTAAATATACCCATGTGACAATCAGAAACATTATTAATTTATACAAATCAAATATAACCACATAACAACCACAATCAAAATTATGAGCACCCCTAAGATGCCCTCATGCTAAAAGCATCAATTACTCTTTACACTTGATATGAATGGAATACATCTTATATTCTTTTGTACCTTATTTTATGTAACATTTTTGTGAGGTATTTATGTATAATGCTGTGTGCAGTTACTATTTATTCTTTATAAATTTGCTTAGCATATAATTGGATGAACATGTTATAATTCATTTATATATTATAATATTATTGGCAATTGATTCTTTCCCAATTTGAGGAAAGAAGGCATACATAGTGTTGATATGATGATTCTAATGTATGTATTTTTGGGGAGGATTGGTATATTTGGTATAAATCTGTAAGCAAAATTGCTGAGTTACCAGGTATGCACATGATCAACTTTAGTAGAAATTGCCAGAGACTCTACTTTTGTACCAAATTCTAATCATTCTGATTGTTCCACTTTCTTGTCCACATTTATTATTACACTTATTATTTCCTTCTTAATTCTATTTTAGCAGTTATGGGAAGCATATAGTAGCTTCTCAATGAGTTTTTAATTTTCATTTCCCTAATAATGAATAAAATTGATGATTTTTTCTTAAATGTTATTGGTTTTTCTAGCTTTTACTTATTGATGAATAAGAATTTTTATATGTTCTTGACACAAGTTTGTTTTTTTTTTACTTTTTAAAATATATTCTGGATAGTCTTTTTTTTTATATATACCTTTATGTTATTTATTTATTTCTGTGTGGTGCTGAGGCTTAAACTCAGTGTCCTACACATGCTAGGCAAGCACTCTACTACTGAGCCAAAATCCCAGCCCTGGATACAAGTATTTCTTAAATATAGGAATTAAGAATATCTTTTCTCACTCTAACTTTTCTGTTCTCATATAATGACTGATTCACTCTTGTGAAACAAATATGTTAATTTTATGTAATCCATTAATTATTATTTTCTTATGGTTTGGGATATTTTGCTTTTTTATAATACTAAAGAAATTAGCTATGATTTAAGATAACTATTATAAATTCTGGAAATATATCTGAAAAATATTTGTCTTTTAAAAGTGGTTAAAATTAAAGAGAATCCAGAAGGAGTTTACTCATAAAAATTAGGAACAGTATTGTTAAAATCTTTTGATATTTGGCCTGTGGCTATCTCTGGTACATATTGCATGCAGCTTTTGAAGCTAACTCAGAAAGTCACCTCTTACTAGTGCTCAGAATCAACAGATAAAATTCAGGGCTTCTAGAATTACTGGAAAGGGAGGAGAAAGAGGGGAAACACAAAATTGCCTTTTAAATCCATCCTAGCCCTTGGTAGACCTCTCAACTAAGTATACACACATACAAGTGTTTTATTTATTTAGTGCTATTTTCTTACCTCATTTTGGTTGATATATTTACTAATACAAAGTTAAATTCTAGTGACATAATGGGTCTTTGGCTTACATCAAAATTTGGTGGAAAATTAAAATACACTATTGGTGAGGATGCCATCTAGAGATCTACAGTAAGGTTTTAAAATGATTCACTTTAAAAAAATAATATTCTTTAACAAATTAAGGAAGTTCTTACTCATTTTTATTTTCTAAAAAATTATTAAACAGGAGTGTTAAATCTGCATCTACTGAGATACTTGTGATTTTTCTTCAATTTTGTGTTAGTGATAATTACATAATTACTCCATAATTGAGGAATGCTCTCACACATATATTGTTTGATTTGATTTATTTAATATATTTTTGGGGGTTATTTAATCTATTTTTACATCAGAGAGGACTCGTAAATTTTCTTTAGTATGATGTCCTGGCAATATTTTAAAACAAATATTAGGGTGGCTTTTCTTTTTCTGTTGTCTGAAAGTTTGGGTTAATCTTGTCTTCTTTCAAATATTTGAAAGAATTCAGTGGTGAAGTCAATGGTCCCTGGTTGTTTGTGTATGTGTAAGAGAGGGAGAGAGATTTTCAAGGAAGAGTTAATATTTTGGAAGATCTATAACAGTTAATGATTACTATAATTTTTACTTTAAATTATTGTGAGGTAATTGTTTTCTGAGTTTTTCCATTTTATACAGTTTATAATTTATTTGCATGAAGTCATGAATAATGTCTTCTAGGAAATTTAATAATGTTCATAATCCTATTGAATTTATTTATTTCTGATATGGATAATTTTTTTCTTTTTACTCTTGATGGGTTTTCTAAAGATATTTCAGTTTTTTTATTAACTTTTTAAAGAACTACAACTACTATGGGTAGCTAATATCAGACTTTGAAAATTTCTTTGCTATTATTTCCTCAATCTCACATTAGCCCATTAGCTCTCCCTTTTCCTCCTCCTATGCTCTGCTTGGATGTATTCTCTGTATCTCTCATCATCTTCATCAACTTACTGTTCACCTATATCCAGTTTTATGTTCAACCATTTTCTTAACATATTGTTATTTCCAATGCTATATGACCAGTTATCCTTCTTGTACATTTCTATTTTCCATTTATTCTGTTGTTTTTTCCTCATTTTTCTTATATATTTTTAATATAATTTTGATAGGTATTTCACATTCCTTTTCTGTTTAATTTGTCAGTCACTTAATGAGTCTATTTCTATTGTCTTTTGTTTTTGTTTTTAATTAAAATGACAGTCTAATTTATTTTTAACATTCATAATAATTTTTGCATATGTACTAGAATTGGTATGTAAACTAACATGAGCTTCAGATGATAAATATATCTCACCAGAGATTTTTCTGTCTTTTTCTCTGTTAAGCCCTTATGCTGAGGGACAGATTACATCAATTCAATTGATTATTGAGGCAGTTGAGTATTTTTTCAAGGTTTAGTAAGACTTGGTCTTCTCTGGTTCATTCTCACATTCTTCAGTGAGCATATGGAGTTTCCAAGAAGTTTCATAGGTGGCTTTTTCCCAGGCATGGAAGAATGATCTGGCAGATATCCTGAGGATAAATCTAAAACCATAAAATTTGCCTCTATCCCAGAGATATTTGTTTCCTAATCACGTGTAGCTGTGACAAATTTTAGAAGCTTTTTGTTTGTTTGTTTTTGCTTTGTTTTTTGTTTCTAGTGCTTTAGCATCTACTGCTGTCTCAAAATTCTAGGTTGTCCCTCCAGCTTCAGGCAGCATGGGCTTTGTTTGCCCCCTACTCTCCATCAGCAGCTTATATCTTGTACTAGTCACAATCTTGCCTTCAGGAGAAAAACAAACAAACAAACAAAAAACAGAAAATGTTTCTGGAACCCTGCTCATCTTTGGAATACTCTTTACTCTAGAATTCCATTCATATAGTCCTTGCTGCAATCATATCCCACTTATATTTTTAAAATATTACTTTATAACTTAATTGGATTTTTCTAGTTTAGCTATGGGAGCATTTTCCTGTCATGATCATTTTCCTGTCATATTTTACTAGGTGTAGAGATTAAACAATTTTATTTCTTTGGGTCCGAGTAAGTGTTATGTCTTCATCCTACTCAGATAAGAGATGTATTTCCTAAGGAACTTTAAATCAGGATTATGCTAAAAATGTTTAACAACTGACACTCCATCTTTGGGAGCCCTGATTTGTAAGTTTACTCATTTCCATGATGTAAAATGTTCCATTAAGACCAATTTCAATCTACACACATGACATCACCAGATGCAGAGTTAGGAAAATGTATATAGTTCTGTGTAAAATCAAACCTGTTACAGTATGTTAAAAATGAGTTTCTGTAACAACTAAGGGTTGAAAAAATAATTTGCCCATATAATTTTTTGGAGTTTAATCATGCTGATCTCTTGACAGAAAAATTTTATTTTAAAGGAACTCAAGGTTTGGAGTTTTGTGAATAAAATTAAATATTGAGAAACACCAAATATTCTGTAAATTATTGGTATATATACTTTTATAGGTATTACTTTTCACTATTATAATGATCTTAGTAATTATTGATGGTTCATTAGTGAGATGTTCAAATCAATAAATATTTTGGGGAGTTTATATACATAAAAGTATACATATATAATGTCTCAGATATTTTTCACTTAAAAAATTAGAAATAGAAACAAATAATTATAGAGATGTGCCAAAGATATTTTTAATTGAAAAGTGTTTATAATTAAATTATAACAAAATGCTGTAAAACATACTACTTTTTTAAAATAATAACATTTTAAAAGACTACAAAATTTATTACTATTTACAGCATATTGAAAAGTCTCATTCCTATAGCTCCATTATAAGACACTACTATCCAATGGTTTAGAGAAAAGGCAAATAGTCTACATTTTCTAATTCGTTCTAATTAGTTGTACATGACATTAGAATGCATTTTGACATATCATACAAAAATGGAGTTTAACTTCTCATTCTTCTGGTTGTTGTACATGATGTGGAGTTATACTGGTCATGTAATCATATATGTACATAGGGTAATAATGTCTGATATAGTCTACCTTTTAAGAGAGAAGAAAATAATTTTATCGGGGTAGAACATCCCAGAAGACTGCAGAATCAACTCTGAAAGAATTCTAATTCTGAAATGGACAAAAGAAAGAAAGAAATGAAGGAATAAAGGACTGAAGGAAGAAAGGGAGAGAGGGAAGGAGGGAGAATACAAAACAAACAAGTCTTATGCAGATTTTTCACCCCTGGGAGGGTTAGAATAGAAGATTTTGCAGCCAAGGGTGGACAGGTGGATAAACAATTCCAATAACGGTTCTACAAAAGGAAGTCCTGCTTCCATCATCAACTGCCAGAAGTCACAGCCTCTTTCTTTCCCCAACATGAGGCACCAGAAACTACCTGTAGACCCATTACTACTGCTGCACTCTGATGTTATCCTTCTCCCCTAACACAGTAGAAACTTCACAATATGTAGTCCAAACTTGTGCTCCTGAGAGAAAAATGTCATTAACAACATTAATAACTATGCTGGGGAAACGGGCAGGAACCAAAGCTGTCACAGGTAACTCAGGATGTATAGCTCCATTTTTAAATTTTCTTGATGCCTGGCAGCCCCAAGCCCCTGGATTGGAGTAACTTAAGTAATATGTACCATCCAAGCTGACTGGAAATCCAGAAAGCGAGTGCTTGGCATTTTCAGTTTCTGTGGTGAGAGGCAAGATCTGTCTGATTTGGTGAGGAAATTTCTCCTGAAAATGAAATTCCAGATGATGGATGTACAAAAAGAATGAAAAATATAAACTGGCGTAGACTTAAAGTCATTTCAACTTATCAAATGAAAATAGTTGATTAAACCAAATGCATGGCATTAAAGTAAAACAACCTTGCCCCATTTGAGTTATGTACACTCTTTACTATAGAAATTACTGCATTTTTTAAGTTATAAAAAGTTTTCTTAAGTTATTTAAAGTAATAACAGTAGCATAAAACTTTTGCCACTGTCAATGATTAATTAATAAATTGATTTTAGAGCATACTATATTCTAAATTAACTTTGTTCAATTTGATGGTGCTATTAATATACTAAATACTTATTTACTTGGACACAGTTAATAAATTAAGCAAAAGTATTAAAACAAATAAAACCTTATTTTATCTTTTAAAACTACTCCACATTCCTACAGAGAATTAATGCCATCATTAGATAATATCTTAAGAAAATTTTGTCATGATTTATGTGACCTAGACACTTCAGGAATACTCAGAGGTGCTCTCTCCAGCCTCCCCACTGCCACATGCTGAGCTTTCATTCACTCCTCACATACAAAGTTTTACTATCTTTTATCCCAAAACGTGCTTATAGATTCATGAAACATTATTTCATAGAACTGATCATGATTGTAATTTTATGATTATTTATGTATTTTATTCAATATCTGTCTCTTTTACCAGGCTGGTAATTCCAAGGAATCAGGGGTCATATATTTGGCTTCATTTCCTGCAACAAGAATCTAGAATATAGTAGGTGCTCAACATATATATGTTGAAAGGATGAATGAAAGAATGAATGGGAAGTATAAGAATACTTTTATTCCAAAAAAGTAAAAGGAAATCAATTAATATCTGTTGAACTAACTGAAAATTAAAGATGCATATCCCTTACCACAATAATTACCTATCAACTTTATTTTCATATTGACTCTGTTCATTGTTGTTGTATATAACTCTTAGGTAGCTGTTGCTGCAAATATTATCATCATTGGAAAGGTACAAAAATGGAGATAAAAGAACTGGGATGATTTCTCAAGAATACCTTTCAAAATTAGTGACTAGAGAACTTGTTCAAAGTCAGTGTCCATAAGTCGATCCAAAATGAAAATCCTATTTCTATTTCTATACATGGAAAATGTATAGGTTTATATATGACTAAATATTTCTTACCAATAACTATTAAAACTGATTATAGAGTGTTACTATTTGATTTGCTGTGCAAAACTATTAATTTAATAAATGTGTATAATTCTTATTTTGTATTTGATTAAGAAGTATCAATACCTCAAAATGCTAGGCAACACAGTAAATCTCCTACCACATACATGTTTGTGAATATTGGAATTTTTGAAAAATCTTATAAAAATTTTTCTCATCAGAATTATTTTGATTGTGCTGCTCTTTCAAATAAATGGTACTTTTGTGAAAGATTGTATATTATGGATTTATGTTCATAATCACTCAATTAGTGTGTTAGACTGTCGTTCAATTGAATGGCCTATTTGGGAACCACTAACATGTAGAAATTTCCTTATTTAAAATTCCATAGCTGGAGGTATGTTTTTCAAACGTTATTTATTACTTTATTAAAGGGACTACTTGAACATTTCTTCATATATTTATTGATCGATTGTATATCTTCTTCTGAGAAGTAAGTGTCTGTTCAGCTCCTTAGCCCATTTATTGATTGGGTTGGTTTTTTTTTTTTTTTTTTTTTAGTGTTAAGTTTTTTGAACTCTTTATATATTATATCCTGGAGATTAGTGCTCTATCTAATGTGTGTGTGGCAAAAATTTGCTCCCAGAATGTAGGCTCTCTGTTCACCTTATTGATTGTTTCTTTTGTTGAGAAGAAGCTTTTTAGTTTGAATCTATCCCATTTATTGATTCGTCATTTTATTTCTTGCACTTTAAGAGTTTTATTAAGGAAGTCAGGGCCTAATCTGACATGATAAAGGTTTGGGCCTACTTTTTCTTCTATTAGGTACAGGGTCTCTGGTCTTATTCCTAGGTTCTTGATCCACTTTGAGTTGATTTTTGTGCATGGTGAGAGGAAGAGGTTTAGTTTCATACAAGCAACAATAAGTATTGATGAGAATGTGGGGTACAAGGTACACTCATACATTGCTGGTGAGACTGAAAATTGGAGCAACCAATCTGAAAAGCAGTATGGAGATTCCTTAGAAAAGTTGGAATGGAACTACCATTTGACCCAGCTACCCCACTCCTCGGTCTATACCCTAAAGACTTAAAAATAGCATACTACAGTAACACAGCCACTTCAGTATTTATAGCAGTACAATTCACAATGGCTAAACTGTGGAAGCAACCTAGATGCCCTTCAATAAATGAATGGATAAAGAAACTGTAGTATATATACACAATGGAATATTACTCAGCATTAAAAGAGAATAAAATCATGGCATTTGCAGGTAAATGGATGGAGTTGGAGAACAGCATGCTAAGTGAAGTAACCCAATCCCAAAGAAACAAAGGTCAAATGTTTTCTCTGATTAGTGGATGCTGATCCATACTAGGAATGGGGGTGGGGAGCATGGGAGAAATGGAGGAACTTTGGATAGGGCATAGGAGAGGGAGGGGAAGAGAGGAGGAATGGAAGTAGGAAAGATGGTGGAATGAAATGGACATCCCTACTCTAGGTACGTGTATGAAGACATGAATGGTGTGGCTTTACCTTGTTTACAACCAGAAAAATGGAAAATTGTGCTCCATATGTGTACTGTGACTTGAAATGTATTCTGCTGTTTTAAAAAATAAAAATAAATAAATTTTAAAAAGAATTACTTTAAAATATTCAACCTATTTTTTTCAGTAGGTCTATCTTTTAAATGTGTAACTAGACATAAGTATTCTCAATGGATTCTATTTTATGTGATCCAGTGACAACACTGAAAAATAGTGATAAATAACTGTAGGGTATATGAAACTCACAAGGCAATCATCACAAACTTATTCCTAAAGCAATGATACATGTATTATCCTCTGCCTCAAATTGCTTGTCCTTATAACCTCAAATGCTTTCATCACTTCTACTAGAAAAGAAAGTTTTTCTGTCTTCCTAACTCAGGTAAAAACTTTTGAAAAAGATATATGTCCTAATATATTCCTACACAAATATTAGAAAAGATTGAAAATGGTAGCATAATACAATCATTTTCATTGTTTTACAAACAGATCTTTGAATTCCTGCATTAGGCTATTAAGGTTAACTCATATAACCAAAGTTAATTCCATAGAGAAAATATTTCATTAAAATTGATAAGACTTGGTGACAAATTTTTTCAAGTATATATAATTATGCATAATTGTGTAGAATATGCAATCAATATATTATCATTTTCATGAAATACAGCAGCTCACTAATTATAAATCTTTTAATATAATTAGCTAATTAGACTTTAAAAGGGCATTGTCAGCGTAACTTAAAAGAAGCACCATATATTTAGAAAGGTAAAGCTGCTAATAGCTGTAGTTACATAGAACAGACACAAACTGAAAATAATAAAAATCTTCCCCAAAATATAATGCTAAATTATAGATCTTAAGAAATCCTTGTCTAGTGACAAGCATATTAAAAATAATTAAAATTTTATTATATTTATAGACATGGAAATGGTTCTATAAAGTTTGGGATAATTGGAAGGTATTTGTTATAATTATTAGTAATAAAAATTTAAATTTGAAGGTGTTTTGGATTTTCTCTCAAAAAAATAAATAAACCTGTATTGAATCCAAACTTAGTCAAGTTGTTTCTTTATGTTTAGATCAATACTACAATTTCTCCCGATTTAAAGCAAGAAATATAAAATGGAAAGCTTTCACACTTCTGGGAAAACAACCGTGAACTTATAAATTAATCTGCAATTCAGACATAAGAAAGACTTTAGTATAAGTTCCAAAATGTTACTTCTGATTAGCTCTGTGGAATCTGTAGGTAGGTTTGCTAATTTTTATTTTATGGCTTTGAAGTATTCTTATGATTAGCCATGGTCTTCTTCATGTTCAAATACATTCCTAGTAACCAAATATTAACACATAGATCGTAGATTTCTCATGTGCTATACACTAACGAGTGAGTAGAAATTATGCTGAAGCAAGAATGACTGGAACAGACAAATTTCTTTACATAGAATTTTTAGAGTCTCTAATAACTAATAAACATTGAGACTCTCCAGGAAAATGAGGACAAAAGAGGGTTGAGAACATATGTGGATGCATAAAAAGGCAGAGAGAAATGTGTAAACTAATTTGAGCATGCTATTTGGGAATTGCTAAAGCATATTATACCATTTCATTTGAAATAAGAATCAGGTTAAATTTCACCAACTTTTTTGTTCTGTCAGATTTGTAAATCTCCAAACTCACTCTTATTTCTCTCTAAATGTAAGAACTTGCACCTTTATAAGACTTCATATTCCACAGATATCCAAAGTCTTTAAAATATTTATTGATATTTCATGCCTTAGAAAACTTTCTATAGCTTTTTTTTTTTTTTTACAATTTTCCAAAAGTGCAGGTGGCCAAATCATTTCTTTTAGAAGTATGCAGATTGCTGCTCCTCAAAGCCTGTTCACTCAATGAGGCTAAATACATATCCAAGAAAGATAAGAAGATATTGAGTCAGACAAATCCTGAAGGACCAAGAGACCAAAATAAACATGTTTTCTACTCTGCTGACATCTGGTACTCAACATGAAATAGCAATATTGAAAAATTGCTAAAAGATGCTTGTTTCAGAAGTTTGATTCAAATAATTATATATTAGTATCTACCAGTGTCATTGATGTAGAGAAGATTGTTCTCTAGTATGTTCAATTTAAAAAAGCTATTTTCAAAATAATACTTTTATTATGGTAAAATTTAGACATGATTCATTTAAAAATAGGTTTTGTTCAGAACGGGAGGACATTTCCCCCTTCCTTCTAAATTGGGAAATCCTAGTGAGCATTTTTTTTTCTTTTTTGTGGCTGTGAGCTACAGCATTTCACATTGCTTAATTCTATGAAAATCTATGCTGTTTTCACTCATTAAGATGAGTATTTGAAGTGTAATAGTTTAAAATTAATATTTGAGAACATGTTAATTAGCTTACCTTAATTATTTACATTGTGCCCAATGTAGAACATTTTTAATATTTTCAGTAAGTACATATTCATTTGGTTTAGTGTATGTTTAAATATGGTTCATAAGCTGATCAAATGAGAATTTTAAGATTTTTTAAATTGAGAATTATTTTTATTTCTGAAGGTTGTCTATATTGTTGAAAATAACACTTAAAATACATATACTTTTAACTTAAGATGGAATAAAACTTAATTTACTCATAGAATGCATACATAATATACAACAAAAACTTCTTTCCTGGCATCAGAAAGTCTAGAGTTGGGATAAGACTTAAAAAAAAATTAAGTGGTAAGTATCATTTATTGTAAGCCTTTATTCCTTATCTTTTGAATAGAACTACCAAATCTAGTATTTCATCTTAATTAATTTCAGTATATCGGTAACAATATTATGAGCAGAAGAAGAACATTTTTTTTCTGTGTAAATGAAGACTCAATTAAAGATTTTCTTTGAAACAAAAAATGTTCTAGACTAACTCTGAATAAACCTTGCATTGTTTAGCCTCAACTACAGAAAATCTAAGGAAGAAAACCAAACATTAAATGGCTTAATACAACTATAACAGCTTCTCTTTTCAAACGAAGGTACTATAGTATTAACATTTTTATGTAACTGCTTTAAAGAATTGATTTAGTGAATAATTTCTTCACTTCCATTTGAATTTTTATTTACTTTTTAGATTGTTCATTACATTTACAACTTTTGTTTTTGAATGAAAAAGCTATGGGCAGCTAGAAGCATCATTGTGTGACTCACAGATGTTATGCCAGATCCTCAGCCATGGCTATACTCTATCGATTTAGTCATAAGACACCTAAGCACACAATGCCCTTTTGTACCATAAAAAGTTGAAAAGCTTTTCCCATGAAGGTAATGTTGCAACTTTTAACCCAATCAATATTTAGTCAGCAGCTCACAGAAATGATGGTAAAACTTGTTCTACCACAGTATTTTAGATAATAAAATGTTAACTTATTTTTTGAAATACAAGATTTCCATTGCAGATTTAATATGACAAGATAGTATTTTATATTGTTTTTATTAGCAGTATAACAAAAGGTGAGTTATACATTTAGATATAGTGCAGACAGAATCAGGTTGTCAAAACTACTTGGTGGTTTTGCCTGGGTATAGCAAAAGAGTAGCCCGACATCAATATACATAAAAATAGCTTGTCTGTTTCTGCCAACAAATGACAAATATTGTAGGGTATTATTTTACAATTCTTTTCTATGTGGTATCATTATCACTCATGTAAAACACATTTTCTAGAATGTTCTACTATCACATAATGTCCATACAAATTACTGCTGATTTCTATAGAAATGGAACATATTCTAATATCCTTATATGCCACTTTTTATTATAGATAACTTGAAGAAGTGCCATAATACACAGGTTTCATGGTACATACACATGTTACATATTCATATTTATGAACTGGTATATATTTGATACTCAGTAAATGTTTGCTGAAAAAGAGAACTGCCACATGTAGTAGAGTCAGAACTGAACCTGATTTCTGAAATTGCTATTTATTGGCTATGTACGTTTTGGGAAGTTATTTAAAACAACTAGATCTCAGATCTTTTTTATGTAAAATGGGGCAAAATACTTTTAATATGTACTTAAATTTCTTATAGTATTTTCTCTTAGATAGAAAAATGACCATATTTGAATCTGTTCCCTTGATAGAAAGATTAAAATAGGAGGAAAAAGAATAATTACGAAATGAAAAATAAAAATAAATCATTAACAAATATTAAATTTGGGTTAATTACATACATCCTAATTTATTTAGAAGGAAATAAAATGTGTAAAATTTACTTGAAAAAGCATTAAAAATACCTAGAAAAAATCTAAGCTGACCATATATATTCTTGTATTCTCCATTCTTATAGAGTTATTCACCAGGAAGAGTTATTCACTTTCAAGACAAATGTTAAAGTATTCTTTTTAGATAATTTTTATTTTAAAAATATTGGGTAAACTAAAATAGTTGGTCCATGGTTTACTGCATAGAATAAAAAGCCTTCTATCTTTTTGCCAATTTAATACCACAGAATAACAACTCAGCCTACAATATCCTAATTGAAACCTATAGCTATTTGCACACAGCTAGCAATCAGTCTTCTACAGCTTATTCTTAAATATTGTATTATTTTCCTAGGGCTCCTGCAGTGGATCTCCAAAACTTGGATGGTTTAGAACAATAGAAATGGATTCTTTCAGAATGGTGGAGGCTAAAAAATCCCAAATACCAGCAGGATTATATTTCCTCCAAAGTCTCAAAGGTAGAGGGCTCCCACTTCTGTGGGCTCCAGATGTTCCTTAACTTATAACTGCTGTTTCATCTGCCTTCATCTGTACATCTCTCTTTCTCTCTCTCTCTCTCTCTCTCTCTCTGTGTGTGTGTGTGTGTGTGTGTGTGTGTGTGTGAAACATCCCTCTCATTTCTCCTGTGTGAACACATAGTCACTAGATTTAGGACCCACCTAGATAATCCAGAATGATCATCTCAATACCTTAGTATAATCTACAAATAACTTTTCTCTAAGTAAAGCAATATTCACAGGTTCAGGATTGACATATGTATTGGGGGACTATCTTTCAATCCAATAAAAATAAGAAAAGATAATGAAAGTATAAATTATTTTAGAAGAACATTCTTTTCATTTATTTATTCTAATTAGGTTTACTTGACAGCAGAGTGCATTTTGATTCATTGTACACAAATGGAGCACAATTTTGCACTTCATTCTACACAATATAGAATTATACCATATGCTCAGACATCCATGAACCTAGGGCATTGTAGTCCTTCACATTCCACCATCTTTCCTGCCCCCATGCTCCATCTCCTCCTTTAACTCCCCTTTGACCAAACTTTCTCCATTCTTCCTGTGCCCCCTCCCATATTATGGATCAGCATCTACTTATCAGAGAGAACATTTGGCCTTTGGTTTTTTGAGATTGACCTACTATGCTTAGCATGATGTTCTCTAACTTCATCAATTTACCCGCAAATGTCATAATTTTATTCTCTTTTAATGCTGAATAATATTCCATTATGTATATATACCACAGTTTCTTTATCCATTTATCTATTGAAGGGCATCTAGGTTGCTTCCACAGTTTAGCTATTGTGAATTGAGCTGCTATAAACATTGAAGTGGCTGTGTCACTGTAGTATGCTGTTTTTAAGTCTTAATCGTATAGGCCGAGGAGTGGGATAGCTGGGTCAAATGGTGGTTCTATTCCAAGTTTTCTAAGGAATCTCCATACTGCTTTCCAGATTGGTTGTACCAATTTACAGTTGCACCAGCAATGTATGAGTGTGCCTTTTCCTCCACATCCTTGCCAATACTTGTTATTGTTTGTATTTTTGATAACTGCCATGCTGACTGGTGTGAGATAAAATCTTAGAGTAGTTTTGGTTGCATTTCTCTAATTGCTAGAGATATTGAACATTTTTTCATGTATTTGTTGATCAATTGTATATCTTCAGAAGAGTATTATTAATGGAAAAGTTTGATGTGAAATGAAGAAAGTAATTTTTATTTCATTAATACCAGAATAGCTTGTATTAAATCAGCCTGCCTACTGATTAACAATCATATACTATAAACAAAATGTGCTTAAACAATCATTTGAATGCACTGAAATGACTACAAACAGGGAGAAATAGAATATCAGAATGTTAGAAGTGAAAAATATTGGATTAAACTTATATTTTTGTTTGTATTTCCATAAAAGGTAATAAAAAGGTTAAACTTATGGAAGGTAAGTTAAATTCAGTCAGAAAGTTCACTAAAACTCATTTTTTAATGGAATTTAGTTTTGCACAACAGCCAGAAAGTGAAGAAGAAAATCAAGAAGTAAAGAAGGTCAAGGAAATTGGGACTTCAAAATTTGTTTAACTCCTGGCCTAATCCTTGGCTACCAAAACACCTGAACTACACATGTATGGAGAAAATTCAATGCTTCTGGTGGAAATAAATATCTATAAGGCAAAAATAATTAGGAAAGATTTCAGCTGCTGCCTCAATAGCAAAGGTTACAGAGTTTTGAGCTTAATCAATTTAATTGCTTAATAAAACAAGAAACAAAATAACAAATCAACCAAACAAATGAACAGAGAAATAATTAATATTCTTCCAGGATACATTATGAAATTCAGAGACTGAAATACATCATCCAAAATATCTAGTATACACCAAGAAACGCCAAGCTCTGTGAAGAAACAGGAAAATGATATGTGGTTAATAAAAAGTACAACAGAAATTCAATTCTGGGACTAGATGTTGACATTAGCAAACAAGCTGCATAAGAGAAAGTGTAGCAATTCTTATTTGCTGATGATATAATTGCTTACATAGAAATTCCTAACGACTTTAAAATATTATTATGAATAGTAAGTAAATAAAGCAAGATATAAGGGGTCAGTATATGTATATTAATTACATATTTGAAGAAAATAAATAAATGAAACAAAATGATTTTGTTAAAAAACAAATACAAAAGAAAAAACACAAAATACAAAAAAAAATCTTAGGA
The DNA here is from genome assembly GCA_028644305.1 of Xerus rutilus. Taxonomy (NCBI): domain Eukaryota; kingdom Metazoa; phylum Chordata; class Mammalia; order Rodentia; family Sciuridae; genus Xerus; species Xerus rutilus. The sequence goes on from CM053405.1 coordinate 66,342,153, forward strand.
ATACACTGAAAAAAACTTGATTTTAAAAGACTTAAAAGGAGAATTAAACCATACTGATTGGGTCAAACTTATCTATAAATACAACACATTATCAATTATAAACCCAGCTGTGTTTTAAAAGTTGTACCAAAATGTGTATTTTCCATGGTGCTAGAACAAATCCAGTGTGATTTTTTATATCATACTATTGAAAAATTTAATTTTAAGGAGATCATAAATCTGAGTGAAAATGCTAATACAGATTCCAGAAGAAAATATAAGTATAAAAGAATTTTGAGACAGATCACTACAAACAGGGAGAAATGGAATGATATCAGAATGTTAGAAAATAAAGCAAAAGACATATTCCAAATACACATAGATATCCTAAACTTGATAATGAGTCAAGCCAATAAAACAAAGAATAAATGATTTAAAAATATATTTCACAAAAGATATATGGTTCAAATTGAGCATATGTTTTAAAAATATTCAACCTTAGTAGTTATAAGAAAAATTCTAATTAGAGTCATGTTCAGTTATCACTATACAGCCACTATAATATCAAAATTAAAATGATTTCACATTATAAATAGCAGATAATAAGCAACAGATAGTAAGCAACTAGAAATTTTACTCATCACTGGTGTTATTTAAAAAAATATATAACACTATTTTAAAAATTTGACTATTTTTAACTAGTCACAATGGCACATGCCTGTAATCCCAGTGATTTGGAAGGCTGAGACAAAAGGATTTCATGTTCAAAGGTAGCCTCAGCAAGTTAGTAAGGACCTAAGCAACTCAGTGAGAGCCTGTCACAAAATAAAAGTGCCCCTAGGTTAAATCCCCAGTAACCTCTAAACTGAGTATTTCTAATAGAGTTAAAAATGTGCTTGTCCTTTGACCCAATAATTTGATTACAGATTTCTACCCAAGAGAACAAAAATACAGGTGAACAAAAGAAGTATCTTGCCATTTTTATTCATCACACTCCAAAATGTAAAAAGCCCTAAGAAGGAGAGGGCTTACACAAATTGTGGTATATTCACACAACAGAACACTACTCAGCGGTAAACCTAATACTGTTACACACAGCAACATGGATAAATCTGACAGACACAATGCAGGGTGGAAGTCACCACATACAAAACAATCTCATTTACCTAAAATGATCCAATTTACATAAAGTTCCAGGACAAGTAAAACTGATGTGTAAGTGTGAAGGAATTTAAAAGTTCTTGCCTTCAGTGAAGATTGATTGTACCAGGATCGTGCTGTATCTTGGTATGATTGGGTTTATATACATGTACACACTATTCAAGTCATTGAGTTGCACATTTAAGGTTTGTATATTCTGCTGTTCACTAATTTTGTTTAAGAAACAAAAGAACTGTAAATAAATAATGAACTCTAGTTGAATTGGTTTACCTTCATCTTTTATCAGTAGTATGGTTGGTAATTCAGAAGCCACCTACTCTATATCTAGCCCTTAGCACATGATGAAACGCCCAAGTATAATACAAATCAGGTATAAAAAGGCATAATGTCTCCACAGACTCTAAAATAATGCAGAAAAGTATTACAGAGAGAGAGGGAGGAAGGGAGAAAGAAAGAAGAGAAAGGGGAAGAAAGAATGATAAAGCAAATAGAGTAAAGTGCAAATATTTACATAAACATTTGCCAAATTTCTTTAAAGACAATGAGATATTCTAGGACTGTTTACAACCATTTCTTTAAGTTTTAAATTATTTCAAAATAAAGAAAATTGGAGGGCTGGGATTGTGGCACAGTGGTAGCATGCTCGCCTAGCACGCATGAGGCACTGGGTTCGATCCTCAGTGCCACATAAAAAGAAAATAAAGATATTCTGTCCACCTACAACTAAAAAAATAAATAAAATTTAAAAAAAAGAAAATTGGAAAAATTCTGAGTTGGATTCAGAGAACAGAATAATTTCTGAAAATTAAAAACTTGAAAATTAGCATTCACAGAAGAATTTGAGAAAATATTAAATAGGCAAAATAAAAATACAATTATATGAAACATAAATAATTAAAGAAAAATATTTTTTGAATTTTAAAACGTGACAGTAAATAGCATTTCTACCTGAAATGACTCATATTTGCTTCTCGTCCTTCATAAAATCAAATTTCATAAGTACAGACTATAATAAATCTATCATAGAAGCAAAGTTTTATAAAATTTCTGAAAGACCAAAGTGTCTGAGCATGTGCTAATGAATGAGAGAGGCAAAGAAGGATTTGAACCTACACCACACGAGTAGGCCAGAGAGGTGGAAATCAATCCCTTCCATAAAATCCTAAACAAATTCTTCACTTGGAGTGAGCAAGCACAGTAGAGGGCATATAGAGAAACTACAATTGCAAAGAAAAAGATTAGGATTATTTCATTGAACAACCACCCCACCCAGAACCATAGCATTCTCTTCCCAGTCCAGTGCACTGAGCTCAGGTAACTGGTATTTACAAAACTTAATTTTAAAAGAAAGTAAATTCTTTATCTGGGTAAAGTGAGACTTATATTGTGTTTTTTGGCATACTATAGAAAAATTGTCTCCATTTGAAGACCTATATCTTCATAACAGCTCTTAGCTCCTGCACATGGATTAAATCCTGCCACTTTATAAACTCCATTTGCTTCCATAATAACCTCTTAGAATTCCTTCTCAAATAAATAATGTTGGAGAAACATCATCTTATTTTCAGTTTGGCTAAGATAACTTTCCCTTTCATCAGCTACATTCTTAAAGATTAATGGATGGCAATCAAACACCTCTAATCATCAATATGAAGGGGGAAATATATGATCAAGAAACAAAGGAACTGATCCAAAAGAAAAAATTTAATGACCCAAAAGACAACACAAATAGTCTGAAGTTAATTTACTTAGATAAATTGAAGACTTTATTTCATCCACAAAAAAAACCCAATGTGGTATGAATAATAAATAAACATAACATAGATATGTGTGTATATGTATATGTGTGTGTGTGTGTGTAAAGAAAAGGAAGAAGAACTTCATGTACAGGACTCAAAAGTCTGTGCAGTAGTTTATAGAATTATTTTTTTTTTTAATTTTTTTTTTAGTTGTTGATGGACCTTTATTTTATTCATTTATTTATATGTGGTGCTGAGAATCGAACCCATTGCCTCACGCATGCTAGGCAAGCGCTTTATCACTGAGCCACAACCCCAGCCCCAGTTTATAGAATTATGATAAAAGAATGGAGGCAGTCAGAAATGAGTAAAAGATGGAATTAGGAAATATGTTACCAATGAAGAATAATCCTGAGAAGAAATCCAAGAATTCCATCAGGATAGCAGGTCTAAAGAAGAGAGCAAGGGCATAGAAGTGAGAAAAATTTTGAAAAGAGGTTGAGGGGGGCATTTACATACATTCACACATGAACACACTCACACACAAACAGACAGACACACACACACACAAGACCATTCTCCGGTATTAGAACACATGAAGGATATGATAAAGGGAAACTCTTTAAAACAAAGAAAAACTTGAGCTTCACAGAAAATATAAACAATAAATTTCCAAGAAAATCTTAATTCAATTTATGGAGCAAACTAAAATGCCACACGGTTTTATGTAATTGTAGTTATAAGAAAGCATTTCACTTTCATAAAGCATATCCCTATTTAAATGGCTCATATGACATGCCATTGCACTAATAAAGAAAGAAGTATAAACCTGGTATATTGCTGGTCCTGTGATATTTATTGTAAACATCATTATCATTTATTGGTTTTCAAATTTATATTCAACCTCTGAAAATTAATAAAAAACTTTACTGTTGATTGTAGTTGAAAGAAAAAGTGAAGAATATAGTTAGAAGTGAATTTGAGCTGGGCAAGGTGATGCATGCCTATAATCCCAGCAATTCAGGAAGCTGAGGCAGGAGGATTGCAAATTGAGGCCAGCCTCAGCAACTTAGCAAAACCTTTAAAAGAAAAAAAAAAAAAACGGTGGGGAAGTGCCTGGGAGTGTATCTCAGTAGTAAAAAGCCCCTGTGTTCAATCTCGAGCACCAAAACAAACAAACAAACAAACAAATAAATAAAATAAAAAGCAAAGCTGACAGTGAGAGCCATTAAAAACAGAAGATAAAGGAAAGAAAAATATTGATGCTTATATTCATTTTTAATAATTTTATATTAAGCAATACTATCAAAATTTGATGGTATAAGAAATAGAATTCATTTAAAGTTACTAAGACATCCCATACAATGCAAATTTAGGAGAAGAAAAATGGAAGGAATATTCTATAATTCTACACATGTGAGTCAAATTTCACCTTTCTGTACAGATGTTATTAGATCAGTGAAGCATGTTATTTGCATGATGAGAATAATACTTGTTAGAATTATCACCACAAGATGAGAAAATTAAAAAAAAAAGAGATAAAATTTGGATCCACTAGAAACTGTATCACAACCAGAAAAGCCACTTGCCCTGAGGCCTAGAAATGAAAAGCTACTGAGTTCAAAAACTTAGGAGGGTCACACTGTGGTAATCTTGTAAGTCAGATTCTTCTTCAGAGATGAGAAGAAGACATATAAATGGTGGGTGGAAAAAATCCACAAATATAAATTTACATTTTTAATTTAAAATTTGTTATTGTTTTAACCCAAAATTGACTGTTTTAAAGTGAAGAATTCTCAGATAGATAATAGCCACAAATGAAATTATTTTAATTTTATTTTGGTATTTTGTCTTCATTTCTTGGTGGAGGTATGGGGAGAAGAAAAAAATTAACACAATTTTATTTTTCTTTCTATGTAGAAGTGTAAGTAAACTTTTGAACATACTGCATTTAGGTGGCAGGTTTAAGATATACAAATATTGAAATTTTTCAGTTTCAAAAAATGAAAATGAGAATGTTTCCTAGACAAAACAAAGGAACCAGAGATGGCTACTTGGGGGAAGGATCTTCAAGCAGAAATTAAATAATAAAACAAAAAAAGGAGAAAATATTTCCTGAAACTGAAAATGCAATACTTCAATTAAAAAATAACACTAAATAAAATTTAAGAACATTTCGCTACTCACCCATATCTGAGACCTGGGAGACACAGAAGAAATATCTCTAATCAAGGAGCAAAAATAACAAGAGATGGGACACATAAAGGATCACAAAGGGAATTAGGGAGCTAGGTTCATAGAAATTGTCCTGAATAATTTAGGTATCAGAAGGAAAAAAGAAATAAGTGGGATAACCCAATAATCAAAAAATATTTTCTTTTAGGAGACACCATCTATACAAAAGTATCATTTATAAATGAATGAGAAAACTTTCACATGAAGGCACATTCTTATAAATACATTTGGTTAGAAATAACAAAATAATTATAGGTGAAAAATTACTGGACTGCAATGAAACTTCCCTAGGCCTCTATGTGAAAGGGAGAATTACAACAGCATGTATTGATTACCAAGAAAAGAGAATTGTAAGGCAAAAATCACATCAAGTTTTCATTTACCAGTCATAGGAAAAAATAATATTGATATGCAAGAATGCAATGGAAATATCATCCTCGTTGTTCTCAATATGAGGTAAATTTGAGGCAGACCCAAATCAACCAACCACTTAAGTTGAATTGACATCTTAAGACAGGGGAAGGAGAAAAAGAAATTATTCAGATATCCAACTTCATACCTCCTCTATTTCATGTAACCTTGTTCCTGTAGCATCTTCCTAGGTTTTTACTTACATTTTTTCTTTGGTAAAGTGTATACCCAGTTTCCCATGCCCTTGCTAGCATATCTCTATGGATCCTGAACTTTTGTATAGACAGTTTAGTAGAGCCCAATACTTTTCAACATAAGGTAATTTTGACCGTTGGTGCTTATTTGTCAATATAGTGAGGGATTTGGGGATGCCCACAGTGGAGTGGAAAGGTGCTATTAACATCTGGTGGGTAGAGCCAAAGATACTGCTAAATATCCTATGATACATGGAACAACTACTCTCCACAAAAAACTATCTGTTTTAAACTGTCAATAGTTTCGAGGCCAATAAATTCTGGTCTATGCTATTGAAATTAAGAGAGCTACAGCTTAGCTGAATATGTTAGTTTTTCATAGCCATGGACAAAATACCTGCCAAGAACAACTTATAGAAGGAAAATGTCTATTTTAGCTGATGGTTTCAGAGGTCTCAGTCTATGGCCAGTGACTCCATTGCACTGAATCCAAAATGAGGCAGAACTTCATGGAGAAGGGTATAGTGGAAGAAAGCTGCTAAGCCTATAGGAGACAGGGGAGAGAGGAGAGGGGAGAAGGAGGACAGAGAGAAAATAAACCTTTTCAGGACACACCCCAGTGACCTACTTTCTTCCACTAGATTCTACCTCCCAGGTGTGCATTCAGCTATCAGTAGTAATCAACTGATGAGGTCAGAGCCCTCATGATCTAATCATTGCCTGAAAGCTCCATCTCTAAACCTTGCTGCACTGGGGACCATGCCTTCAACACACAATATCCAAATCCTAACAATGAGGCATGAAGGAACTAGCACAATTCTATAAATATTCTATTGGTCCTTCCTTATCATTTGGCCTTAAAGATATAAAAACAAGTAACTATCTTAAACCAAACACCAAATATAATCTATACTAAGTAATAGGGTTTTATCCTTGTCCATCATTGGATATTGTCATTGCCTTACAGAATTTATTTCTCATTTCTTATGGAACTTTTGTGTATCTTGCTAGGTTTTTCCAATTGTTTATTGTTATTTATTGTTTATTCATTCAATCAACATGTCCACTACTTGTTTCATAAGTTATGTTAAATATTGATTATAGGAAGAAAATAAATATATATAAGGTATATATTCCCTTGCAAGAAGTTTTTAGTTAAAGAAGAAAGATATACATGCAAAAATTATTTCAACATAATGGTAAATAAAATAAAAGTAATGTATATTAAGTTCTACAATGATGTAAGTAAAGCAATGATTAATCAATTAGTAAGAGTTGTGGAAAACTGCTTATAGTATGCTTTTAACTAATATTTTATACAAAATAATACAATTATCCTTTTCAGTAATATTCTGATATTAATTTAATGAAAATCAATACTGTTATCTTTATATAAACTTGCAAATATGCCCTATTATGTTTACTATATTTATTTTTTCTTGTGAAATCAACTTTATTTTACATTTTAATTATTAAAGTAATATATTTTTTCAATGCTGAAACATACAGAAACAAAAAAAGCACTTGTTATCTAACTAGTTTTAGTAAACAAATATTAATATTTTTGATATGAACTTCTTATAAGTATATTTATATAGTATAAAATATTTACATGTACATAGAGACATTTTATTTTTTTATTTTATTTATTTATTTTTTAAATTTTTTTTTAGTTATAGATGGACACAATGTCTTTATTTTTTATTGCTTTGTATATGGTGCTGAGGATCAAACCCAGGGCCTCACGCATGCGAGGCAAGCGCTCTACTACTGAGCTACAACCCCAGCCCACATAGAAACATTTTAAATGTTTACTACCTCATTTTATACTTTCTTTCATGAATATTTTATTTTCAATTTTTTTTCTCAAAACTCTTCAGTAATTAAAAATTTTCCAATGATGAGGTTTTCAAAATATTTAACTTCATTCTTATTGCTGGCTATTCAGTTTATTAACAACTTTTTAATTTTTTTTTATTTTTTAGTTGTCAATAGAGCTTTATTTTATACATTCATATGTGGTGCTGAGAATTGAACCCAATATATCTAAAATATTATTGCAATGTAATAAATTTTAAAAAATTACAATTGTTTTAATATCAAGTCTTCCAATCTAGTTGAACCCAGTGCCTCACACATGCTAGGCAAGCGCTCTACCACTGAGCCACAATCCCAGTCCCGATTAACAACTTTTTGATCTAACAAATAAAACTACTCTGATCACTTTAGTATATATGTGTATACATACACATAAATTTATACATATATATAATAACTGACGTAGAAAAAATACTACTAATAAAATTGCCACATCAATATGTGTGACTCAAGATTTAAATAAAGGCATCAAGAGACCTCCATTAAAATGAGCACATGTAAAAAATCTTAAGGATTGTATATTTGGACATCTTAAAATCTCTAAAATTCATTTCAAATAACTAAAATTTTTCAACAATGTGTCAATAAACTACATTTAATCTGAAATTTTTCAAAGCAAATATTTTAAGAAGGGCTTTCTTCTAAACCTTTCTTTTCACCTGATGACACATCTTTTTAATACCAGTGTCCTTCTTTCTAGGTCTTTCATTGACTATGGTGAAAGACAGACATTAAAAGATATGAGGTAAAGTATTTATGTTTTACATGAGACGCAGTCATACAATAGCATTTGTTCTAATTGTATTTATTTACTGTACTTCTAATGGGTCAAAGACACAGGTGAGGGCTTCCAAATTTTGGAAAGGCCAATGGAAACTGTAGAGCAAAGTTGAAGGTAAAGAGAGTTGTCTGAAAAAGAAGAGTTATATAAAATTTATTATTCATTGTCATTTTTCTAGTTATCTAATTAAATATTCATTATCAATTTTCTAATTTTCTAATTCAGTATATTGAGATTCAGAGGGAATCTTAATATATTAATATCGAGTCTTAATATTGAGTGAAATAAAAATGAAATGTCTTAAAAAAGGTAAGCTTTTAAAAAATATTTAATTTTATTATCATGGTTTCATGTTTTGGTACCCTTAAATTGACCTTGAAGTTGACCTTTTTCTTATCCTCTCAGACTAGGGAAAACAGCCTTGCCTTCTTTGGCTCTGGTGGAAGCTGGACTCTAGGGAACAAAGCTACCTATGCTGCATCCCTTTCCTTTTCCCCCCCTTTTCTTCTGACCTCTCCCCTTCTGCTTTTATTTCCCTTGTTCTTCTGTTTTGCTTCCACTCTATCTACCTTTCCCATGAGTCCTCAAACTTCTTCTTCCTCTCTCCTTGCATACTTTTTCCTCCTTTTATTATTTGACAGATGTTGTCAACACCTTATAAAGGAAAACAGAGAATAATTTCCTGCCACCTAATTTATAAGAATTTGACATGGAGAAAAAAATTATCATCTATGCAGTTCGATATTATATCTTTTATTGTTTTGTATCCTTTACTGTCCTGTAGCTTACATAAATGCTACATATTTTCAGAGGCATTTGTGAATACATCCTGTGTATAACAGTTACTCCTTTAGAATTTTGTTTTTTCAAATCTCTTTACTAAGTTCTATGATCCAATACTCTCTCATATATCTTGACCATGGTTTAGATGAATTGCTTTCTAAAAAATTTCTAAGCTTGCCATGAATACTACCAGCCATAGATGAAAGACACTTAACTACAAAAAGTAAAAAATAATAAATGAATAATAATAAATCTTATTGAATCCAATATGTCTAGAATATTATTACTGCAACATGTAATACATTTTTAAAAATCACAATTGTTTTAATATCAAGTCTTCCAATCTAGTGCTCATTTTACATTCATCTCATCTTATTCCAGTTTGGATCAACTGTGTTTCAACTGCTCAGTAGCCACTTGTGGTTTGTTGGTATTGACACCAGTTGATTTTGACAAACAGAAAAACAGATTATAATAAAACTTGTGAATGGAATTTTTGATAACAATATAAAGCAAAAAAAAAGTTTGTGCCACTAATTTAAATATAGATACTATTCAACTTATATTTGGAATAATTATTCTACAGAAAGAACATCAAATATTTTTAATGGATGATAATTATTTCTTTTTATTTTTTATGCTGCATTAGAAAACTTCAGTTGTAGTGCTATATATTGGGAAGCAATAAAAATCAAGCCTCTTAACAAGTAATATTGGAAAAATTCCTTTAAGCCCCTGGACTAAAATTTCCTTATTCTTAAGGACAAGATGACTTTCTCCAATAGAAAACTACTGTGATTCTCAATTTAACAATTATTTTGTGTACATTTTTCATCCAGAGTTAGCAGCTTTAGTGGACCACATGATCTGGTCACAACATTTAGTTATACAAAATTGTGCTTGAAAAATAGTCTTGTCCAGCTAGAATCAGTATTGATCATATGATCTGCTTCAGGACATATAACTTTGTTGGATTTTTTCCCTTAATTTTGAATATCTAAAAAGTGAATAAAAGATAAAAAAAGAGAAAGAAACTCTTCTGTGTGGCAGTGGTAGGGAGGAAAGGGCAGAGATTCAGCAATGTGAGTTAGTGGAGGCAGCTCCAATGGCTTCCTTTTGACCTGATCCTTCCTGTGCTGGTGCTTGGCTTTCCCTTTCCTATCTCTTTCGTTTTCTCAAGCCCTGTTCTCCAGTTTGTCCATGATTCTGTGTGCTAGCCACTAGCCTTGCAACAAATGCTGCTTTTGCTTCATGTTAAACCAGAGACATTTTCTATGTGAATTAAGGATCCTGATTGTATACCTGCATAAACCTTAATACAGCTGACCATATAGTTTCTGAGACACACTACATGACTGGACAAGGGTAATTGTCAAATCTCTTCCAGTGGCAAATTGTAAATATTTTGTTTGTTTGTTTATTAGTGTAGTTAATACATCAGATTGGTCTGTTTCTCCTTGTGAGGCCACAGCCATCTTCATTTAGAAGTTCTAAAGGAGGACAGTGTTTGCTGCAAAGGTTTACCCCTATACTCAGAAAATGTCAAATATTGTAAAACTTACATTTATATTCATGTACTGAGATGTGTGTTCTGTCTTCTACTTTAATGTGAGTTCATGTCCCTTCAACAAATTTAGTACAGGTGAGATTAAGAATCTTATTTTAATCAATCCATATTGTTTTATGAGAGTGGCCCAAATGCTCATTTACTTTAGAACCCTATTAATGAGAAAAGAAGTATAAATAATTTTAGTTTTATAAACAGGCAGTATAAACGAGTTAAGAAATATTAGGAAATAGAATTAAGGGTTGCCTGAATTATTGTCTTCATGAGTGGCTTTCAGGGGGAAAGCTGACCAGCTGTTTTCCATCTTTAATGAAGGTTGTCAAAATATAAGTGGACTTGATGAGATATTATGATAAGAAGGTGAAGATGAATTGACAGAGGAAAGAGGATATGGCTTCCTCAATAGCTTTAAACAGAAGAAAGAATCCTCCTGGGGGGAGTGAATGAGGTTCATTTCTGATTACAGAACAAGAAGTACCTTAAATTATCTACTCAGTTTCCTTTGAGCCACTGAGCCCAGAATTCAGGATCAGAGAGGAACATTGAGCTTCTTAGTAGTCAAAGAAACTATATTAAGGAAAACAGTTACCACAAAATTGTTCCTTAATTTATAGGAAGCTGATGAATACCAGCAAAAAGAGGCTGTTTCTAGATGTTCCGAAAGCAAAATCAGTTAAGAGGGTCAGCAGATCTCTAATTATAAAGGGGCTGTTAGGGGCTGGGATTATGGCGCAGTGGTAGCGTGCTCGCCTAGCATGCATAAGGCACTGGGTTCGATCCTCAGCACCACATAAAAGTAAAATAAAGATATTCTGTCACCTACAACTAAAAAATAAACATTAAAAAAAAAAAAAAAGAAAAAAAAAAAATAAAGGGGCTGTTAACACCACTGTAATTAAAGCCATATCAGCATTTCCATTGCAAACGAACATTTTTCATAGATTGAAACTCAGCTGTAATGAGTCAGTCTGAGCTGAAAGTTGGCATGTAGGGCTCAGGAGCACAGCAGGGAAGGGGGCAAAGAAGGGAGATTTTTAAAAATTTATTTACTGAACTGTCAAACACAAAATATAGCCATTAAGATTTGTTGAGAAAACAATAAATAATACATTCTCTCAAAATTAGTATGCAAAGCAAATCCCTGGGTGCCATAGACATGGTAAAGAGGGCATTTTGGTTATACAGATTGGGGAAAAAAAAGAATCAAAACAAAAAACAACTGGAACTAAAGGATGAGTTTTTAATCCTGTGAGTAGTGTCTGTTTTACAGAGAATATTTAGATGTTGCTAAAAGCATATTTAGTGTTCTTAAATATTTATTTGCCCAAGAAATTTAGATGACTCCAATGAAGTTGCAAAACATACACCAGCACAGTGGGGTTAGTTACAAAGGATGCTATATCACTTTTTTTTCCTTCAAACTCCTTTGATAAATGACTTTAATCTAAATCCCTTCATTTCTATGAATGTTAGCATTTTTTTAAACATGACTTTCTGTATGTTTGTTGATAATGATATAATTTACCATGATATGTAAATTTCTATTTTATATAGTTCTCTTTTTCCTTCTAAAAGGTGAAGCAAATAACTTATGAAGGAAAAAAGCAAGACATTAAGGACCTACCATGTAACAGACACATTTCTAAAAGCTCATTTTCAACTTCATATTAAGTTTTAATTATTTGTAGTTTAGTTTTTATAATTATTATTTGACATAATTTACTTTCAGGCTGTTTTGTATAATACTTTTATTTTGTAGAGGCATGAGAGTCTTTCAAAGTTCTTTTTTTTTTTTTTTCCTGAGTGTGGGGCCCTATTTAGTCAGGGTATAATTTGCTTATTTTCATTCATCTATTTGCTTTTGCTTTGCTTTATCTATTGCTTTAAAATAAAGATTATTTTATAATCTTTATCAAGATTATAAAACCAAGTAAGATCATTTAATTTGAAAAGCCATTTCTGAGAACTTTCAAATAAAGGAAGGTAAGTTGAATATTGCATATATGTTGACAAATACCTAGAAGGGTTCTGACAAGCTGATAAACATGGTCAGTGACAGGCAGTAAGTTAATAAAAACAAACATTAAGGATGTAATCTATGTGACTTTAAATTTTTGTAAGAGAAATGCACACCCAAATGAATCCTCCTTGTCAATAAGAAGAACTAATTTACTATGGATAAGAATTTTGTGACCTTTTTTATTCTTGTATTATCTACTTAAATGAACTTCAATAATAAAATAGAAGCCGGGCGCAGTGGCGCAAGCCTGTAATCCCAGCACTTAGGGGGGCTGAGGCAGGAGAATCACGAGTTCAAAGCCAGCCTCAGCAATGGCGCGGTGCTAAGCAACTCAGTGAGGCCCTGTCTCTACATAAAACACAAAATAGGGCTGGGGATGTGGCTCAGTGGTCGAGTGCCCCTGAGTTCAATCTCCAGTACCAAAATAAAATAAAATAAAATAAAATAAAATAAAATAAAGAACATGTCCTAACACATCTAGCAATTAAATAAATGGAAGATATAAAGTTAATGGGTACACATAAGAACACTCTCTCTTTAGTGTGCATGTGAATTTATGGTTCAAATGACCTCTTCATACATGTAAACCTGATAGGTAACAAACAGCAGAGATGGAAACAGGAGGTTATGTGAATAATTCTTCAGACTGCGTCTCCCATGCTGACCCCCACATGCTTTCTTTTGAAGGATAGTTTACCTGAAGCCATTCTGGACCTGCCTGGCTTAAGTCAATAGGATATACTATATTCCTCAGCAAACAATCTATTTTCTGTAAGAGAAATGCACACCCAAATGAATCCTCCCTGTCAATAAGAAGAACCAATTTACTATGAATGAGAATTTTGTGACCTTTACACAGACCAGATTCTAGAATTCAGGGATACAGGATAATTAGGAGCAAACCCCCCAACCATAAAATTTGTATGAACAAGTTCCAATTAGAACTGATCAATGTGGGCAAAGGTAACTCAGACTTGTCTTGAATCTTTAACATGTCATTATAACAGCAAAATCTCCCCTCTATAGAATAAGATATTCAGTGGGCACTTGAAAGTCTGATACAATCCTTCCATGAGTCAAAAGTCAAGAGGAGGACCAGGGAAGAGAATCTCTGGAAACTTCCCTAGGAAACAGGAGAGCAAGAGGAATGCACGTCTTTTTCCTCTCTGAGTAGACCAATTCTTTCCCTTCTTCCCTTGAGAGTGTTCCCCTTTCCTTCTTCCTATCTCTTCTAATAAATGTATGTCTCCTACTTTGTGCAATTAATTTGAAATTCTTTCAATGTGGTCACAAGAACTAGTGACCAATGACATCTGTTGTTGCCTTGGCTCCACGGATAGCCTTGCCCTGCAACAAATCCAATATAGACATGACAATTTATTTCACGTTAAAATTCTATTGCTATAACAAAATATTTCCACAAAGGAATCCAAAATATTTTCTATTTTTGAAGTCAATGAATTTCCTGACCTGGTTGGTAGTTGATAGCATTTAAGAAGGAAATAGTTGTAGTAAGATAATGGATGCAGTTTGTGATTTCATCCTCTTTGAATCTATCATTTCTCCTCACGTGTATTCCAAACTGTACATGAATGTTCTGCCTTTGTCAGACAGTTGCTCCACTAACAAACTCTTAAGAATATTGACTTTAGTAGTAACCCTTACTGCCTGTAAGTTACCAGCAGGAGAAAAATGGTGGTTATTAGAAGTCAACCAAAAAGAAATGAAGAGTAGTTTTCAGAGGATGTAGAATAGGCAAGGGGTCTTTGAAATAGGTCTAAGCTGCTCTTCGAATAAAGTAGCTCTTATTCCTTGAAAGCTTTTTAAGAGAAAAGTTGACATTTGTGTTCTAGTTTAGATAACACAGTCAAAAATTTGTACATCTAATATGTAATCAAGAACTAGAACTTGAGAACCTCCAAAAAGCTATTTTAGAAAAAGGGACAAAAATGAATGTGGAAAATTCCAAGTGTTATTTAATAAGCTGAGATGAATCGAAATCCCTGACTCATTCATTTCAGTTACCCAATGAACAACTGTTTTGATCACCTATCTTATTTTTTTCTTGATACCAAGCCTGTGGATACAAAATTAAATCAGCCATGATGTGACTTCCATATTTGGGATCATTTGAAATTCATTCTATCACTTTAATCATATGTTCATGATGAAAACTAATTTGATACAATGGTCAAAGTTGAAATTTGTTTTCGGGTTTTAATTTTCCTCATGTATCTCTTTACTCCTACCTCCAAGAATTCATTTTTTTCTTTTCAGATATTCAAATTATAACTCCATAAATGTTTCATGTAAATATATACAAAAAAACATATGTTATCCTAGGAGAAATTCAACTTATTGGATGGTGACAAGTAATTTACAAGGAAAGAATCAATATTAAAGACAAATAACAAACTGAATAGAATGGAATAAATTAGAAAAAAGTAGAATATGAAAATATATGTGTATATATATATTTTTATTTATATCAAGTTTGAATTTGAAGGTTCTTTCTTCCTTATGGTTATTTGTATTTTGTTTTACTTCTAATTATTTCTAGAGTGTTATTTCTTTTTACTATAAGAAGTCACATCAGTTGGCCATAATGGTGCATGATTGTAATCTCAGCTACTTGGAAGGGTAAAGAGGGTCACAGACGGATTACAATTTTGAGGCCGCTTAGACAGTTTCTTTGAGAACTTATCTATAAAATTAATAGGGCTGCTGATGTAGCTCAGTGTTAGAGTACTTGCCTAGCATGGTCAAAGCTCTGGGATCCATCTCCAGTATTACAAAAAAAGAAGAAAAAGGAATTTATATTATTCACAGAGTATTGAAAGGTAGAATGAATATTTTGGATTTAGCAAATACTAGGAGGCACAGCCTATTTTACTCATAATAAATAAGGTCATGGTCTCATTACCCCCATTAAAAAGAGCCCAATAATTTCTTTGAGACTTTATCATTCACAATCAAAATTTTATCTTTCACCAAGTTTTCTGAGTATGTTGAGTGAGAAAAATCCTTAAAAATCTAATTAGGCTAATTTATTATTCTATATTTCTAGGGTATTAGATTTGGTTTTGCTTAAATCATGACATATCAAACATTAAAATTCAAAGAATCATAGGATTATTCACAGACTAAGATATTTGGGGATTTCCACAGAAATATGAGTGAGTTTGATATGTTTTAGGAATACTTGGATTAGGGAAAGTCAAAAATTAGCAAAGTAAAAATGGAACAGACTGGCTTACCTATTGAACAACTCAATATAAAAGAAGCTTCAAGATGCTTCCAGGTCCAAGTATCACCTGTATACAGCAACTTGTTCTTGTTGGATATATTGGCTCTATTATTTCCATGTTGATATCACTTGTAGGTATGGACTCTAACCATGTAATAAAAATGGATACTACTATTTCAGATTGAAGTAACTTCAGCTTAATGTCCCCAAAATAGCTTCTGATTCTCAATAATTTCAGCAAAACCCCATGATCTTGATTGGCTCTGATTGATCTTATTTGGTTTATATTTACAAACCTGAATTAATCACAACTAGGAGGATGTAGTGCCTACATATGATAGGCATAGACATGGAAGGAGATTGTATCTTTGAAAGAAAACTGAGGTTTCTGCTTCTGCTAAAATTCAGTACATATACTTCCTTTTATTCTTCCTACTAAGATCAGTTTAAAAATTTGAGCATGATAAATATAAAAATAATTTAAAAATTAGAAGATGTTGAAACAAGGAAGGAAATAGACTAGCTAAGGATCTTGTGATCACAAAGGAAAATACAATTATGGGTTCCCTGAATTTCTTTTTAACCTCCTTAATCCAGACTTAATACTGAAGAACTGGAAATGCAGGAACATGTGTGAATGTACTGTAAAGTTCAAGGGCAAATCTATTCTGACTAAAGGATCAGAGAAGTCTTATAGGACAAAACTGTTTAGCATAGCTGCTGTATGACAGCAAATAATGTGGATATGAACAAAAACCAAACAAAGCAAGGAGCTTAGAATTATATCCCAAAATGTATAATAAGCCGTACTCAGTCACCAGTATTGTGTTCACCTCTCATGGTGCCAGGTTGTCTTTTTTACCACATGGGAAGCATGGGCTCCTTTCCCCATTCAGTGATAATGGCACATTTTGCCTTCCAACTAAGATGGTTTCCACAAGACCTAATAAAAAGATTACAACCTCACCCAGTATTAATAGGTGGTCCCTCTGTTTCCCAGGGATCAATAGAGATGGAGACTCAGTAAAGAATCTTCTACTCCACTTGACAATAATGAAGTAGGACCTTCTTTCATCCACCAAATTAGAATCAAGAAAGCCTGGTAAAACATAAGATTTAAATAAGATTCAGAATCTTATAATATGGAAAATGTCTAAGTTCCAATTTTAAAAATCACTCGTTGCATCAAGACCTAACAAACTCTCATACTAAGAAAAGATAATCAACAAATAGCAATACTAAAATAATACAAATATTAGAATGATTTGACAAGGGTAATGAGGCATCCTTCATAAAATGTTTCAATAAACAATTG
>CM053405.1:66359962-66405480 GCA_028644305.1 Xerus rutilus
AGAATGGCAGCTATCCAAAATACAAGCAACAATAAGTGCTGGCAAGGATATGGTGAAAAGGTACACTCATACATTGCTGGTGGGACTGCAAACTGGTGCAATCCATCTGGAAAGCAGTATGGAGATTCCTTAAAAACTCGGAATGGAACCACCAATTGATCCAGCTATTCCACTCCTTGGCCTACACCCTAAAGATTTAAAAACAGCATATGACAGTGACACAGCCACTTCAATGTTTATAGCAGCACAATTCACAATTGCAAAACTGTGGAAGTAACCCAGATGCCCTTCAATAGATGAATGGATAAAGAAACTGTGGTACATATACACAATGGAATATTACTCAGCAATAAAAGAGAATAAAATTTTGGCATTTGCAGTTAAATGGATGGAATTGGGGAACATTATGCTAAGTGAAGTAAGCCAATCCCAAAAAACCAAATGCCGAATGTTCTGATTAGTTGATGCTGATACACAAGAGGGATAGGATTGGGGACCATAAGAGAAATGGAGGAACTCTGGATAGGACAGGGGGGAGGTGGGGGGAGGTAAGTGGGGGATTGGTGTAGCAAAGTTGGTTGAATGAGATGGTCATCACTACCCTAGATGCATGTATGAAGACACAAATGGTGTGACTCTATCTGGTTTGCAAACAGAGGGATGGAAAAATTGAGCTCTATATATGTTCTATGACTTGAAATACATTTAAATAAATAAATTTATTAATTTAAAAAAAGAAAAAAAACATAAACAAAAACAAAACAAAAAAATCTATCAACTAAGAATTAGAGGATATAAAAATAACCAAATGGAAATTTTAGAATATAAAATAGAAAAACTGAAGCAAAATACTCAATAAATGGACTCAACAGAATGGAGATGACAGAAAAGAAGAAGTAATTTGGAAGTAAAACTATAGTAATCACCCAATCTGAAAAACAGAGAAAATATTGACTGAACATAGCCAAAGTCGTGTGAGACTAAGATGATGACCAAATTACAGTGATTGTATTTACAATTTCCTGGCATTATGGTGGTATGTAAGCAATATTTGTTCAAGACAAACAATATATCAAATTTTGAATTTTGACATTTTTTTAAACTAGTAAATGCAGTACAGTACTGTTGCAATGCAGGGTAGTAGCAGGAAACTGCAAATTTAACCATGAGATCATAAATATAAACTGATACACAATGTACTGTATGTGTTATATATTCATTTTGTTATGTGTTTTAAATGACTTTTTCTTTTTGTACCAGAGACTGAACTCAGGGGCCCTCAACCACTGAGCAGCATCCACTGGCCTATTTTGTATTTTATTTAGCAACAGGGACTCATTGAGTTGCTTAGCACCTTGCC
This sequence comes from Xerus rutilus, assembly GCA_028644305.1. NCBI lineage: Eukaryota > Metazoa > Chordata > Mammalia > Rodentia > Sciuridae > Xerus > Xerus rutilus. The sequence goes on from CM053405.1 coordinate 66,361,323, forward strand.
CTTGCTGAGACTGGCTTTGAACTCATGATCTTCCTGCTTCAGCCTCCTGAGAGGCTAGGATTACAGGTGTGTGCCACTGCACCTGGCTTCTAAATGCATTTTTGACTTAGTGGTGTATTCACCTTATGAACAGTTTACCAGGATGTAACTCCACTGTTAGTCAAGAAACATTTGTGTAGAAAAATTATTTAACATGCTCGTCATCACAATCCAAAATGAAGAGGAGAAAGAAAAAAAGCTGAAAAAACACCTAATTAAATAATAACTAAGCCGGGCATGCAGTGGCGCAAGCCTGTAATCCCAGCACTTAGGGATGCTGAGACAGGAAAATTGCGAGTTCAAAGCCAGCCTCAGCAATGGCGAGGCGCTGTGTAACTCAGTGAGACTCTGTCTCTACATAAAACACAATATAGGGCTGGGGATGTGGCTCAGTGCTCAAGTGCCTGTGAGTTCAATCTCCAGTACTAAACAACAATAATAATAATGATAATAACAACAATAACAACAACAACAACTAAACATTTCCCCCAACACACAAAATGTTATTACTAACCCAGATATTAAAAAAGCTAAACAAAGTTCAAACTATATAGATCTCCCAAAATCTACACCAAAATATAAAAATGAAAAAAAAAAAAAAAGAAAAAGAGAAATGATGAAAGCCATCAGAAAGAACTGATGTTTTAACATTAGGGTGAAAAATTACAGTTTTCTCATTAGAATCTGTGGAAGCCATAAGAAAATTAAATAGCATTTCTTAACATGCTGATAGAAAAGAGTGGTGATTCAAATTCTATAACCAGTAAAAGTATCATTCAAGAATAAAAAAGAAATCAAGTTGTTTTTAGATTTAATAAAACTAAAAGATCTTGGTGCCATTGAACTTCCTCTGAAAACATGGTTAAATGAATTTGTATACACCAAAATAAAATGGTAAAAATTCAATACATCAAGAAACAAAGAAAAACATAAGGAAATATGAAGAATTTCCTTTTCATCTTGTGTTTTTTCACTATGTTTGATGGTATAAAAAAGATGACCTATTGTGGTCCTCAATTGATATAGAAAATATTCAAAACAAGTATATAATAAGTGAGACCACCAAGGGAGATTTCAAAGTAATATAAAAAAGATAAGGATACTTTATGATTGGCATATAATAATTGAACTTATTTATGGGATACAGTATGATATCTTAATATGTGTATACAAAGTGTAAAGTATAATGATTAAGGCAAGATAATTGGTATATCTGTCACATCAAACATTTATTACTTCTTCATATTGGGAATATTCAAAATCTCTTCTACCAGCTATTTTGAGATAGGCAATTAACTATATTCAACCATGATTTAGTCTCCTGTGCTATAGAACATTAGAAGTAACTCCTTTCTAACTACTCCCCTATACTCATTCAATACCTCTCTCCATTTTCCCTAAACATCACCTTCCAAGCCCTCTGGTAGCCACTACTATACTCTCTACTTCTTTGATATTGGTTTTTTCCTAGCTTCCACGTATTAATGAGAACATGTGATATTTGTCTTTCTGTGCCTGACTTGTTTCACAAAACATAATGTCCTTCAGTTTCATTCATGTTGCTATAGAATGACAAGATTCTACTATTTTGTAAGGCTGAAGAGTATTCCATGGTAAGTATATTACCACATTTTCTTAATTCATTCATCCTTTAATGGACCAATGTTTATTTTGTGTATTAATGTGAATAGTGCAGTAAACATAGGTGCAGCTCCCTTTCATATAACGATTTCCTTACCTTTGGATATATAACTTGTAGTGGAATTTCTGAATTATATGGTAGTTCTATTTCTAGTTTTCTGAGGTGCTATCATACTGTTTTCTATAATGGCTGTACTAATTTATGTATCTATTAATAGCACATGAGAGTTTTCCATTTTGCACATCCTTACCAATATCACCGTATACAATAACAATGCACAAAATTTAATTATGTTTTTATATCCAACAATGAACATATGGGGACAAATATAAAAATAAGAAAGCTTTTGCAATTGATCAAAAATATTCAGGTGCAATTCCAGCAAAATATTTATAGAATTTGCATGACAAAAACTATATACATTACAATTGAAAAAAATTAAAGAAAATCTAAATTAATGGAGATACATACCATGCTCATGGACCAAAATACTTAATAGAATAGTTAATTCTTCCCAAATTGATATGAGTTTAATAAATTAATATCAAAACTTAAGCAAGATTTTGTCTAGGTAATAGCATGATAGTTATTAAATTTGTATGGAAAGAAAGGCAAAGCAACTGGAGTAATTAAAACAATTTGAAAAAAGAATAAGTAGAAAGAACTTTGTATCAAATTTAAAGACATATAGTTACAGTAGACTCCCAAAAAACAAGAAGTAAAATTTTAAAAATCAATAAATGAGATGGTATCAAACTAAAAAGCTTCTTTATAGCAAAGGAAACAATCAAGAGCATGAAGATAACCTACATAATTGGAGCAACTCTTTGCTACTTGCTCCTCAGATACAGCATTGTAGTATATATACACAGTAGAATATTAGTCATGAAGAAGAATGAATTTATGACTTCACTGGTAAATGGATGGAACTGGAGACTATCATGCTAAGTGAAATAAGTCAATCCCCCAAAAATCAAAGGTCAAATGTTTTCTCTAATATGTGGATGCTAACTCACAACAAGGAGAGGAGAAGAATAGAAGTTCAGTGGATAGACATGAAGGGAGAGAGAGGAGATAGGAATGGGAAAGACAAGGGAATGAATCTGACATAACTTTCCTTTATACATATATGAATATATCACAATGAATCTCCACATCACATACAACCACAAGACTGGGATCCTAATTAGAATATGATTTATTCCATCATTGTATAAATATATCAGAATAGATTCTACTGCCATGTATAACTAAAAATAACAAATAAAATTTTTTTCAGTTGATCTATTTGTGTTTCTTCTTGCATAAGAAAGAAGATCAATTGAAAAAAATGGAAATCTAAAAATATTCCTGCACTAGGACTGTCAAGTAACAAGTTTTTTTTAATATCTTTATTTTATTTATTTATTTTTACGTGGCTGAGTGAGGATTGAACCTAGTGCCTCACACATGTGAGGCAAGCACTCTGCCACTGAGCCACAACTCAGCCAACAAGCGATTTTTGAGAAAACTATTTCTCAAAATTTTTGAGCAAACAGTCTTTTAGCAAATGGTACTAGAATATCTGAATAGTCTCAAACAAACAAAAAAGTAAGAACCTTTACCTAAACTTTATATCTTGAAACAAGAACTAAATATGAAACATAGATTTAAATATAACACATAAAACTACAAAAATTTTAGGAGATAATATAGGAAAAAATCTTTCAGACCTAGGGATTGGTAAAAATTTGGAGCATGAGCTTTTTAGCATTATCTATATAAGAAACAGATAAATTTGACTTCATCATATGAAAATATTTTAGAGGGACCATGTCAAGATGAACTACATACTAGGAGAAAATATTTGTATAACATACCCGATGAAAGACTTATGCCTAGAATACTTAAGTAAATCTCAGAATTCAACATTCACAAACAAATCATCTGATTATAAAATGAGCAAATGATATGAACTTATATTTCATGGAAAAGGACCTACAGATGAGACAAACTCATAGAGAGATGTTGAATGTAACTATCCATTAGGACAATACAAAGTTCACGATGAAGCACTGCTACATATTGTATCCAATAGGTAAAATGAAAAAAAAATAATAACAATCTCAAGTCTGGTAATGGTACAGAGAAACTTGATCTCTCGTATATTACTAATGGTAATGTAAACTGTACAGAAAACTTGGAAAGTAGTTTGGTAGTCTCTTTAAACATGGACTTACCACATGAGCAGGCAGTTATGCTCCTGTTCGTTTAAGCCCAGGGAATAAAAAAAAATATCTTCACAGAAACCTATGCATGATTGTCCTAAGAAGAATGATTTTAATTCCCTATAAGTGGAAACTAGACAAGTTCCTCTCAGTAGATTAATGGATAAACACAATTTGCTACATCCATATCATAGCATAACTACTCTGCAATAAAAAGGAATAAACTATTGATACATGATTTGACTTGGAGATATCTCAATGGCATTATGCTGAGTCAAAAAAAATACTGTCTAAAAAGGACACATGCTATGCAATTGCATTTAAAATATTCTCAAATTTACAAAATTACAGAGGGGTAAAACAGATTAGTGGTTGTCAAGGGTTAGAAGTGGTTGAAGCAGAGGGGCTTGGTTGTGAATAAAAACAGCAAGAAGGAGATCTTTGTGTTTATGAAATAATGGTTTCTTGGTTGCCTTTGTGGCTAAACAAACGTATAGATGACACAAAACTATATGTATATTGTGCTAATGTCAAATTCTTGGTTTGGATATTGCACTGTCATATTTCAAATAAAATATAACAATAAAATTAAATAAATATATTTGCTTTCATTTTGTTTTCCTTAGTTTGGTTTTTATGATCACTGTTGTTATTATTATGGTTATTTGAGGTATTAACTTCTCTTTTCAAAGTTAAATTTGAAAAAGAGAAGGGATGCTGCTTAGAAATCTCTAAATGCATTTTGCTAAAATGATTGATGTGGGTTTGCCCTTTTCAAATTGCAGTTCAATATGCCTGTTATTTCTGTTTTATATTTCCTGCCAAATGAAGTGTTGTGGTGTCAGTCACTAAATAATTGCTTCATTTAGCCTTAGTGAAATATTTCATAATCCAATTTGTAATGTGTTTTGAGGATAAAATGCTATTTTAATGCTTTCCAGAGTAAGAGAAAAAGACAGAGTGTTAAATTATTTCACCAAATAATTAGAAAGTTTTGGTGAATTGGAATTATTAAGTAGCAAATGTTAAAATTTTGAGTCATAAATTCTTGGGGGAAAAAAGAAAATTAACCAATTCTATTTTCAGACATCATTAATAACATTTTTAAAAATTAAAAACTATCTAGTAATACACATTTATTTATGTAATCAATATTTTTATCATCTAAATATAGATTATGTGTAGAATCCCCCTCAAATGTGTCATCTAGTAAAGTAGTCTCTGATCAAGTCGTAGTGGAATTGGTTTTCAAATTGGTTTATATGTATTCTTAACCACATAAATCATTAAATAATAAAATGCATATTAAGAAATATAAATATGAAAGTTAATTTAGAGGATTTGATAAGATCTCAGATATTTTCAGAAAAAAATACAGCATATGTTCAATTATCACACTATTCTATCACACATATCTTAAGTTACTGCTTTATCATTCACAGATATTACTGTTGAATATACTTACATTGTTAGGGTGCATGATTAAATTACATTGCATTCTTTTCCAAATGGGCTGATTCTCTAGCTGATGGTGGCTCTGGGAGTAAAGTACTAGAAATGGGTATCTATTAAGTTTTATTGACTATTCATAAAAGCTTATAATAACCAGCTGGATCCTGTAAACTGCACGGTGGGTGTTCAACTCTATTTATCATCAACTCTGTGAGCAATATATATACTTTTGTTTCAGGTTAGCTAACAAAAAGCATTATCTAAAAATGGTGCTATCTCATTGCTCCAAGACAAAGTTTAAAGGCACAGGTAACTAAGGAACAGTTTATCCTTACTTTGGTGTTTTTTAAAAAACAATAGATTTGATTAGAAGCCTAGACACTTGAAACATACTCTCCTTTTACATTTCTCTGTCAATATAAATGAGGACATCTTACCTTCCCAGAGCAGCCGACTTATTACAAAGAATGAGAATGTATGAACACTTTTTATAAAGTTGTGCATGCCTTTAAATATCACCCACCAGAATATAAGTCTGTAAAAACACAAACTCCATGTTAAAATAAAAGTTTCAAAACTATAAAATCATGACTTTCACCCAATATTAAATCTGCATGTGTCAAAGATTTGTTTAACTCATTAATTAATTAGGAGATTGTAACATGCTACAATAAGTTGGAATAAGAATTTGACTTAGTGAGATTTATGCTTCTATTGGACAATGTTCAATTGCATTGTCATGAACATAAAACATTTGTATTATCAGTTTTCTACACTTTGTTATATCATATTTCAAAGTTAATTAAAAATGTATACCTCTATAGACTTAGAAAATTGCAAGTCCACTAGATGATACAAACATCTCAGTGAAAACTTACCAGTAATAACCTTTGTCCTTTTCTAGGTCTGACAATTTTTCCTGAAAACCTTGCCTATTTTGTTTATTGTTTATATCCCCAGTACACAAAATTGTGATCTACTTCTTGTGATTAATAAATATTTTTGAATGACTAGGTGAAAGAATAAACAATTAAAAACTTCAAAATTTACCTGGGTAATGTCACAAAGTGAATTAAACAAACACAAACAAAACCTGAACTTCTAGAATTTTAATAATCAAATTATACCTTAGGTGTCTTACAGATAGAATTGTAAGTGTATATGTTAGGACAAGGAATGCAAAAATTGCCTCTTTCATCAATTGTTCTATTATCTGAACATTTTACCTGAAGAAATACGTTCAAGTTGATAGTTTATATTTAACTAATAACAGTATTCATGGTCAGAATTCATCCATCTTTGGTTATCTGCCACTTTCCTTTTTCTTAGTTTCATAGCAATTTGAAGTAAAGTCCAGTTACAGCCTTTGAATTGGGGCTCTCATCACACAAAGTTCGAGATATTTTGCAATGAACTTGCAATTCTTACCAACAGAAATAAAAAAACTGAAAGGGAAAAACAAGGGGGAAAGAAGAGAAAGTATGGGAAATGAGAGTAGAAGGAATTGAGACCTATTAATTAAAACTTAATCAGAAAAGCTGTCTAAACTTGTCTTTTGAATCTCTTCTGTATATAACCAAATATTTTCAAGACTAAATAACTTTTTCTATTTATGGGTGATGCAGTTTTTTATGATGTATGTGAAAAAGTAAGTTTTGGGCAAATTCAATAAACTATACACTGGCCCTTTTCAAAATTTGAGTACTTATTAGATGCATATCTGACATCAGGCAACATAAGGAAATGCCCAAGCGTATGTGATTCCAGTGAATAGACCCAGGTAAAATTTTGATGTTCAATTTGAAAATCCATCTGTTTGAATACTTTTTAAAAGTAAGAATACACTACTTTGATTGGCACTGTCTATATAATTGGCACTCTAATTTTTAGGACTTTCTGTCGTCTAAATGTATTTATGTAAAAGGGTAGTATTATATTTTTGAAGAAAAAAAAATACCTCAAGGCATAAGAACAAGACTTAAGAGATAGTTATGCTTTCTATTGGACAATGTTCAGTCGCATCGTCATGAACCATAAATCGTTTATATTATTAATTTTCTACAATTTGTTATATCATATTTCAAGATCACTTAAAAATGCACACTTCTATAGACTTAGATAATTCCAAGTCCAGGAAATGGTACAAACATCTCATGATGATGATACAAACATATGTTTGAACAAAATTTTTTTCAATGCGATATGATATACTGTCTTTTTAAAAAATAATAAGAATCATCATTCACTAAGTGTCTCATGTAGCACATTGTATAAGATGCTGATTGATTGAATTGCTGAGAGAAAAGTTGGTAATTTGTCAAAAGTAAATCTTTTCTTAATACATATAAATAAATCCTTGAGTACTGTGTAATTACCTGTGAGGGAGAAAAGCAGCAACCTTTCCTCATGACATCAGAATGATGCCATACTTTTCTTATTTGCAAAATGTTAGGGACAACTTTCACAGTTTGATCATCATGAACAATTAGAATTCCCAATAACACATCAAATAACCTTGCGAAGAGACAAAGAATAAAACTAACAGTTTTGCACATTGATTTTTATAAAAGCATTTTCCTGTAGAATCGATAAATGTATAAAGGAATAGAAGACACTTAGATTCAAAATATGAAAATAGGATGTATGAGGAAGACAGTCTCCAGCTTCCATATATCAATACTGATTTGGGCAATTTTGCAGCAGTTTAGGTGTTAAGTAAAATTCTTTTGGAATTTTAAGTTGATCTCTGTCTTCCATATATGTATAATTTAAATGCTACTTATTTGAATTATGATTATGATTTGAAGTTTAAATTGCTAAATGTAGAAGATTAGAATGGGGAAATAATTAAAATATACATTCTATTCAAGACTTTTCAGGTTACTCAGGCTATTACCACCTATCCTCTAAGTTAATTTTTGAAAAAATTATTTGGTTTAAGAAAAATTATAAAACTGCTCAATTATACCCACACAAACAATGTATGTTTGCAATAAATTATTTAAATTTTATAACAAAATATTAACAAAAATATCTACTAGCCTATTTTATAAATATTAATTTTGAAAATCATTTTAGGCTGTCATTTTTGAAACTATTTTATATTTTCTATAGTGGATTTCTAATAATTTGGGGATGCTTTTCTAGAAACTTGACTATTAAAGTAAAATGTATAGGTATATAGATGTAAATAAATAAGGAAGAAAATGTTATGGTGGGGAAGAAAGAGAAAACAATGGAGAATAAACAAACTAAGCTTTTACTAAAGGGAAAAGATAATTTATATATATATATACATATATATATGTGTGTATATATATATACATATATATATATATACACATACATATGTATATACAAACATACTAACAAAAGATGTTTTAAGGACCAGAAATCTCACCTCTAATCAGACTTCATTGAACATTTGTGTTTTATTGTATTGAGGTTGAAACAGAAATCCTTCAACACTGAAATTCAAGGGTGTAAGATGCAATTATGTAACCCAACTCTTTACCTATATCTAACTTTGTAAAAATGTTGTCTAGTATCCATTAGATTAAGCCACTACACAAAGACTAGACTCCAAATTAAAGAGGTAAACCGTGCCATCAACATATTTCATTTACTTGTTTAAATGAACAAATTAGTCATTTTTCCTGACCCCTGTTTTTGTACATAATTTTACATCCTCTGTAATGTTTCCATTTTCCTCATAGGCTAGGCAACAATAATCTTTTAGAGTAATTTACTTTTTGATGATCTGACCCTAAACTTAGCTCAGCTAAATCCTTTAGAAAGCAATTCTTAAATACCTCAGAGTTTCATCTATTTCACTTCACACCTTTCACCATAATTCCATCACCACTAATTCTGGTTCTGACTTTATTGTGTTTTCTCAGTGTTCACAGTAGTATCATTCATTGTTCATCTCCACATTCCAATCTCAGCACATTTTGAAACTCACTAACAGAATTAAATCTCATCATGTTGCTTTTCTGCCCTGAAACTCAGAAGGTCTACCTGTTGTTCACAGAATAGATACTGTGATGCACCACTGAAATATCTCTAAGACCTGACACTTTCCCAGTTCTCTAGGCTTTGTTTCCACTCTCACTTTTACTATATGTCCAATTCTTAGTCCAATACTTCTGAAATGGAATATATTTCCCATATCATACCTTCAAAGATAAAGCTCTTATTTAATTTTGTAGACACAATATTAAGCATTTTAGTAATTATAGGACCTAACTAATTAGTAAACAACAAATAAATGGTGCTGTTTTAAAAGAAAAAATATCTCTCTAGGAGCCAAACAACTATTTAAAGAAACAATATATATTGAGATGGTAGACAAAATTCTAAATAAAGTTAGTTCTGTTCTAAATAGCATGCTCCTTGAGACTACTAATAAAGCATAGACAAACCACCACTAAAAATAATTAAAACCCCTGAACTGCAGGGCAAAATAAAAATAAAGAAACATATGAAAACATGACTGGTGACTCCACATTAATTTTTTATATTGCTTCAGGTCATGCATTTCATAATAGCTTTGAGTAATCCTTTCTTAAGGAACTTTCACAAAACAATAATTTGTAAAATGTAGCAATCTAATATTCTGTAAAAAAATTGCAAGCTTGTTAATTTAACAGAAAGTGGAATATAAGATTTTTCTATTGCCATTTTCTGTTGAGGGAAACTTAACTTCCATGTTATTAAATGCTAACATTTTTAAGATACCTGGAACCATTTATTGTCTTGATATTTTGGGGCAAAATGCAAAGCTCAATACGATTTACATAAAAAAGGTCTTTAGGGCTGCAATCTCTTGAACACAATGAATTTACCCTCAGATCAGTAAAAGTAGTATAGCCATATGATATAAAAATATTTAGAAATCGAGAGTGAGGAACTGAGAGGAGAAACAAGGATAAAAAAAATAACATGGAGTCTAATAGAGTACTAGTTTGCTAGGACCACCATAACAAAGTACTGGTTGAAATTCAGAAATGTATTGCTGCAGAATATTGGAGGCTAGAAGTCTAAGATCAACGTTTCAGCAATTTTGATAAATATTATATGCATATTTGATAAATAATGCATATTCTGTAGTGGTTAGGTATAGTGTATTATGTAAGTCCATTGCATCATATGATCACGTATTGTATGTTCTTTCCTATTTTTTCTGCATATCAGTTATTCAAAAGTATGCTTTTATGATTATGGATTTGCCTACTTCTCAAATTAGTTATGAATTTTTAAATATTTTCTCATTATTTTATTACTTTCTTATACATTTACACAAGTCCCCACTGCAGTGAAATATTCTTAGTATATTATTTCCCTCTTTAGGTCATTTTCTGCATCTTTCGTTAAAAACTACTTACATTGATATTAATAAAGTGATCTAGCCTGCTTTTGATTAGTCTTTGTGTTGAATAAAATTTTTATCAATTTATTTTCACTCTATCTGTATATTTTATATTATTTTATCTCTTTTAATTAAGCTACTATTCCTTTTTCTATTAATTTTGTCTGGTACATTTAATTTAAAATCTGTCATTTTACTTTTTGCTTTTGATTTGTTAAATAAGAATCTCTCAGGAACTTAAAGTTGTTTGCATTGCTCCTTGTATTGTTCCCCCCATCTTCAAACCAGCAATGGCATATCAAGTCCTTTCCATTCTTCAAAACCCTCTGACTGCTTCTTATGTCTTTTCTGCTTTAAGCTCTGGTGTAAATAAATTGGGATAACTAGGATAACTCAGGATAATCTCTCCTTTTAAGAGAATTGATGACCTTAATTACATCTGAAAAATCTATTCACTATGTAATAAAAAACATTCATAGTTTCCAGGAATTGGAGTGTGGGTATTTCGAAGGACCTTCACAATATTGTACAGGATCAGGGAATGGTGTCACACATCTGTGATACTAATTACTCAGGAGGTTAAAACAGGAGGATTCCAACCTCCAGGTCAGCTTGGGCAATTTCTTGAGATCATTTCTCAAAGTAAAAGGACTGGGAATACAGCTCAGTGATATAGCATTTGCCCAATATGTAACAGGCCCTGGATTCAATCCTCAGTAACAAAAAGTAAAATAAGCATAATAATAGTAATATTACAAAGGGTGAATCACAATTACCCATTTCAGATCTCTTGTGGTAGGAAGATAATGGAGGGCCTACCTGCTGCCCTCCTTGGTCCTCCTCAGTTTTGCCCATATCAACGTTTTCTTTAGATGGCCTTATCTGTGTGAAGTGGAAGGATTTTGGCTAGAGATTTCCCTGTTGACTTGGCTAACCGTTTCTTAGATGTGTGCAGAAATCAGACTATTCAATCCTGTTCTTGCCTCTTGTGTCTCAAATGGTACCTGGAAACTATCCTTGTCTTTACTATAGCCCTCAGCTTTATTCTTAGAGATGCTTTCTGCCAATAAAACTCTTTCACATCTAGACTCATCTTTGCTTCCTGAAGAACTTGAACTAAGATAACTTTGATTTAGCCTTAGATATGCTGTTATATACTATTAAATATTCACCATCAATTTCTTTATTTCCCCATTTGAGAAAACTCACATTTAAATAGATTCCTCAAGAAGATCTCATGTGTACAGAATTCTCAGGTTTTGTATGTTTAGAACAGCTTTATAGCATGGAACCTTGAGGGAGATATCTAAAGAAGGCAGATATATTTGAGTCCCATTTGTGTGTGTGTGTGTGTGTGTGTGTGTGTGTGTGTGTGTGTGTGTGTGTTTTAAATTCTGCTTCATTGATTTCTTGAATTGAATATGGTTTGGAAATATATCATGGATTGTATGACATTCTAATTCTAAAACCTTGCAAACTCTTGGACTGTTTCACTATTGTTCTGGAGCATATGAGACTTTTTTTTCTTTATCATTAAAACCTAATAGATTTACTAAAATACATCACCCTAGAATCACTGAAGGAAAGTTTTACTTAGTACTCAACAGGACCTTTCAACCGGTAGATAAAAGCCTTCCTTTTTTTGCAGAAAGAAAATTAAAATTAAAATACTCTCTATTAGTTCTGTCCCACTGTTTTACTTGCCTTCAGCAACTCCAGCTGTATCTGAGATTTTTTTTGAGACCTTCTGTTTCAATTGCTCTCTCTCATGCTCTTCATCTATTTTTCATTAGATAGATGTTTTCTTGCTATTCTTTAAGATTTTTCATTGAATTTTTTTCATCCAGTTGCATTCTTTCTTGGAAACCTTAAAATTTAATTTCCCTTTATGGTGTGATTTTACCTTTCCCTTCTATTTCTTAAAAAGTTTATCCATTCCCTTATTTTCTTCCAAGTTTTCATTTCTCTTCTTCATTCTTCAATTTCTAGGTCAATGTGCTTAATTTTCTTATAGTCTAGACTGATTTGATTTGAACAATTATCTATAGTATTCTTGATTGTGTCCCTATTGACATTCTTTTATTGGGGAGAGTCATCAATTGATTATCAACTGGATACATTTTCCTTTTTCAAGTTTTCCTTTTATAGTAATTTCTAATTGATGACATGATGACAGTTCACATCTCTTCATTTTTGTGGACAGATTGGTAAGTTAAAATAAATTACATAATAACTAATTTAAGAGCACTCTATTCTCTTTGCAGCATTGGATAGTTTTCTTTTTCTTTCTTTCCTTCTTTTTATTAGCTAGGTGGTAGGCCAGGGGCAGTGCATAACTTGAATCCTTTTCTTTTTAAGAGATGCCTTATATTTCTTCCCTTTTTCTTTAATATTTCTTTCCCTTTTCTTTAATATTTCTTTGTCATGCAGTTTGAAAGGTCATCTCTCCCTTACTTTGACCCTTTCCTCAGATCCTTCTTTCTCAAGATTGCCCCATCTTGGATGCACTTTTACACCCCTTTTTGTATTCCATCCTCTCATCTTATAGGAAGGCGGGTTTTCTCTTTGGTGGTAACTTTAGTTCACTTCTAGACCTACCATCATCTCCTTTGCTTTACTTTCTCACAGATATTTTTAGACTACTCTCACTTTCCAATTGATTTGCAATAAAATGTGAGAGATAACTTATTATATTGGATTTTTACTTTCAAGTAATTTAATTTTTTCTTTGTCTGTTTTCTTATGAGAACACAGGTTTCTTTTGGTGTTATTCGTTCTTCTTTTTTATTTATATGAAATGTGTTGGGATAGCCAGATACATCACCAGTAGATGTCTGGAACATGTCACTTGTCCCTGCCCACTGACTACCTCCACCTACCACATAGTGTTCCTCTGTTATTTTATTTTCCCCTCATCTTCTCATAATTCTGCTACAAATAGTACAGTCCACCCATTATTCTGTATTTCACATATTCTTCCACAGAAGATAACTAATTACTGGATTTGTTGTTTTTGCCCTTCAAGTGGATGAGGACCATTCCAAGTAAGTTATCATGAAGTTAATATTGTGCTATGTCAAAAATAGAAAATCACCCCTTAGTGAAATTCATTTGTCTTGAAGATATCATAGAAAATAATTTGAATTTGTTTCTACTTAAAGCATTTTAATATGAAATTTCTAAAATGCAGAAGAAAGTAGTCCTTGGTTCAAATTTCTATTTTTTGATAAAGCTCAAGGTTTCATAATTTTATTAACAGCACCAGAGTATCTGCACTACTTTTGACATATTCCATTCAATTGTAATATCATCCTCATTTTACATATGTGCAAATTGATACATGAACTTAAGATTTATCTAAAGTCTCATAAATGAACAGTGGTAAATCAGAGAATTGAATCCATACAATCTGAGTTTTGTGCTCTAAATATCATGCAATGCTGTTTCTCTTCCAGTGTTTATCCAAGTGTCCTTTCTCTGTCTCTTTATTGTCTCTTATGTCACATTTAGTCAGTGAAATGGAAAAATAACATAAAGGCAAATGAACTTTTTGATCTGGATGTTGATTACATATTACTTTTTTTTCCTTCTAACTAGGAGATACATTTTTTTTGTAATTGTTTATAAAACTTAGATGAGTTGCATCCAGTCCAAAACAAATAAGTGATGATTGCTGAAAGAGACATTTAACTAGGGTCTTTAGGTTGGTGACAATAATTCATTAAGAAGGATAGATCTAATAAGAAAGATTTTTCATCTTATTTGTCTAAAATATAAATAAGATCATAAGAATTATACTCTAAAGCTAAGGTATGAGAATAAATTTTTTTCATGAAATAATTTGTGAGATTACTTGTTTCTTTTTCTAATTATTAGAGATCTTACAAATATTTCATATTTTACATGCTACAATGGATGACTTTCTTTTTTTCCAGAACCCCAGAAACATCCATTTAAATTAAGTAATATCTATGGTGATCCAATAGATATAGATGGAATTCAGAACTAAACCTTCACTTAATCTCATCAAAATAAGACCATGAGTTATTTCTTTTTAACCTAAGACTTGTTGGGCCTTGGACTTTGTGTTCTTTCTTTTGGTTACACTGCATTCCTAAATGCTGTATTCATGGAGAGAATTGTAATTCACTCCCTTTGATGGGAAGAGTCCCTTTGTCTTTATGGTCCTAGGTGAAAATGACTTAACCCTTGCTCCTTGATTTTTCATGTTACCCTGAAATCTGCTTTCCACCTCTTTACTATAAATAGGTAGGTAAGAGGGACCTTATTACTATCATCTTATTTCTAATAGTGTATAAGCTATACTGGATCAATTCCCAATTTATATGGTACCCATTCAGTATAAAATGTTCATGAGGAGGAAAGTGCATCCATTGTAGTTAACAAGATATCAAAATAAAAATATTTTTAAATCGTTCATACCTAAGGTCCTTAAATCATGACCTTATTGATACTTCATATTTTATTTGCAAAGAGATTCATTAATCATAAAAGTGTTTTTCTTATTTAATAGCTTACCATCAAAAAGGTGAATTGGGGATTTTTGAAATGCCAAGGTTTTATTGTGACTTATCCTTTCCATTATTTTTCTTTAATAGACCTAGAATTAGAAATATCTGCCTATCAACCTACATTAATTATCTATTTTTCCTATTTTAAAAGCATAAGTTATACAACAACCAATAAAATTTTGTGTTATAAAATGTGTCATTATAGTGAATTTTTATTATATGATTTCAGTCAAAATCAAGGATGTTAACATTTTATTCACTGTATAGCCTTATGTTAAATTTCCATTAAACATTTAAAATATCTTAACAAGAATTTGGAGACCTTAGTTGCTACTTTCAGCATTCATAGACAGCCTGGAATCACAGATTGAAGGTAGGGTTATAAATAAATAAAGTTAGTTTTATTTATTTTTCTGTTCTTGTGACACTCTCTCTCCTTGAAAAAAACAGTATTTTCCACTGATTTTTTTTAATCAAAGAAGTGGTATAAGCACTTGCTCAATTTTAGTTAACATGAAATATTTAATTTTTTGAATTCTTTCCTTTGGTGTTTTTAATGTCTCTGAATTCAAATTAATAAGATTTTACTACATGGTTCTAAATAGATAGCAAAACATATGAGCAAAATGAAAGTATGAAGAATTTTACATCCTTAGGCCAGTGGCTTATCTATCGGAGCATGTTGGGTCCCTGGTGTGGCACAAAAACACTTGATTTCACTGTTGCTTCAAAAAGAAATTCCTCTGTATAAATGGTCCATGTAGCAATTTGATCATTCACAATTGAGGGGCCACTTTAAACCAGAGTAATACACCCAAGAGAGTCATGGTTTCCACCAAAAAAATCACAATAGGCTTATGCAGTAGTTTCAGACACCAGAGGGAACAACTTCTTCACAGAGAAAAGCCTTAAAATGAAGTCGAATGTACCACAAAGAGAAAAGTGCCTTCTTAGAGCGAGAAAGTAAGTTGGCTTGATAAAAGTGCAGCTAGTTTCTGCCAAAAATATTGTGGCAAACTGATCTTACTACAGTTCTCCTTGTTCTGACTCATCTCCACTTTGACACACGATGACATTATATAAAGTATATTGGTAATTTTAAAATAACATACTTTATTCATTGGGCTAAACCATATTCTGTATTAAAATGTTTAATGACACAACAATAAATAAAATACATGGCTCTATGTGAAGGATATTATAGACTAGGCCAAGAACACAAGAACATTTTCCCCTTTATAATTATGTGCAGTAGTTGAATTAGACCAAAGGAAATGGTAGAGGAACTTGATGAACTGCAGTCCTAGAATCTTGAAATGAAACATAAAACTACAGAGGAACCACAGCCAAAGGTGTAGGAGACTGAGTTGGAATATTCCTGGGAGTCAGAGTGTTATCAGATGGCATCAGTATTTCTGTATGGAAACAGCCAAAGAGGAGACAAATAATTAGGCTATAAAACCAATTGCAATTCTAATAACTAGACCATAACAACCAGTTCCAGTTCTGATTATATACAGAAATTCCTTCATTTTTTGACTATATTGTCAAAACAAAACAGCCCACTGTAAAATTCAGAGTAGGGCTGGGGCTGCAGCTCAGTGGCAGAGTGCTTGCCCAGCATGTGTGCGGCACTGAGTTCCATCTTTAACACCACATAAAAATAAGGAAATAAAATAAAGGCATTCTGTCCATTCACAACTACAAAAAATTGTTTAAAAAATCCAGCATGGTATTTGAGGTACTGGAGATCACATAAGATCAGAGTTAGATATTAATCAGAGTTAGATATTAATTCCAATAATTATATTGCTGACAGTTGTGTGAATTTAAATAAATTATTCAGTAACTTGAGCCTCAGGTTCTTTATCTTCAAAAATAAGAGATAAAAAGTTCAGGGCCCTGGGAGTGCCAAATAAAAAATAATACCAATTAAATACATCTGTATGTTTTCTAAACATAAAATTTGTTAATATAATTTTTCTATTTTCTTTTCTTCATCCCATGTAAACTCAGTTTATTGCTGATAATCAGTTTATGGAAAATTCAGTTTATGGAAAATTCCTTCAGTAAGTGAACTTACTAAAAACACAGTATACGAGTGGCACCAAGTGTCCCGGGTTTATCATATAGCAGGCCTCTTACCTCTTCCATGACTACATTTCAGCTTTCCCTTTGCTATCTCAGGAAATTCCCAGCTTCCATCATTTTGATCTCACAATTACCCTTCTCCTTTTATTTAAGTGTGTAGAAGGATGTTGCATTGCAACACATTCTTAAGTTGTGTTCAAACCTAGTAAAAAAGTTATCATGACTTATTATAGCATTTCACTTACTCTAGGGTTGTCACTTTTCCTTCTTTGAAACTGGGGCATGCCTTGCAATCAATGACATGACACAATCAAGTGACAGATTTTTCTACTTAAATCTAACATAAAAAAATTGTATTTCAAATGATTGATGACATCTTATACTTAACACAGAAGCAATGTCTACCACAGGCACACACCAGAGAGCATACATAGACCAGTCATCTTAGATTCAACAGGTTTTATTATTTTTATAATTTTAGCCAGGGGCAGTGGCGCATACTCATAATCCCAGTGATTCAGGAGGCTGAGGCAGGAGGATTACAAGTTTGAGGCCATCTTCAGCAATTTAGCAAAATACTCTCTCAAAATTTTAAAAAATTAAAAACAAAACAAAACAAAATAAAAAGGACTGAGGATACGACTCAGTGGTAAAGCACTCATGATTTCAATTTCCAGAGTGAAAAAAATTCAATGATATGTGAAATCATTTGAGTCTCTATATATCAATAGCCATTTTGGAATTCTCTAAAATCACATTACATAAAATCATATATATTTATATATATACAAGAGTAAAAGTGTATAAATGTATTTTCTACTTTATTCATAATTAAATCATGACTTTATTCATGATTAATTATTCATGTTAATCATGCTTGAAAGTCATCTACATTCATCCAGTATTTGAAAGAAAGCTTCCTTGGGCTTTCAAAATATTTAGAGGATCTAAGTTTACAGTAGACAAATGTTTTGTTTCTTACCTGCAGACAGTTTGTTTATTTATATACTATTGCCTAATCCAGATAATTAAAACATACATTCATATTATATACTCCAGAAAAAGGGTGAAATGTGAAAAGTTATCTCGTTAAATTAGACTAATGTAAGTAAAATTAAATAAAATCAATTATTTTAAAGAATAACTAAAGCCATGTTTAGAGTTCCTTATCTTTACATGTATCTATATATGCTATTAGTATATATGATTGTATTTGTATGTAATTATTTACTTTTTTGTGCAATGACTAGTTATGCACAATATATCTAACTATATACTGCATTGATTCTGATATTGATTTTATACTCTTCACTTCCCTAAAAGAATTTGACTTATAATCAATGACATAATTCTAATTAATAGAGATACTTCTTTCTCAATATAAAAAGTAATTGTATGTGAAAAATAATTATATATATGACAATTAATGGAATTAATGGAATCTTGAATTAAATAAATGAAATAAAATAATAATACAAAAGCATATAAAAGATAGATAAATTTTGTATATATAGGTACTTGTTACTCTTTTCTTTGTGAAATAAATTACCTTTCTAGAGAACATATTGCTGTAAAATCTATTACAAACCAGTAATTACCTATAAAAGCAGCTAAATTACTCTACATTTTTATCAAAACTTACAAAAACCTTCTTTTAATTCTCAAAGTATTACATGGTCTTGATATCATGAAGGATAGTAAAATTATAAAGTAAAAATAACAGAGTGATGATAGGCTACATTATAACCTCATTGTTTATTAATATTATTTTCTTTAAGAAGAACCTGAGTTTGAGCCCAAAGATTAATTTCTCTCCTATGATAAGAAAGTTATTTTTATTTTTGGAAAAATATCATAAAAATTGTCTTCTTTTGCCAGTCCTTTGTATTCTACACTTGATTTATTTGGAAATGAATTTATGAACTATATTTATAATGCTATTAAAATATACATAATTTTAAGATAAAAGTAAAAATACACTAATCAAAAAGCTATAGCATTTTATTTATTATAATTTGATGACTTTGATTATATTATTAAGTAGTTAGATATGTGTGAAAATCGACAACTTTGTAAATGTCCTTTTTAATATTGAAAAAGTTGTAAAAGTTTTTAAATGTCTCCAACAATAGTGGTGTGAGTTAATACAATACAGTTCATTTCTATGATGCAGTATGGTGCTGTTAAAAATGACATTTTTAAACAAACCCTGTTGATAAACATAAAAAAAGAATTAATGTTTTTGAAATAATGTTAATGACACCATTATAAAATTCCTTATATTTGGGGAAAAATACAAATATTTATTACAGATTTAAAAATTTGTATGTTTCTGATTTTTCTATAGTGTAGTTTTATATCATTACAAACAAGGAAAACAAATTAATAGACAAATACACAATAGTTAATAGAATTTAACAATGAGATCAGTAGCAAATTTGAACAAAAATTTAAAGGCAAACAATTCCGTCCTGTCATGTGGGTTCTGGCATAGCTTATATCAAGAAAGCACAGGTGTATCTTTCTGTTGATGATGGAGTTTTTAAATCTTTAGGCAGACAAAGGATAGTTTGAAACAGCTCTGTGTACATGTAGGTATTTTTTGCACAAACTGTAGAATTTGTATGATCAGCATCTCTCTTTTTCTTAAAAAAAGATCAACTCTATAGCCTTCCTTTGCTCGTATTGAAAGTCACCCACAAATAAAGTTGTTTCCAATTGTATCATCACTTGAACTTGCCATAGTGACCTGATCTGGGAGCAGGGCCTTTTCCCAACCTTTGATGTGCGGTTGGAACATCAGTTAAACCCTGGGCTTCTTGGCATCAGGTTTTAATTTTCTTTCAAAGAAATGGATTGCATACTCAATACTATGACAGACAGTGCCTATTACCAATCTTGTGAAGTGGTTGGAGGCACTGTTTAAGTCAAATGATCAGGAAAAAATTATAATTTGTCAACTTCATTATGTTTCTTGTAATTTGCCTCATTCATATAACCATTTGGAGCATTTCTGATTGGAGGTTAGGCATTTATTATCTCAGACAACAGACTCAGTTGCCACATGTATTCTGGGAAAGAATTGGTTAATGGCATATGGAAACTGTTGGTCCTACTTATAGAAATATTCAGCAGTCCTACAGTTTTAAAAACTATTATAAAACAAAGTAGTGAGATCAAAACAAAAAGGAGGTGGAATTCTTACAATACTTAATTCATGAATGTCTTTCTCTTTATGTGCCTTCTGCGTGTATGCATACAATTTAAAGGAATGTCACATTTTAAAAGTAATAAGAAACCTCAGAACTTGGAATTCAAAGTGGATTTATCCTGAACAGCACTGCAAAGCTTTGTTTTAGGAAAAATTAAGAGCATATGTTCCAGAATTCAGCTCTAATTTTCAATGAATTGCTTCAGTAAAATCACTTATATCAGTATTGTTAATCTTAATGGTTACAAGTGACCCATGTTTTAATAATCCAGACCATCAGTTGAGTACAAATTTCTTTTTCTAATTAAGAATGTTTGACCACAAGAGGGAGTTCCTTGCCAACTGTTTACTTATCTGCAACAGATATTATATGTCTGAATTTACAAAGAAAATACCTTCAAGTGTATGTAGTTCCTTCATTGATTTTATGGAAAGAAAATGATGAACATCTATTTAAATTAAACCTTCATGAACTTCCAAAATGAAACAAAACTTGTACTGTGAAATTCTTACACTAACATAAGAATCTTTTTCTGAAATGGAATGACATACTATGTTTTGAAAGTGGATTCAGATTTACGTCTGTGAAATTTCAGTGCACAAGTTTGTGAACAAACCCACATTGCCTATAAGATTCTTTAATGGCATAAATCATGCTACCATATAAGAGTTTTCTTAATTTACATGATTAAAGATACTTTTGCTTAGATAAATTGATTCATATAATTCTGTTCAATTTAGTATCTTCAATGAACAATGTGGGATTTGAAATTTGACTTTGAAACTACAAAATTAAATTGATATTTTTTAAGAGAGAAAAACATGTTAATACTCCAACTAGTGGACTCCTTGCAATATAAATTAAGGCTATTTTTCTCACGATTGTGTAAATAATATACCCAAAAACTCAACCACATATTAGGAAGCAAAAAATATTTCTATCTTATAGCAATTTGACTTAAAATTATATGTACTCAAAGCTTTCCAATAAAGTGTATGCCGAAACAACTTTGAAAGAAAAACATCAGCATGATTAAGAAAGGCTTTTGTTGTACAGTATTGTTCTATGACTATTTTTTGTTTAAGGTAAAGGAGTCAGACTAGTTGAACACTTATAAGTGAGATCCACCCTGCACCCTCCTGGAATTTGACTTCTGGTGTGATTATTCCTGAAGTGTTTTACCACAGCATCCTGAAGTCATGCTCAACAACTTTCCTCATCTTATGATTAGAGTAAGAATTGTTTCCATGTTTAAGCACGTGGGCATTAAGAGATAGGTACTCTAGCAATACATATTGAGATAATTAATAAGTGTAGCAGTAGTAAATGCAGTGATTTTGACAAAACTTATTTGAGGAAAATGACTGCATCTCACATGTGTTCCTGGTGTGCCTTTATAGTGCTGGTTATAAATGTGGGATATAGAAGAAGAAAATACCAGTAATTCTTTTTGCTGTTCCCTCCCACCCCCTATGGTTCTTACAATTGTATTATTTTAAACCATTTTTGACACAGTTTACCACATGAAGTCATGCATTTTTAAGAGCTGTTGTTTTTACAGTAACTTGAACTGACAAGCAAGGAAAGCAGACTTCTTTGGTCACCAAAACAGTGCTGAGCTCACTGAAAGGATTCTCCCTACCTGTTTCCAACACAAACAGTAAGGAATAAAAGGACAATGTGTATTTACATATATTCAAGAGTAGGAACTTAAATAGAATAAAATTCAGGGTAAGACACAAGACACCATGAACATATACACACACACTAAATTACAGACAGAAATAGGTTTGAAATAAATACTTTTTTTGTTAGTGTGAAGAAAAGATAAACTATTCCTTTGCATCTGAGACTGAAGTTAAGATGATGGTAACCTGAAGAAATGGAGAATTTTTTCAATTTTTTCAGCAAGCTGTTGTAGAGTATACTGAATTATATTCTCTGGAGTGAGAAAGTGTTTAATTTTCTTTACCTCCTTCCTTCCCTCCTTCTATCCATCCTCTTTTTTCTTCTCTCTCTCTCTCTCTCTCTCTCTCACACACACACACACACAACTATGCAACCATGTTCCCTTCATTGGGTTAATAATACAGAGATTCTAAAGGGATGTGTTGAAAATATGTCCTGCACTAAAACTTAGTGAAAACATCTGGGTGTTTTGGTCTCCATGATGTAAAAGATCCAGATGTTTAAAAATATGCTCTCTGACCGATATGTATGTGTGTGTGAGCATGTGTGCGTGCATATGTCTGTGTGTATATGCATAACCTTTGATTCATCCTTTGAAGCCTTTAAAACAAGATATTTTTTCTTCACGTATTGTCGTTTATGAAACACAATAACTTCTCAAACTTGACTTATAAACCCTTAACACATTTACATATTTACCATTTTATTTTGGTAAGTCCCTTACACTTTCACATATGTGCATTCAAAATTGAACTAACCAATAATACCTATTATCTGAAAAAGAGATGAAATATCAACAAGTCTAACTCTTAAAACTATCAGAATTGACAATGAAGAACCAAAGAGCCTGTGACCCTGTTCTCTCAAAGTCAAAATTCAAGTAGAATAAAATACAGCTTAAGATACAGGTAAGTTTTAATTCTTTTGTCCATGAATCCTGTTTGCATATCATGGTAAGTAGCATCCCTATGTGATAGGAAAAGACCAAAAGGGAAAGTGAATTTAGCTTTATAATATATATTAAGAACTTTCATAAAATGAACTTTTAAAGGTGATCATATATGGGCTGGGATTGTGGCTTAGTGGTAGAGTGCTCACCTAGCATGTGTGAGGCACTGGGTTTGATTCTCAACACCACATATAAATAAATAAATAAAATAAAGGTCTATTGACAACTAAGAAAATATTTAAAAATAAATAGAAGGAATCATATGTTACAATATAAATTTCAGTAATGTCTTGGTTTTACTTAACTGGTAAAATTTTACTATTATCATACTATTAATGCCTTTGTTATTATGATTATGACAATAAATTCCATTTTCACAATACTACTGTATATATAAACATAATAAACAGATATTCCTAATTAGTATGAATCTTCAAGTAAGGAAATCCTACAGGTTTCTATTGTGAGTTTGAAACCTGGTAAGATGAATAACTTTTTTATACCCAACATATCTTAAATAAATTCCAACAAGCCATTCAAAAAATGTGGTTTAAAATATGCCAAAATATCCACATGTTGCCACTGGACTGAGGGCTTCAGTTAATACAGCAAAAAGCTATCTTTAATAGCTATTGGATGCTCAGCAGGATGAGCAAGGCTGGGATTAGAGATAATGATACTTGTTGGAACGGCAGGGAAGCAGAAGAGAAAGTGAGAGAGTGATCGGCCTCCCTTGGCTTTGAAAAAGCATATTGGGAAGAAACTTATATTCAGGAGAACATGATATGAGACAGTGATACACTTGATCATCTAAATAGTTCCTTTCTCTTCTATGTTGATCTGAGATAGCTATTTTAAATTTAAACAGAGTGCTGACATAATTAGAAGTCAGAGATCCCATTGTAAAAACCTCTCATTTTAGTGCCTCTCTTTTCCATGGCATTGTCTCCATGTTTGTCATCAGAGTGAATATCAGTGTGCTAACATTGTTCATTGTTTCCCAGGTGATTGTCTTCACCCCCGACCAACGCAGTGTCTCTCCAAGCTTGTGCACAGTAACTACAGAAGTCTTTCTAATGGGCTTCCATGACTACATTGCTTCCTTATTCTGAAACTTTCAGAGACTGTGTTCACATTTCAATAAAAACAAATTTAATATACCGATATTTAGCATTTCCCTTAGAAGATGGAAGTCTGTTGTTTTCTAACTATCACCACTCTCATGTGAAACATTCCTTGAATTTCTGTGTACTTTAGGACTCTTGTTCCATGGAGATATTTTCCTTAGATAGTAATACCTACACTTGATGTAAATCTGCTACCACATATGACCCACATTAATTGGAATGCACTATGGTTGTCTTTCTCCATTCTATTATAAATGGGTACCTCACTGCTCATTTACTTTGTGCATGTGTGGTGCTACAGATGAGTTCATGGCCTGGAACATGCTAGGAAAGTGCTCTATCACTGATCTATAGCCCCAGAACTTTTTTTTTCTTAACTTTGAGACAGAATCTTATTAAGCTTTCCAGGCTGAACTCAAAATTGCAATCCTCTTGTCTCAGCCTCCTAAATAACTGGGATTACAGGCATGCCCTGCTACTGCTCATCTCTTTAAGGCGGTTTGTAGAACTGAAAGAGATCATGTGCTGGAATTTGATATTTATTTATGGGTGCTGTCTTTCAATCATATTCTACTCTTCTATTTAGCAGAGGTCATATCATATCAAATTTTATCTTATAGGAAGATCTGTGTGCTGCATAATAGGCTCTATATAAGTTATGTGTGAATTGAGGAACTGAAGAATTAGTCAAAGTTTGAATGAAGTAGTATGTTGCATAAATATGTATAACAGTAAGAACAACTACATGTTAGAATCTGTAACCATTTAACTTCAGAACTTTTAGTATCTCACTATGCTGGATGCCTTCCTTTTATTCCTTCAATGTCCAGCGATTGATTGATACTATGGGAAGGTCTAGTGGAGTGAGAATATTGAGCTGCAAGTATATTCTCCCGTTACTTCTTCTCTTAGTGATCCCATTGGGCAGGTCATTTCTTTAAACCAAACATCTCAAGGTCATAGCTCCTGTCAGGAAGACCTCTCTCAAGTTCTCTTGCCACTTTGCAGGAACTGTTTCCTCCTCTTGCACTTTAGGCCTAGTTTAGGTATGTAAGCTCCTCTGTTACTAAGCCTAAGAAGCTGCACTATTTCTTGCAGTCTCCCTCCAACTCACTCTTGACTTCATAAATAAATAGCAACTCTCTTAAATTTTCCTGTTTGATGGTGTAGACTTTTTCCTGACAGGATCCTAATGGAAACATCTACAAGTGTGCATGAATTGGGACACACGCTTGTCCCTCTTCTCATGATATAAAGTCACTGAAAGTTTTCAAGACCTATGCACAGCCAGCATCTTTCACAGAACAATGTATATGTAAAGTCAATGCACCTAACGTTATCCTAATTCACAAATGGGAGTCATAATTGCAATCTTTGAATATAAATACATCCTATTAATGCATTTCAAGCTGCTTGTTTGAATGAGACAGTAATTTGACTTCCATCCATAAGTAGGCAAAACTGATTTTTAAAGTTTTCCTTTGATATGTGTATACTACCTTGGGTCTTGCTAAAATCTACAGACTATCAAAATACAGTGTGTGATTTGTCAAGGGCCTATATGATAAAACCATTAAGGAGACATTTACTTTAAATAACTTTTAAAATAAGTTTGTCTAGAACTAAAATTGACAAATTTTGTAGTATTAGTCTCTTTGTGGGAGACTATGCAAAATCAACACAAATAAAATGCTGTAATACAGCCAGTTTCCTACCTTAAACTGATCACATCCTGTACATTCAACCCAAAAGAACTGCATTTTTTTGTTAGCATTCTTAAATGCTTTTCTCCAGCTGAAATATAGCTGTGCCAATTTGAATCCAATTTTGTAATTAAACATTGCTCCCCTTCTGTGAACCTGTAGTAATGTTTCATCCAAAAGCAGATTATTACAACCAAATTATAAACCCCTAAAAAAGAAGGGGGGCATTATAAATGGAAACACCCACACAACCTTAAGTACAATATAGCAGCGCAAACAGCATTGCTCTAATGACAGTAATCCCGCTTGCCTTAGCCGTATTCATGCAAATGACAATTTAGTACAGATGTGGCACACATTTGCATGGTTAATGGCATCATTTTTTTGTCCTTTTCTACTCCTCTATAGTATGATCAGCTGTTATGCTTAACATTACAAATTCTATGTGCTGTTCCTAACATTAGTGGAAACATAAGGCTGGTAGTTTCCTTGTCAGTGATTTAACTAAAACATGCATATGCACAAAAAAGCAGGAGGTGTAGGAGGAGGGGTGGGGGTGCAAAGAGGTGGTTAGTGCCTGGTGAAGGCTTTCTTTTTATAAGAGATTCCCTTTGAAGAGGAATCTGAAATAGAATCAATTTTTAATATCTAAAAAACCTCTATAGTTGCCATTTCAAATGCACATTCAGAATATTCCCCATATAACTTCAACTCAACAGTTTTTAGTTAGATTTACATATACATCTCTCTCTATTCCATTGTAAGTGTTGCATCTCAATTCACAAAAGGCATATGCCCATTCTTTGGAAGATTTGATGACAGAAAGGACATAAAATATGGGCAGGTCAATTGAAGAGGGTCACTAATCCACACACAAAATGATACTTTTCCTACTAGAAATTCCCTAATGCTAAAATTGCCAATTTTAAACAGTAAGCCTCATATTAAGAAGCAGATGCATTTCCAACAAGAAAGAAAAGTGGTATGTCATCTAAGGTTCTGATGTGCTCGAGGAATATGTCACATTTACATTTGGGCAGAGTGAGGGTTTAATTTTAGCCCATGGTAAACAGAATAAGGTGATGTTTTAAAAAACATGACCCTGTAAACAAAATTTGATGTTTTTAAGGAATTGTAGATGATTCTTTCACTTTCTTTTTTAAAAAATCAGAATAGAACACTTCAAATGCTACATTTTTCTCATCACTTTTCTGTTTCAGAATTTTATCAATTATTAAATCTAAACCTGTACCTAAAGGAGCCCTTATTCTCAGATATATATCTTCTCATTTTTCTGTATTAGTTTTTCTTCATTTGATTTCCTTTGCCATACTTACAAACCCCACTCTAACATACATGTCAGATGCCATTTATGATTCCTGTCTTTTCCAATGTATTTTGTTGTTCTGTTTTAGGCAGTTTTATGTATAACTTCCCAAGGATATTTATATATTTATCTACATATATATCTCCTTTTCAGCCAATTTATGTATTGTCCCACTTAAACAACTAGATTTCTCATCTTCTTTCTTAACTGAAATCATTGATTTGAAAATTGAGCCAGCTTTCCCAGTAAATCAGTGGTATAGCATTTTATGTGTTGTGGGCTGCTAACTCCATAAACAACATGATCAACTTCAACCAAAGTTCAAATACTATAAATACAAATTAAGCACATTCCCATGTGCCAGACTTTATTACTGTACAAAGATTTTTACCATATCTTATAGAGGTTTATAAATATGTGAATAACATGATGGACTCAGGGTTGGAGGAACTTCACAGGATGATGGATTGGGATGCAGAACAGAGAAACAGGGAACTCTTAACAATTCCATGACAATAATGCAAATGACCCATGTTAGAACTCGGTAGCATGAATTAGACAGATACTATTAAGTCGATGGCATCAGCATGAAAATTTAATCAAAAGAATAAATGAGGTAATTTAACAGGAGAATATACAACTAAAAGATGGTGTAGATCGGTCACGTTTGTGTTGGCACATGCCTGTAATCCCAGCAATTTGGGTGGGTAAGGCAGGAGGATTGCAATTTTGAGGCCAGCCTCAGCATCAGCCTCAGCATCTTGGTGAGACCCTTAGCAACTTAGCAAGACTCTGTCTCAAAATAAAATATATAAAAAGGTCTGGGGATGGTAGGTTGGTGGTAAAGTGCTCCTAGATTTGATCCCCAGTTCAAAAAAAATATTGATTATGATCAAATGTGGGGAGATGGAGTGTAGAGAAAGATATGCTGATGAAAAAGTGGCAAGAAAGCAAGAGAAGCATCGATAGTATTATGGAAAAGTCTAATATGGTGGGCTAGATAGACATCTTACTGTAGCCTGCATCCCCAAGTAATATCATATACATTAATTTCATATTCATTAATATTCATAATATCATATTCATAATATCATATTCATTAATTTACTTAGCTGTAATCACATGACCCAAGCTTGACTAATTGTCATTAGAGTAATTTATACTAGAAGGGACACATTAAATCAAGGTTTAAACTTTTGTCATGATTACTGTGCATAAAAGGAAAGTACTCTTGGTACCACACTGTTGACATTTAACCCAGAAGCTTCTAGTACTTATTTTTTTTAACTTTTGGAGATATCTTGGTTTAGAATAAGCTATATTCAAAAATTCATAACGTATTTTGTAAGAGACTGATTCTTGAGGTCACAACTACACTGGAAAACTGAAAGTTTTTCCTGAAATTATATATACACTAATCATATATAGTGATGGATGAGAATTACTATTCCTACATATTTAGAAATAAAAGTTATATTCAGAAAAAAACCTGTCCAAGAATGTTTACAGCAGCTATACTTTTAGAATATAGTACAATTCAGCAATTAATAGTTAACTTTTGATACATCTAGCAGTCTGGATTTATATTTAATGTATTGTGTTGAATGAATGAATTCAGTTTCAAACAGTTATAGCTGTGTGATTCCATTTGTAATGCATTCTCTTCAACATGAAATTACAGATTCTGTGGTTGACATGGTAAATGTTTTCATGTGTGGGCAAGATAAAGGTTTAAAATGAGGAACACTTTTTTAAAGGTGTTGATATTGTTCTGAATTGTGATTGTGGTAGAGGTTACTTGATTTCATGAAAGTGTTACTAATATTCATGGACCTCTACACCAATAGTAAATATCAAGTTGATGGTATTATCTGCTGAAATTTTATATATATTTTCAAAAGAACAGAAAAAAGTGCATGGAAAAGACATTGATAATTTCAGTGTACTGTTGATTCTTTGTCTATTTTTTTAAATTGGCATAAACAAATCTATGAGAGTATAACTGTCCTTATAAGCATTTTGTGCCTTTTCATAAAAAATCAGAATTCTCACTTTGTTATAATTTTTGTTTTCCACTTGTGGTCACTACAGTAGTCAAGTTAGTCTTTTTCAGTCACACATCAGTTAATTTTTTGTTATCTTAACATCACAGTTTCAAACCTACGCTGTAATCTAATAGCTGAAGAAAACAGTTTCTTCTCTTTTCCTATAAATGATAATATCTTTCTCATGTAGCACATCCCATTATATAGCAAGAAAAAGTGACAATCATGAAAACAGAAATTTTACTTTAAACTGATTATGTATTTTGATAATCATTTTTTAAAACTGCTCATTCTCTTTATAAGAAAACCTGTATCTTTTCATTTTATGTTTCCTCCTCTATTCCTCTCCATTAGTATCTGGGTGCAGGGGAGTATCTGGGTACAGAGAGGATCTTCATAACTTTCTGGAGGCTGGAGGGAAACAGGCTTAATCCCATCCTGTGTCCTTTGGATCATCACATGTTTGTTGAGAGTAACCAGTCTGAGATTATCTCTGGACTAGTAACTGAGATTTGAACTTACCATCCCTCAGCTTCATACTGGTTTCTGGTGCTGATATGAACATGTGATCTTCCTTTGCTTAGTTTGGTTAGTCTACTCATGTTCTAGGTGATTGTTTTCATTTTGGATCTTACTTGATATGAAGTTCCATGGAACATTTGCAGTATTTTCCTCATCTGGATCATGGCTCAGATGGTCCACTACAGAGCTTCTGTCATAGTCTTACCTCATGCCTTGCTACAGTAGCCCTATGGAAGTCACTCTAATTCTCACAGTCCAGCCCTTTGGCACACAGGAACATGCGGTATCACCTCTGCATGCAGGGCTCAAGAAGTACTCAAGAAAGTAACACTCTTGCCTTCCTTTCAGTTTAATTAGGTTTTTCATTGAGATACCCTTTGATTTGGCCACTCCCAAGATTCTATCTTGGGCAGCCTTTAAGAGAATCTCCTTACAGAATCAAATGTGAGATAAAGCTTTGCCTTAAAATTTCATGATCTTATCCATCTCTGTACTCTGGGACCAACATGGAAAGAAGAGATATAACATATTTTTAAGCCCTATGTCTCTTACTGAGTCACCTTTCTTACCCCACCAACTACAACACTGTTGGTACTGGACACTGGATTCTTCTCTTCTTCAACATCCTGTCCTTTTAGTTCTAGCAAGAAGTAATCTATTTTGTTTCTTGATACATTGGAGAGCTGAAGAAATTTAATTTTTTTTTCTCTTTGGAAAACGTTGTCTTCAAGACCATTGTTTTGCTGTGAAGTTGAAAATCCTATTTTAATTGTCAGAGGATATGTTTAACCTTTTCTTTTCTTTTAATTCATTGGTTAGAGGTTTAAAACATTATAAACAACACAAACAACTTTCAAACCAAAATCTGAAAGTTGCTTATCTCAGAAATATGCTCCTAAAGCCATAATCAGGAAACTGCTCCTATTACTAAGAGACTCTCCAAATCCACTAGTCATTAAATGTAGGACCATACTGCTGTTGACATACCTTCACAGATCTGATATCTCACACCTTGCATCTCTTTCCACTTTGTACAATTCCAAGTTCAAATAAAGCAAGAGAAAATGTGACGGATAAAGGCTAAACAAAATCTTAAATACTGTCTGTAAAAGAATCTGAAAATACAATTTTTAATTTCTCAACATCTGTAATACAGGAAGGCAGAATAGACATAAGTTGAAATCACTATTGAATAAGGCCATTTTGTTATGTTCTTTACATTTGCAGCATTAAAGACAGTGCATCACACAGGATAATTTAAATACATTTTAAATGTCTTATTTGTTATTTTGTTATTGCTGTTATTATTATTAACCATACTACAGTCTTAAAAATTTAACTCCTTTCTGCTCAGGTGATTCAAAATAACAAGGGAGAAAGTTAGGCACACTAAAACGGATAAGAGAAAACACAATGAATATGTCTCTGCATTACCCTAATACATTACTATGAATTTATTAATGTTAATTTATTTATTAGTTCAGGCTGGCTTTGAACTACAGGACTCAAGTGACCCTAGTGCTAAGCTTCCTGAGTATTTGAGATAAAAGTTGTGCAACACTACACTCAGCTTCATTATTATGAATTACTAAAATAGACAAAAAATAAAGTAGTTTTACTATTTCCTGAACCTCATTATATCTGAAATATGAAAATATGCAAGGATATTTAGGGAAACATTTGCCATTTGAAAATAATCCACTTGGGAACATATCCCATTTTTAATAAACCTACTCAAATAAAATTGTAAATGGTCCAAATTAATGTCCCAGAATTTACTTTGTTAAAGTCAATATTTTTCTTCATTCTCATTTTCTTTGATTCATTTTGTTCTTTTTTTAATAGATTTTTCCATTAGCTTTACCTATTTCATAATTTTTTTTTATCTTTCCTTTCATTGTTTCCTTGTCTTTTTTTTTTTTTCCATCTTTTGGCACTTGCATTACTCAAACATTTGGGAAGCATCATTTTACTTTGATAGCTTTTCCTCATTAGCAGTTAAATGGACTCAAAATATTTAAACAGGTGCCTATATTTTAATAACATGCTGAGATATAATGACTTGCTTATTTTCAAAGAAAGAATCATTGCTTTAATCTGTCGTTAGTAATCATAGAATAAGATTCCTAGGCAATAGCAATTTTTGATCACTTTTAGAGGAAAGATGATATGATTCCTGGTTGCTTGCACTCTTTTTACATATTTCTAAGATCTATGTGATCATAATATGTAAATCCTCAATAGGATGTAGGAAAGTTTTATCACAGTAGATACTTAATTTTTATCCATTAGAATTTGGCTCTTGATTTTTTCACTTTAACACCTAGTATTTTTGAGAAAATTTCTGAGGCAATTTCAGGAATTCACAGCATAATTAAAACCACATAGATAAATGATTTTAGGAAAACATGACATCAAAGAACTGAAAAAACAGAATTCCAAGTACATAGCTTGCTAGTGAGGAGTGTGTAAGACTCAGGAATTCATAGCATGACTGAGAAGGTCAAAAGTTATGGTAATTGTGCTCATGTGAGAATTATTCTGCAGACCATTAGGAAAATATTTTAAATTAAACCATAAAATTAGTATACATCAATACATAACAGAGAGAAGTTAGCAATTTTTCTGGCTATAGGAACCATAGTAATGTCTAATCTAGATAACATAACATGTATTTCAGATAAGGTATGTCACATATGTGGTTTTTATAAATAGCTTTCACTTTAGAGATAAAATATTTATTCATGTCTATTTTAGTTTTGTCTTAAAACATTTCATTGACAAAGAATGAATATATTAAAGGTATAAAATTTGATAATTTGATGTACCTATGTATTTTGTAATAATTATTGCAATTGAATTAACACATTCATAACTCCTTATCATATACATTATATCTCCAGAACTTGTTCATCTAATAAGTAAAAATCTAACCCTTTGACCCACATCTTCCCATTTTCTCCACCCTGAATCCTATACATGTTATCAACCAGCATTTTATTATTTGCTTCTGGATTTAACTTTTTCTGATTCCATGACTTAGTTCTCTTGGCATAATATCCTCTGTGTTCATCCACATCATTGTAAATAACAGGATTTCCTTATTTCATGGTGGAAAAATATTCCATTACATACATATAGCACCATTCCTTTATTCATTTATCTGCCAAGAGACACCTATGTTGAC
Source organism: Xerus rutilus (assembly GCA_028644305.1). Classification (NCBI taxonomy): domain Eukaryota; kingdom Metazoa; phylum Chordata; class Mammalia; order Rodentia; family Sciuridae; genus Xerus; species Xerus rutilus. The sequence continues at coordinate 66,394,418 of CM053405.1, forward strand.
TGCTTATCTTAGCTATTGTGAATATGCTGCAATGAACATGTAGGTGCAGCTATCTCTTAATAATTTTATTTCTTATGGATATGGATATATATACAGAAGTGAGAATGATACACCATGTGTTTAATAGTTTAATTTAAAAAAATGTTTTTGGTACTGGGGATTGAACCCAGGTGTGCTTTACCACTGAGCTACATTGCTAGGCCATTTTTATTTTTGAAACAGGCTCTCACTAAATTGCTGAGGCTGGCATCCAACTTGTGATCCTTGTGCCTCAGTCTTCTGAGGCACTGAGATTACAGGAGTGTGCATCCATACCTGGCATACTTTTAAAATTTTTAAATTAATATGTAATAAATATTCATATCCATAGGGTAGAGTGTGATATTATAACTCATGTGTACAGCATGTACTGATCAAATCAGGGTAAAAAGCATTTTTTTCTCCTTATCACTTCTTGATGTTTGGAGCTTTTGATCTTCTCTCTTCTAGTTCTTCATAAAATATAGAGCAGGGTGAAGTACAATCACCCTACTCTACTGTGGGATACTAGAACTTATTCCTTTCAACTAAGTTTTAGTACCTGTTAATTAAACTCCCTCTACCCTTCCATCACCCTCTCTCCTTTCCAGCCTCTACTAATCCAGTCTGTTCTATATTCATATTAACATTTTAGCTTCCACAGATGAGGGAGAACACACAGCATTTGTCTTTTCTTATCTGGATTATTTCACTTAATAATGTGTTCCAGTTCCATTCATTTTGCTGAGGAGGATAGGATTTCATTATTTTCTAAAGCTGAATTTTGCATATATGCCACATTTTCTTTATGCATTCATCTGTTGATGGATCTCTACATTGATTCCATATCTTCACTAGTGAATAGTGTTGCAAAAAACACGAGGGTGTAGGTGTCTTGTTGATACACTGATTTAATTTTCTTTGAATATATACTCATATCCTGGATCACATGATAGTCTCATTTAAAATTTTTGGGGACCATCCAGAGTGTTTTCCAGAATAAACTATTCCATTTATATTCACAATAACATTGTACAGGATTTGCTTTTTTCCATACCCTTGCCTACATATGTAATATCTTTATCTCTTTCATGAATATTTTTATACTATATACCATAATTGTTCCAAAATACTGGGGTTCAACTCATATTAGTCTTTTATTGATAGTGTGTTCTTGCTTTGATTGTTTATCATTAAAAGCTATAATGAAAATCCATGTGAGTTTTTGTTTATGTAAGCTTTCTTCTTTAATTTTAAATGGTTATTTCTACTTCATTTGATTCTGGTTTCAGTTCCTAAAACATGATGGGATCACAATCCACCTTCAGCCTTGAATAATGAAGTGGTTAGCAAATTCCTAAAGATAGCTTAACAACTTTACTATATAGCTTTAACTCATACTAAAACTGGAAGCGTTTTTGTTTATTCATACAGTGAAGCTACTAATTTTTTAAAATAATTCAGGGGAGATTTCTGAAGTTTGATGGCATTAAAATACTGAAGAAATTTTTAAAAATAATTGAATCATTAAAGTTAGAAAAATCAATGAACAATAATAGAGATCCTTTAGTTTGATAAAGAAATTTATCATACATGGCATGAGCAAATAAATCCACAACAGCCTAAAGATTTTTTAGATGTGTTATAAAATATCCAATTCGATTGCAAATCCTAGAAAAATTACTTTGGAACAATGACAAGACACCTAGATTAGTCTCAGATATTTGAGAATAGCTGGTGAATATATCTTCACATCAAATATAGAGGTTTGCTTTGTTTTGTTGAATAGATTTTTAGAGTTCAATGATTAAATGTGTGGACTTGACAGTCATAATTTCCTTGATTCAAATTCATGCTCTACCATTACTATGTGCCATTACTAGCTGTGAAAACCTAACCTATATATGCCTCAGTTTCCTCATTTGTATGTGAAGGCAATAGTAGTTACCTTATAATACTTTCATTAGCATTTAAATAAGTCATGTGAAGTGTTTTATAAATGTCTTCAATGATCACTAACAAGTTATACTATTAAAATTTAGAGAAATTTTAAAAAGAAAATTCAAGAAATCTTTACTACTTTGACGTTTTTACAAATGAAAAAGATTCCTGATTATATATGCTATGAGTCTGTTTTAAAATCCTGTAGAGGCATTGGAAACGTTTACACATGAAAATGTTAGTACATTTCTAAACAAAATTTATAGAGAGCAGAAAAGAGTCAGAGAGTTTCTAATATTTGTTAAGTTGCTTTTCTGAAGTGGCAAAAGTTGGCGTTTTTTTCCAAAATGTGCTTTATTCATGCTAAGTAATTAAGTAAATAGGCTTTCTAGTTTTAATTAAGTGGAATGTTTGTATATGTATATAATTGTTTGTATTCTCAGAGGCAATAGGGTTAGATTTTTAATATACAAGAGAAGAAATAGCCACTGAGAAAGTTCAAACCTATTCAATTAAAAATCCTAACCTGATAGTTTTATGCAATGCAAAGTTAATGAACTGGTTTGGATTCCATAAAGTAGTACTTTCTTTTTATCTGAAATGGCTCATGGATCTCATATGAGCATACCTAATATTTCTGGAGCATTACCTCTTTAGAGGTATAATCACACTGTGTATCCATAAAGATAAAATACATGGTAAGTGAAATTTTGTTTCCTGGCTGCTTTGGAATTATGTAGCTACAGCTTTCAGGCAGACACTCAGGTAATTAGAATGGGGAGATTTCTTAGCTTTGAAAACATAGGAAAGATTCCAAAATGTGCAAACGAGGAAAGTATAGAGTGAGGGCAAATGTAGTATATTATTGGATGTCTGCAAGGTTTGGTTTTCAGGAGTTTAAGGAGCAAGTCTGTTCAGAATATTGTTGTAGAGCAGGTGGAAGATTAAGGAATAATTGAGATAACTAGAATGTACGTAGACCAACTGCATTGCCTTTGGTGGTGTGATACTGCAGAAACATTAATAGATTTACAAAAGTGAGGACTCACACACAGTTCTGCCAGTAAATAAACTGAATGACTTTGTATAAACTACTTGACTTTTCTCTGGGCCTCAGTTTTCCCATTTATAGAGTAAAGAGATTTGTAAACATTAGTTGAGTGCCTGCCATGTGCCAGTTGTTGAGTTAGGTTTGGGATACAAAGATAGCACAATCTCATTTCTGGATTAGTAAGCTTACATTTTAAAGAAGCAGTCAGGCCCCAAACACAGTGAGGTGTTTGGATTTACCTCTCCTTAAAGGGAAGAAATAGGGAGGAAAACTGTGCACAACTTTATCTGAAAGTAGGGGCAGAAATGTCAGTCAGTAATTTTTGACACAGCATTTTATAAGCATGGGGATCGTGGAGGGCATTCTAAGCAATTTATCATGTATGGCAAAGACCGGAAAGTAAACATGGCAAATAATTCAGTTACCATATTTTATATGCCTAGATATTTGGGAAGAAATGATACTCATTTGAGATAAATGTAGACATCACAGCAATATTTCAAGCGGGAGGGAGAAAACAACATGATTTCTGTCAGTAAAGTGATTCTTGCACTAAGTCCACTGATACAATTCTACCTCCCATTGATATGAATCAGGTAATTGTCCTGAGCCTTTTGAATTGCTTTTTGCAATAATTTCTCACATAACTGGTCTGTTAAGAATCCTTGAGAAACTTCTCTTTAGAATGTCTTTACAAACCCTGTGGCTGAGATTCTACATCAAGGTGAATGCGATGACATCGCAGTGCACTACTGAACTTGCAAACATCATGTTTAGACTTTATGTTTTATTGAGTCATTACTGAAAGATTATTCAATGATGATGATGTAAGCTATCAATAAGGAGAGCCAACATGATGAGTATCCCCCAGTCAAGTTAAACTGGTTTTGCAATCCATTTTAACGATAAGGAAAAACTAGCGTAGGTTTCTTGTAAAGTTCTCAAAAAGAAGCACACAGAAATATTGGTCACTAAATGGTAGCTCAAGTGGAATTGCACAGCCTTCAAGTTATTGAAGCCCTCTAAATATCTAAACAGTCAGAAAAACTCTATTTAGAAATATGCACATGATGCGTGAGGCACTGAGTTCGATCCTCAGCACCACATAAAAATAAAGATATTCTGTCCACCTACAACCAAAAGAAAATAAATAAATAAATAAATAAATAAATAAATAAATAAATAAATAAAAGAAATATGCATGTGAAATAGACAATAAATATGTCCTAACAATGGGTTTTATCACATTGAAAGGAAAAGCACCTCAAATCAATTCTAATTCTGTGCTGTAGGTGCTGATTAAAAGTTTCTAACCTAAGTAAATGTTGCATCTTGACCTTCATTAGATTTTAAGATTGGAAGACAGTGAATATACATCATGTTTCTTTCCTTTGGACTAGGTCCAGAGAAAAAAAGAGGCTCAATTTGACACAAGTCTGTACTTCCAATTCTTGTTTTAGAGCTTTTTCTTAAGTACCTCACTACTGTGTTATATAAACCTAACATTTCATACAAATTCAAAATATTAGGAAACTTGTGAGTGATTATAACAAATTAACCCAAATAAAGAAAATCCATATTTAATATATTATTAAATTTAAGTGACCTTTTTGTTTTCAGAATACTATACACTTATATAAAATGTAGACACTCATAAACTTGCTTTTGAATTTAGTGATTTCTGTTCAGGGGATCCTAAACTTGCTAATGGACAGATAATGCACAAAGAAAAGTTAAAAGCTCTAGTAAAGATGATACTATAACTATATCTGAGATGACAATGAGATAATAATAATAATGCCCTGTCATAAAAACATTATAGTACTCATTATATTTGATTTTGAGCAAGCGTACTTGAATTTGAGCAAAACTATCACCCAGGTCCTTATATGAGGAGGAGCAAGCCTAGTGAGGTGGTGCCTAGAAAGTTTCTGGACTTGTTGGTTGATAAGGGAGCATGAAATTAAAGAAGAAAATATTTAAATGACTGATTATTTATCAACATGACTTGTAAAATATTGATACTGCTGTAAAACATGATGAAGTCTGATTTTTCTTATAGTGTTTCTTCCAAAATATTTTCATCATGTTTTTAACATCCACAGTGTTTAACAAATTTTAAACATTGTTGAAAATAACCCTTTCATGTTAATATGCTCACTGTTTCTCCTCTTCCTATATATGCCGCTGAGTGCTTGCCACTTAGGAGACACCACAAATTTGTTGAATGAATACATGAATACATGGCAATTTTTGATGTAATCATTTTAATATATCAAAGAGAATTATTCAATTTCCTGGTCTTTAAACATTTTATTAGAGGAATAAATTCTTACTGAGAATTATAGTAATCACAACTTTATTATCTCCTGTTTATTATGGGTATTACACAGCAAATTGACACCAGGATATCATTTGCTCAGTAGCCATAACTACCATGGATATTTTTCCATATCAGTATAAGCAGATGAAAAAATTAAATAAATGTGACAAAAATATCAAGGAGTGATTTAACCAATATTCAAGTTATGCATTTTACCTACACCTATGATCCTTGCAATTCAAATAGGAAATACATATTAAGAATTATACTGTGGCCAGGCGTGGTGGCACACACCTGTAATCCCAGCGGCTTCAGAGGTTGAGACAGGAAGATCGTGAGTTCAAATCTAGTCTCAGCAAAAGCAAGGCACTAGGCAACTCAGTGAAACCATGTCTCTAAATAAAATACAAAATAGATCTGGGGATGTGTCTCAGTGATCAAGTACCCCTGAGTTCAATCCCTGTACCCCCCCCCCCAGAAAATAGAATTATAGTGTGTTGCTAAAATTTAGATAAACTGTTAACATTAGCCAGATCATCTCATCTCCGTTAAGTAGGAAACATAACTAAGGAAACATCTGAGGGCCTTATATTTTCAGAATATAGATAACGCTATGAATGTGATAGAAGTACTCCAATAAACAGTCAAGTATTTAACTATTGACAATAACCATAATTTTGAAAATGTAAGAAATTTGACATGACTGGATGGATTTGACCTTTATAGATCAAATCCTTTTCTATGCCATTCTTTTAACAGTATGTGCATGTAGGTAAGCAGTATTTAGAATGTCTTATTAAAGGAAGAATCCTGTCCATATTGCTTCCATTAGCTTTGGAAGCTCTTTGTTAACTATGCTTCTAGAATTACAGTGAAGCCTGAGGCCACATTGAAGGATAATTGAATGACTTGATTCTTGGTAGTAAATTGCAGAAATTAAGGAATAATTTTCCACACTATGTTTATTGACCTCATGTAAGCTATTAATGTCATTAAAAGGCTTGGTTCATAAAGATAGTGAAGTATCATGGTTGACTTAGCTTTTTGCCCTTGTATACTTCTAGCTATCCTAGCTGGGGTCATTCCATTCATTCTTCACTTATTCAGTAAATATTTATTGCATGCTTGCTATGTGCTAAGATCCTCACTTGATGCAGGATTAATAAGGGATGAATAAGACACGATTTCTCATGGAGCTCCACAAGGGTACTATAGGAGAATTGGATTTAATGCTGGGCTTATTGCAGGTTGAAATAGCTGGGTCACCCCCTTGCTTTCCTATATCATAGTCATTTCCTTGCTTTCTGGCCTAGTACATCCATTTCTTTGAAGGATCATTTTATCTTCCAAGTGTTCCTAATGACTAAAATTCTTCCCCTGATCTCCAGAATTCAAGGCAAGTCTTTCCTCCACTATGTCAGTCTCCATATCAACATAGATATCACAAGATATCTAAATATTGATTACTGTAAAATTTCTTTGATAATTTATTTCTCTTCCATGTTGGGAGTTTAAGAGAGAATCTGGTACTGAAACTCTTCAAAGTTGGTGTGCTTATATACTTTTGGATTATCAATTCCTTTCTTACCTAGCTTCTGACTTAAGATCTTTGCCGTAAATTGAAAAGTGCTAAAATTAACACATAAATCTGTAAGGGTATAGAATGTTCATGTTTTATATGATATGTGCCTTAACTTCTTATAGATGAGGTCATTGAAACATAGAACTATATTGTATTCATATAATGACCCTTAGCATGAAATAGATGTTTATTCTTTTTTTTACTAAATGATATCAGTGTCAATAAGTTACATAGATTAAATGAAGAGAATCAATTCCTTTCTTATTGAAGAATGACAGATAGGTTATCAAACAGAAGTGAATGATTTTTACCTCTAGCTGTGTAGTATTTGATTCCCCCTTTTGGTTAACTTCCAATAGTTCCATGCTTGGCATATCTTCCCAAAATATCCATAGTAGAATTCTTGCTGGTATCTTTAGTAATAGATCTAATGGCTGCAGTGTTTTTATCAATTTGAGATGTAATTTGCATATTAAGGTATTTACCATTTAGAAGTTCACAAATCAGTGATTTTCAGTATATTCAAAGTGGTATTCTTATTGCAACCTCAAATTCAAGAATATTTTATCACCCAAAAAAGAAACTCGACACATTTTTGCAGTCACTCCCATTCCCTAAAGACATTTAAATCTGTGATCGACTTTCTCTATCTATGCATTTGCCCATTCTGAACATCCCATAAAAAAATACTGATGTAATATATAACCTTTTGTGTCTGACTTCTTTCAGTATTGTTTTAAAAGTTTATACATGTGGTAGGAAGATTCAGTACTTCATTCTTTTGTTTTTCTTTTGGTTGAATACTATTCTATTTTGTGGATATACTGTCTTTTATTTATGCTTTCATCAGTTTATAGAAATTTGGGTCGTTTCTACTTTTTGTTTTATGAATAATGCTGCTATGAACATTCAAACAAAATTGTAGGTGCACATGTGTTTTTAGTTCTCTTGGATATATACATAGAAATAGAATTTCTGGATCAAATAGCATTTTATGTTTAACTTTTTGAGGAACTGCCAAACAATGTTTGAAAGTAGCTGCACTATTTTACATTCTGATCAGCAAGGTACAAGGGCTCATATTTCTCTAAATCTTTACCAAACTTTATTAGGATCTGTCCCTTTAATTATAAACATTTTAGTAAATGTGAAGTGGTTCTTACTATGGTTTTGATTTTGAATTTTTCTAAAACTAATTATGTGCAATACATTGTTCATTTCTACTTCTTTTGAATATTTTATAATCAAAACCTTTTGCCCACTTTTTTTTTTTTAATATTTTTTTAGTTGTGGATGGACACAATGTCTTTATTTTATTGCTTTGTACGTGGTGCTGAGGATCGAACCCAGGGTCTCACGCATGCGAGGCAAGCGCTCTACCGCTGAGCCACAATCCCAGCCCCTTTTGCCCACTTTTAAGAGTTTTTTTTGACATTTTACTTTTGAGTTGTATCTAACAATTCTTATATATTCTGGTTAGAGAATTCTTAACAGATAAATGATTTGCAAACATTTTTTCCGTAATATGCATTGTCATTTTACTCTCAATATTGTATTCTAAAGAAAAAAATGTTTTGAGGTTCGATAAAGCCTAATTTTTCTGTTTTTTTTTTTTTGTTATTTGTGCTTTTAGGGTCATATCTAGTATCTGATATCATGAAAATTTACATTGTTTTCTTCTAGGAGTTTTATACAATTAATTATTTTAGGTTTTTAATCTATTTTAGTTAATTTACATAAAATATAAGGGAGTATTGATAATTCTTTCACATGTGGACATCTAGTGGTCTTTAGTACTGTTGATCAAAAAAATTTTTTAAATAAAAAGTAACAAACGATTCTTTCCTCATCAATTTGTGTTGACATCCTTGTCAAAATTCTATTGACCATAAAAATATATGAGTTTATTAATGCACTCTCAATTCTATTGTATGGATCTATGTATCTATTCCTATGCCAGTACCACATAGCCTTGATTATTGTAGTCTTACAGTAAATTTTGAAATTGAGATGCACCAGTATTCCAATTTTGTTTTTGTCAAGATTGCTTTGGTCCCTTTCATTTCTGTATGAATTTGGTCAACAATGTGTCAATTCCTGCAAAACAAAACAAAACAAAAACCAACTGCATCTAGGATTTGACAGGATTCTGTTAAGAATCTGTAGATAAATTTTTGAAGTATTTCTATCTAAATAGGTCTTTCAATCTATGAACATAGGGTTCCATTTCATTTGTTTAGGACTTTTAAAAATGTATTTCAGTGGTATTTTGTAGTTGTTAATGTAAAAGTTGTTGCATTTATTTTATTAAATGTATGTTCAAATAATTTAGCTTTAGTAGTATTAGAAATAAAATTGTCTTCTTCATTAATTTTTGCATCATGCATTACTAGTGTAAAAAGTACATTTCAGCACAATGACTCACATCTTACAATATTGATGAATCTATCAGCATTAATAACTTTTTGTGCATTACTTGAAATTTTTCTTATACACAAGATTATGGTATCTATCAATACAAACAAAATTAAAGCTTTCTTTCTAATACAGAAACGTTTTAATTATTTTTTCTTGTGAAATTTCTGAGACTAAAACTTCCAAAAGGATGTTGAACAAAAGTAATGAGCAAGCATCTTTGCCTTTTTCTTAATCTTAGAAAACTGAACCTTTCACTATTTAGTATGATGGTAGCTGCAATTCTATCTCAATCAGTATTTTTATCATGAAAATGTGTTAGATTCTTTCAAATGTGTTTCTGCAACTATTCAGATGATCAGGCAGAAGGTGTTCTTTAATCTGTTAATATGATATTTTACATTGATGGATTTTGTATGTTGAATCAAATTTGTACTCTTAGAATAAAGCCTGTTTGGTCATGTTATATAAACATCTATCCATTTGCAAAAATTTTGTTGAGAATGTTTGAATCTGTATCTGTTAGGACTGAACTGGTGTGTACTTTCTTGTTCTGTCTTGGTCTGGCTGTGGTATTTGGGTAACACTGGCTTCATAGAATGAAGTGTAAAGTGTTACCTTCTCTTCTCCATTCTGGAAGAGTTTGTCAAGAACTGTGTTAATTTATAATTAAAATAATCCATTTTATTGGGATTAAAAAGAGGTCAAACACAATGCAATGTTCCCATGTACAACTGTAGGATTTAGGAAAAACAACAGAGAGGCTATGAACAAATTTGCCCTAAGCAGGGCAACTACATCCTATGGCTTCTATGGAAGAGGCATCCTCATGTAGTGCCACCAGGCAGGGCCACCAGTTTCTGTGACCCTTACTGTAGATGCCTTCCTGCTGCCCATTTGCAGGGAGGTCTTAATGGAGTGGAGATGCTGCTGCTTAACTCACCTGCAGCCTGTGTTCTACCTCCTTCTGTTGAAGAAGGCCTTGCCAGTCTTTCTTCATAACCACTCATCAGGTATTTACCATCATTATCCTTTAATTTCTTAGATTCACAGGGCTTTTAGTTTGAAGAGAATTCTTGTTCCTTGCCTGTGTCCTAATACCCTGACTCAGTTTTCTGTGTTCTGCTTCCTTTGGCAGGATCTGCGGTGGCTTCCCATTGGTTGCTTTCAGGGTGAACACATTGGTAATCCTCACTACTGCAGTTTGTACTCTGCTGTTTGTTGTCCTTCTCTTCTCTCCAGATGGTGAAACCTCTTATTCCTTGTTTCCCAAGATGCCGTTCAGTCTTGTTCCACCTCCAATATGTCCACTCAGGCTGGCATGGGCCACTCGGCCTCCATGACTTCTCAGGAAGGATGGAGTCAGTGTTGACTGCATTGTTCACCATCAGTCTCTGGGGAAGACTCTTCTCCAGCTCATTCTCCAAATCCTCTTCACAGAGAAAGAGGAGGAGGATGAGGAGGAGGAAACAACCATGGGTACTTGTACCTACTGCCTCATCTTTAGGACTTTAGAACCCTCTAGAGGCAAAAGCTGTGCTGTAGGCTTTAGCCCTAACTTCATGAGTTCCCGGGCTGTGACCTCTGAGATCCTAGTTAGAGGCCACCAGGTGGGGCCTATCAAAGAGCAGCAGCAGAGTCAGCCCTGGCACAGCAACTGACAGCAGGCATTGGGATGGTAGGGAGGGCAAAGGAAAGGAGCCTCTAGAGGCAGCCAATTGGTGGTTCATTCA
>CM053405.1:66405980-66453997 GCA_028644305.1 Xerus rutilus
TGTATCTTGTCTTGTTGAAACTTACAGCCTGAGTGTGGTGATAAAAATTTAATACATTAATAAACACATGTATAACTAAAAATTGTAATAAGCAACAAATAAAAATGTAACAGAAGAACATAACAGAGTGGATAATCATATACATTTTTTCTTCTTGGATCTACTACACTAAAACTGATACTAGGCCAGGTAAAGGAGCAAAAGTGAGGAATGGGGATCAGAACTTTCCAGGCAGAAGGATTGCATGCAAACATTCCAAGACCAGGAATTGGCATCTTGGTGAACAGAAAACCAGCCAGTGTTCCTGGAGCATAATGAGTGAGAAGGTGTAGGACAACTTTCAGTTATTGTGGTCCTGTGCTTTTGATGTGTGCTGTTATTTAAGTGACTTCAGCAATCAGCAAATAACCCAACAAATCCTGGAGACTTATTTGTCTAGCTTCATATTCCTCATTGCTTTGGTCTTCATTATAAAAATAGAATTATAAAAAAGTGTGTAAACTAGTACTGTTGTGTACTGGATTAGAATGGAAACTTTACTGTGTCTAATTGTGGTAAGAAACAATGTGAGATCTAACCTATTAACAAATTTTAAATATATGGTACAATAGTGTTGATTTATGCATAGCATTATACAGAAGGTCTCTAGAACTTTTCCATTACGCACAAGTGAAAATTTATATTGCTTGAACAGCCACTCTGTATTACCCCATGCCCAGTCCCTAGAAACTACTATCTTACTTTCTGTCTCCATTAGTTTGACTATTAAAAATAACATGTTTAAGAATAATCATGCAGAATTTTTCTGTGACTGGATTATTTCCCTTAGCATAATGTCCTCATAATATAGTCATGTGGTAGCATGGAACAAGATTTCCTTGTTCTTCAGTAGCTGAATAATACTCCATGAATGAATACACAACATTTCCCTTACCTAATCATCGGTTGTTTCTATTTTTTGACTATTATACATAATGCTGAAATAAAAATGGAAGTTTAAATACCTCTTTGAGATCTTAATTTAATACTTTTGGATTAATATTTACAAGTAGGTTTTTTGGATGTCAAGTGTATTTTTACCAGCAATGCACAAGGACTCCAGTTTCTTCACATTCTTGTCAACACTTACTTTCTAGTGTAAGGTGATACCTCACTGTGGTTTGGATTTGCATTTTCTTCATGATTTGTAATGTTGAGCATCTTTCAATTTACCTCTTGGTCATTTTCATTTATTCTTTTAAAAATGTCTATTAAGTCCTTTTCCCTTTCTTTAGTCATGTTATTGGGGGTTTTTCCTATTGAGTTGTAAGAGTTCTTCAGATGTTTTATATATTAATCCCTTATCAGAAATATGATTTACAAGTGTTTTCTCCCATTTAGTAAATTTCCTCTTCATTCTTCTAACCGTTTGCTATTCTGTGCAGAAGCTCTTATTTTGACCTAAGCTGACTTGTCTAACTTTTGCTTTTGTCTTCTGTGTTTTCAGTGTTATATCAAATAACAAAAAAATCTACTCGGGCATGGTGGCACACACCTGTAATCCCAGCGGCTCGGGAGGCTGAAGCAGGAGAATTGCGAGGTCAAAGCCAGCCTCAGCAAAAGGAAGATGCTAAACAACACAGTGAGACCCTGTCTCTAAGTAAAATACAAAATAGAGCTGGGGATGTGGCTCAGTGGTTAAGTGCTCAGTACTCCGCCCTGAAAAAAAGCAACAAATCTTTGCCAAGACTAATGTCAAATATTTTTTTCCTTATGATTTTGTAATTTTATAGTTTTCAGTGTTATATATAAGTTTTTAATCCATTTTTCATTTATTTGGGGGTATGGTGAAAGATAAAGATCCATTTTATTTCCTATCTTTCTTTCTTTCTTTCTTTCTTTTTTTTTTTGCGTGTAGATATCAAGGTTTTCCAACACCGATTATTGAAGAGACTGTCCTTTCCCTATTGCATGTTTTGGCATTTTTACCAAACATCAGTTGACTGAATATGCAATAATTTATTTCTGGTATCTTTGCTCTTCTCCACTTACTTATATGTCTATCTTCATGCAAGTGCCATACAATCTGTTTTAGTATGTTTTGAAACAAGAAGTATAAATCCTCCAGTTCTGTTCTATTTCAAGATTGTTTTTGCTGCTTGGGGTTCTTTATGACTCCACATGCATTGGGGGATTATTTTCCATTTATGCAAAATATATCATTGAAACTTTACTTGTGATTGCATTGAATCTAGAGGTCATGTTGGAAAATTAATGGAAATATTAACAATATGTCTTCAAATCCATGAATACAGGATGTTGTTCTATTTTCTGCATCATCTTTCATTTTATTCAGCAATGTATTATAGTTTTCAACATCAAAGTTTTTAACCATTGATTAAATTTAATCCTAAATTTGTTTGTTTGTTTGTTTTGTATCAGGGATTGAACCCAGGGATGCTTAACTACTGAGCCACATTCCCAGCCCTTTTAATTTTTTTTTTAATTTGAACAAGGTCTTGCTAAGTTGCTTAAGTCCTTGCTAGGTTGCTTTGAACTCACAGTCCTCCTGCCTCAGCCTCCTGATCCTCTGGGATTACAGGCCTGTACCTTGCTGAAATATTTTAATTTCATCATTTTTAATATTCTTTTTCCCCACTGATTTCTATTGCATAATTTCTCTTGCTAATAAATCTAGCTGAAGATTTGCAAATTTTGTTCTTTAGAAAAACTTTGTTTTCTAAATATTTTCCTATTGTTTTTCTATCTTTAATTTTTATTTCTACTCTAATCTTTAATTTTTTTCTTCCTTTTGGTAATTGTGAGATTAGTTTTTTTTTCTTTTTCTCATTCCTTGAGCTTTATAGTTATATTGTTTCCTTGAGGTCTTCCATTTTTTTCTAAAATTACATCTTTATTACTATAAGCTTCTCCTTTAGTACTGCTTTTTACAGAATTACATATGCTTTGATTTCATTTCTCATTGTATCAATATGTTTCTTAGTTTTCCTTTTGATTTTTCTTTGCTCCATTTATTTTGTGTTGTTTAACTTGTAAATTCTCCAATATTCTTTTGCCAATGATTTCTAGGTTTATTTCAATATGTTTGGGGGAAAAATACTTGATATGGTTTCAATCCTACTGATTTGTGCTGTCACTTAATGTGTTATCTATTCAGGAGAATGATCTGTGTGTACTCTGGAAGGGTGTATTCAAACAATATTAAGTGGTATATTCTAGATGTTAGGTCCTTCATGTTTGTAGTGTTTTTCAAGTACTTCCTCTCCTTATTGATCTTTCTGGATGTTCTATCAATTATTGAAAGCAGGGTACTGGGTTTTTTTTTTTTACTATTGATGTGTGCCTATTACTCTATTCTAGTTCTCTGTTTACTTCATAAACTCAGGTGCTTTGATGTTGTATGCATATATATATATGATTGTCATATCATCCTGGTGAACTGTCCCTTTTATCATTATATGATGTTCTTTTTTCCTAGTATGAAAATTTTTGTCATAATGTCTATTTTGCATGATTATAAGCATGACCACTTTTGATCTCTTTTGGTTACATATTTGCATGGAATATTCTCTTTTTATTCTTTTACTTTCAGCTTATATATATGTTTAAAGGGAAAATAAGTCTCTTGGAAACATCAGGATCCTTGAATTTTAGATCCATTCAGCCACTCTGTTTTATAATTGAGGAATTTAGTCCATTTACATTTAAAATAATTATAGGGAAGAATTTTTATTACCACTTTGTTATTTTATTTTTGTCTTGTAGTGTTTTTTTAAACTTTTTTTACTCTTTTTTGCTTCATTAATTTTTATACTGACCTATTTTGATTCATTTCTCACCTTTTTGATATCACCAATAGGTATTTTCCTTGTGGCTATTATGGGGGCTTAAAGTATCTTATAAATATTATATTTTAAGATGACAAAAACCTATTTTCAATTGAACACCAAAATTCTATACTTTCATTCCTCTTCTATTGCTATATTATAGATCATTGAAATCATAAATCATATCTTTTTATGTTGTAAAACTATTAATATATTTAAATACTCATACTGCCTTTGTTTTTTAACTTCTATATCAGAACTTAAAGTGATTTAGGCATCACCATTGCAGGATAAGAATCATTCTGCATTCTTCTGTTTTTTCTCCACATGCCTGTAATCCTGCTATTTGGGAGGCTGAGGCAGGAAGATCACTTGAGCCCAAGAGTTTGAGACCAGTCTGGAACTTCATTTAAAAAAAAAATGCACACACACATATGTAATTTTATTAGTAAGTTTTATACACTTATATGCTTTTTTATGGTTAGTGTCTCTTCATTGTAACTTGAAAGACATTTCTTGTTATTTAGGTCTAGTGATGAATTTCCATAGCTTTTCCTTTTCTTGGAAAGACTTATCTGTTCATCAGTTTTAAAGGGCAGTTTTGTGGTAAATAATATTCTTAATTTGAGATATTTTTCTTTTAGTATTTAAAACAAATTATCTTAATCCCTTCCAGTATTCAAAATTTCTTGTGGTAAGTTTACTTATAGTCTTATAGAAGCTTCCTTGTATAGATGAGTCACTTTTTTCTTGGTGCTTTAGAACAAAGCACCAAGAATTTAGAATTTGTTCTTTGTCTTTGGCATTGATTATTACATATCTTGTCCTATATTTCTTAGGGTTTATTTTACCTGAAATCTTTGTACTTCTTAATTTGTGACATACATTTCTTGCCCCAGATTTAGGAAGTTTTGGCCATTATTCCTTTAATTAAGTTTCTTTTAGTCTATATCCTTTTTCTGTTACTCTTATACTACATATATTGGTCTACTTTCTAGTGCCCCATGAATCCCTTAGATTTCCTTTACTCTTTTTCATTGTTTTCTCCTCCTACTGGATAATTTCAAATGCCCTGTCTTTTAGTTCACTGATTTCTTTTTTCTGCTTGATTATATTTTACTGTTGAAATGTTCAGTGAATTTTTCAGGACATTATACTTCTCATTTCCAAAGATTTCTCTACATATATTCTGTTTAAAATTTTCATTGTGCTCATGGATCATTTTTTTCTGAGCTTTTTGATGATGTTTATGATGATTTTTTAGAATTATTTGTCAGACAATCCACATAACCCCATTTAATTTTTATGATTTTCTAGACATTTCATTTGTGCCTTTGATTGGACCACTTTTCCCTGTTTCTTCATGTTCTTTTAAACTTTGTGTTGGAATCTACAAATATGAAGAAATAGTCACCTCTCTCAGTTTTACAGATACAGCAAAAGGAATTTCCCAGTTAAATTGGCTAAGTATTTGGGGTCTTTCCTGTGAGTGCCTCTTTTCTACAATTCTGAATGTATATTCTAATTACAGTTTTCTGGTTTCTCTTTCCTATGCACTCATGTTCTCTTGTTCCCTCTAGTGTTTGTCTGCTGTACTACAGATCCCCTAAAGCAGTAGCATGCTGACCAGCTCTTTTTAGTTTTCAGAAGTCCCTTGGGATCTTGTATATATTGGATAGCTAGATAACAGTTCAGATATAAACCAATCCCAAGGAATATTTCCTAAAATCAGACAGTAGAAAGATGATCCATACTTTTCTTTCATGTTTTAAGTAAAAACCTGGAACTAGAAGCTTTCTCTCAATGGTGTATAGCTGTTCTCAGGGAAAGACCTATAGTGAGAGGGTGCATTAATTTTCCCACAATCTTCAATGAATGAGGCTGGTTTTACCATTGACTGGCATTCAGGACCCTAATAACTGTTCTGGGGATTTCTCACAGAGGAATTTGTCTGTGGATTATTGCTGAATCATTACCTCTGTTGGAGAAAAGAAGATCTTAGTCTTCCTATTCTGTGATCCTGCAGTCATCACCACAGAATGAAAGGTTTACACTGATATTCTAAAATGCTATATTTTCAAATATCATTATCTTTATATTGACATATCTAAATATCCCATCACATTATCATTAGTTACAAAAACAAGAAAGGGCTTGAAATATGTACACATTAACGTAATAGAAAAGTAGTCAGTGTTGCATCTGATTTACAATCATCCTATGCAAACTACAAGTGAAGTAAATTACTAATTAACAAATAGTGCTTCAGAAAGTTTACAGATATTTTTGAGACTTACAGTGAAGAAAGTTTTCAACAGAGCTTTGTATCATATGATCAAGTTAACTATGTCAATAATATTTCTAAAATAAATGCAATATTGAGTCTCAGGGGCCTCCTTAAATGTTCACCAATAGAGAGAGGAATTTTAGTTTCAAAACACAATCTTCCATAATCTTTTTCATCTATTTTGCTTGTATCCCCAGAGGAACTGCAAAATAGCATATAGTAATTTTCATATTTTTAAGTTGACATATAAAAAGTTCATGATAAGTTTTAATAATTACAAAGGATATAATTTCAAGAAAATTTAAAATATTGACATTTTGAAAGAAAGCTGCTATATTCTGACCTTAAATTATCTTTCAGTACATAAATATTATAGCAATTTGATACTGAAAATTATCTACTTAAATACATGAAGACAACTTCTTCATTACAGATGGAAATGTTATATAATTCCTTAGAATTCTAAGAGAGTTTTCCTAGAATTTGTATTTTTCATTTCACTCTTCTCACAAAATATTAACTGAAAATAACATATATTTTATGCCTAGGAACATTTTTGATCACTTTATCATACTCCCCTGAAAACAAGGTGTACATACCATATTATTCTTTTTACATTTTACCTGATATTAAGACTCCAAAAGTTAACTTTTAGGTTAAGTTATCATTATAATTATTGCTACTACATATCTTATCAAAAGAATGTTGATATTTATAGCATTGTTATTAAAAATAAAATTTAAAAATCTAGACATATGCATTTCTTAAAGAATGAAAAGGGTTATTTTCCTATTTATTTCATACTTATAACCATGGTTGTTTAATACATTATGAGTGGGATTCAAAAACAATTTTATAAGTTTTCTAAATGTAATCAGTGAGAAATATGTCTACATTAAAAAGACATATCATTAGTGGAGATTTTTATATCATTCTGATTAAAGTTTTTTTCAGTCTACCATGGCAAGACTCAGGTGAAGGAGAGGATTTCTCTCATTTAGAAACAGATATAAAGCTTAATTTAAAAGAGGAAATAGGAAAGTGATGCCTACTGGACTGGTCATTGGCAGATCACAATACATATCTACATGGAAAGTTAATCTACATCTACCTGGAAACAGATGAAGGAAGCAATTGTTGGGTCCACTCAAACAGACAAACAGAATACAAGATGTTTTCTACGTAACTGAATTATTTAATATCTAAAATATAACCTTTTAAACTTTATGTCAGAATACTTCTGCTACCGTGCCAGAGCCCCTGTTGATCAGCAGGAGCACAGGCCAAGGCCCAGGCCCACCTCCAGGGACTTCCACAAGATCCCAGCCAAGATCAGGCCCAAGACTACTACCTGCCAATCTGCCAACCCCCAGGGGAAACCAGAGCCAGAGCAGCGGGAGCCCAGGGCCATGCCCAGGCCAACCACCTGGGACCCCTAAGGGAGCCCAGGCCAAGATCAGGCCTAGGACCACTCTCAAAGACCTATGTGAGAGCCCAGGCCCAGGACTACACCTGCACAGAGTGGAGATCCATGCTGAGCTCCCTTCCTGAATCCATCTTGGGAAATTGTAATCATCCCCATAGATCTTCCCATATATTAGTCTCCACCTTGGGAAAACAGACAGGGCCTGGAGGCAGCAGCCCACCACAACTCAGCAAGCCACAGCACTGCATCTCTGGTCGGTCAGCCCAAAGCCATCGGAAGTCCCACCCTTTTAGCCCCATCTCTGAAAGTGTTTGCATCCACCTTGGGCCACTCCCACTGTCACCTTGAGTTACCTCCCCTACCACTGCCACCATCTATAGTGGCAGTAGTGTCCTTCTGGGGACACCTGCTGGGGACTGGAAGTAAACTCCAAAGTGAGATATGGGTAATATGTAGGGTCATTGCAAGATTATAGAATAGAAACCACAATAACTCAGATGGGCATTGCAAGAAAGGAAGACACATAATCAACGTGAAAAACAAGAGAAGAAAGTGTCTGAAACAAACCAAGATAGTGCAATAATAGAATCCATTGGCATCACAGTTGATGAATTGTGAAAGAATTCAGAATGTATGTAATTAAAATGATTTGTGAATTAAAGAATGACTTAAGCGAGGAAATACAGGCAAAAGTTTATCACTCCAACAAAGAAATAAGAGAGAAAATAAAGGCAACCATTGATCACACCAACAAAAAGATATGGGAGCAAATACAGGTAGCAAAATATTACTTTAACAAAGAGCTAAAGACTGTAAAAAAAAATCCAAAATTCTTGAAATGAAGGAAACAATAAACCAAATAAAAAACTCAATAGAAAGCATTACCAGCAGACTGGATCATTTGGAAGACAGAACCTTGAATAATGAAGACAAAATATACAATCTTGAAAATAAAGTTGACCATATAGTGAAGAGGGTAAAAAACCATGAACAGAACATATAAGAATTATGGGATAGCATCAATAGACCAAATGTAAGATTTATTGGAATATAAGGTGGCACAGAATTTCAAATCAAAGGAATGCACGATCTCTTCAATGAAATAATATCAGAAAATTTCCCAAACATGAAAAATGAATTGGAAAATCAAATGCAATAGGCTTACAGGACACAAAATGTACAGAATTATAACAGATCTACACCAAGGCACATTATAATGAAAATGCCCAGCATACAGAATAAGGATAGAACTTCAAAGGCTGCAAAAGAGAGGAATCAGATTACATGTAGGGGGACATCAATTCAGATCTCAGAGATTTTTCAACCCAGACCCTAAAAGCCAGGAGATCATGGAACAACATATACTACACTCTGAAAGAAAATGAATGCCAACTAAAACTCTTATATTCAACAAAACTGATTTATTTATTTATTCAGTTTATTATAAAAACCTTCCATGATAGGGGCTGGGGTTATGGCACAGTGGTAGCGTGCCCGCCTAGCACGTGTGAGGCACTGGGTTCGATCCTCAGCACCACATAAAAATAAAATGAAGATGTTCTGTCTACTTACAACTAAAAAATAAATATTAAAAAAAAAACCTTCCATGATAAACAAAAGTTAAAAAAAATTACAGTGAGAAAGCCTGCGCTGCACAGCATTCTTGGCAAAATATTCCATGAGAAGGAAATAATAACCAACAATAAAAATCTGCAAAGAGTGAAACTACACTAAAGGAAAGGTCAAAGGAGAAATCAAGTCAAGTTAAAAACCAAAAATAAACCAAAATGACTGGGGTTACAAATCATATTTAAATAATAACCCTGAATGTAAATGGCCTAAACTCATCAATTAAAAGACATAGACTGACAGATTGGATAAAAAAAAAAAAAGACCCAACAATATGCTTCCTTGAAGAAACTCATTTCACAGGAAAAGAAATCCGCAGACTGAAAGTGAGAAGGTGGGAAAAAACGTATCACTCACATGGACCGCATAAATAAGCAGGAGTTTTCAGCTTCATATCAGAAAAAGGGGACTTCAAACCAAAGTTAGTTAAAAGGGGTAAAGAAGAACATTTCATACTTCTTAAGGGAATTATACATTAACAAGACATAACAATCATAAATATCTATGCCCCAAACAATGGGGCATCTATGTATATCAAACAAACCTTTCTCAACTACAAGAATCTAATAGACCATAACATAATAATACTTGGTGATTTTAACACACCTCTATCACCACTGGATAGATCTTCCAAAAGAAAAACTAAACAAAGAAACCATAGAACTGAATAAAACAATCAAAATTTAGATTTAATAGACATATACAGAATATTCCATCCTTCAAAACCTGAATACACCTTTTTCCTAGCAGCACATAGATCCTTCTCCAAAACAGATCACATGATATGGCACAAAACAAGTCTTAGAAAATACAAAAAAAGAAAAAGAAAAAGAGAGATACTACCCTGTATTATATCAGACCATAATGGAATAAAATTAGGAATCAAAGACAGATTAAAAAATGAAACTACTCCAATACGTGGAGACTAAATGATACACTATTGAATGATGCATGGATAATAAAAGACATCAGGGAAAAGATGTCTTCTATTTTTTTTCTATTTAAAAAAATTCTAAGAGGTAAATGAAAATTCTGATACAACATAACAAAATCTCTGGGACATTAAGAAAGCAATGCTAAGAGGAAAGTTCATTGCATTAAGCTCATTCATTAAAAGAAGTAAAAGTCAACAAATAAATGACTTGACACTACATCTCAAAGCCCTAGAAAAAGAGGAACAAACCAACATCAAAAGAAGTAGAAGACAGGAAAATAATAACATCAGGACTGAAATCAATGAAATTGACACAAAAGAAACAATAAAAAAATTGACAAAACAAAAAACTGGGTCTTTGAAAAAATAAATAAAATTGACAAACCCTTAGTCATCCTAATGAAAAGGAGAGAGAAACTCAAATCACTAAAATTCTTGATGAAAAAGGAAATATCATGACAGACACTACTGAAATACAGAAGATAATTAGAAACTATTTTGAAAATTTATACTACAGTAAAATAAAAAGCCCCAAGGACACTACAAATTTCTAGAAGCATATGACCTACCCAAACTGAAAAAAGAGGACATACACAACTTCAATAGATCAATTTCAAGCAAGGAAATAGAAGATGCTATCAAAAGCCTACCAACCAAGAAAAGACCAGGACCAGAGGGATTCTCAGCCAAGTTCTATGAGACCTACAAAGAAGAATTAATAGCCAAACTCCTCAAACTATTTCATGAAATATAAAAGGAGAAAACCCTTTCAAACTCATTCTATGAGGCTAGAATCACCCTGATACTAAAAACAGAGAGAAACATGTCAAAGAAAGAAAATTTCAGACCAATATCCCTGATGAACATAAATGCAAAAATTCTCAATGAAATTTTGGCAAATCAGGTGCAAAAAACATTTAAAAATTAGTGCACCATGATCAAGTGAGATTCATTCCAGGGATATAAGATTGGTTCAACATATGGAAATAAATTAATGTAATCCATCACGTCAATAGATTTAAAGATAAGAATCATGATTTTATCAACTGATGCAGAGAAAGCATTTAACAGAATATAGCACCCTTTCATGTTCAAAACACTAGGAAAACTAAGGATATTAGGAACATACTTCAACACTGTAAAAGCTATCTATGCTAAACCAAAGACCAACATCATCCTAAATGGAGAAAAATTGGAAGTATTCCCAAAAAATGGGAACAAGACAGGTATGTCCTCTTTCACCACTGCTATTCAACATTGTCCTTGAAATACTAGCCAGAGCAATTTGACAGAAATTAAATTTGAAATTAAATTAAATTAAATTTTCCTATTCATATCCTTGACGGAAAAGAAATTAAAAGGATATAAATAGGGAAAGAAGAACTCAAACTATTATTATTTGCAGATGGCATGATTCTGTACTTAGATCCAAAAAATTTACCAGAAAAATTCTAGAATTAAAAAATGAATTCAGCAAATTAGCAGGATATAAAATCAACACCCATATATCAATTGCATTTCTATACAACAGTGATGAATCCTCTGAAAGAGAAATTGGGAAAATTATCCCATTCACGATAGCCTCAAAAAATAAATACTTGGGAATCAATTTAACAAAAGAAGGTGAAAGACCTCTACAATGAAAACTACAGGACACTAAAAAAGAAACCGTACAAGACCTTAGAAGATGGAAAGATCTCCCATGCTCTTGAATAGGCATAATCGATATTGTGAAAATTACCATACTACCCAAGGTGCTATGTAGATTCAATGCAATTCAAATTAAAATCCCAATACCATTTCTTATAAAAATAGCAAAGGCAATCATGAAATTCATTTGGAAGAATAAGAGACCCAGAGCAGCCAAAGCAATCCTTAGCAAGAAAAGTGAAGCAGGAGGCACTGCAATACCAGCCCTTAAACTATACTACAAAGCTATAGTAACAAAAACGGCATGGTACTGGCACCAAAATAGACACGTAGATCAATGGTACAGAATAAAAGACATGGAGAAAACCCCACATAAATACAGTTATGTTATGCTAGACAATGGTGCCAAAAATGTACCTTGGAGAAAAGATAGCCTCTTCAACAAATGGTGCTGGGAAAATTGGAAATCTATATGCAGCAAAATGAAACTAAACTCCTATTTCTCACCATGCACAAAATTCAACTCAAAGTGGATCAAAGTCCTGGGAATTAGATCAGAGACCCTGCACCTAATAGAAGAAAAATCTTTGTCATGTTGGCTTAGGACTTTACTTCCTTAATAAGACTCCTATAGCACAAGAAGTAAAAATCAAGAATCAATAAATGGGATGGATTCAAACTAAAAAGCCTTATCTCAGCAAAAGAAATAATCAATGAAGTGAACAGAAAGCCTACTTTCTGGTAGCAAATTTTTCTTACACGCACATCAGATAGACCAATAATTTCCAGGATATATAAAGAACTCAAAAAACTTAACACCAAAAAACAAACAAACAAAGAAACAAACAACCCAAGCTGGGCGTGGTGGCGCACCCCTGTAATCCCAGCACTTTGGGAGGCTGAGACAGGAGACACATGAGTTCAAACCAGCCTCAGCAATGGCGAGGTGCTAAGCAACACAGTGAGATCCTGTCTTTACATAGAACACAAAATAGGGCTAGGATGTGACTCAGTGGTTGAGTGCCCTTCAGTTCAATCTCCGGTACCCAAAAAATAACCAAACAACCCAATCTATCAATGGGCTGAGTAGCTGAAAAGATACTTCTCAGAAGAAGATATACAGTCAATCAACAAACATATGGAAAAATGTTCACCATCTCTAGCAATTAGAGAAGTGCAAATCAAAACTACTCTAAGATTTCATCTCACTCCAGTCAGAATGCAATTATCAAGAATACAAACAACAAAAAATGTGGCTGGGATTGTGAGGGAAAAGACATGCTCATACATTGCTTGTGGGACTGCAAATTGGTACAACCAATCTGGAAAGCAGTATGAAGATTCCTTAAAAAACTTGGAATGGAAGCACCATTTGACTCAGCTATCCCACTCCTTGGCCTATACCCAAAAGACTTAAAAACAGCATACCGCAGTGACACAGCCACTTCAATGTTTATAGCAGCTCAATTCACAATAGCTAAACTGTGGAACCAACCTAGATGCCCTTCAGTAGATGAGCGGATAAAAAAACTGTGGTATATATACACAATGGAATATTACTCAGCAATAAAAGAGAATAAAATCATGGCATTTGCAGGTAATGAATGGAGTTGAAGAATATCATGCTAAGCAAAGTAAGCCAATCCAAAAAAACAAAGGCTGAATGTTCTCTCTGATAAGTGATTGCTGATCCATAATGGGGGAGGGGACATGGGAAGAATGGGGGAAATTTGGTCAAAGTGGCGGGACGGGGGAGGAGCCATGGGGGCAGGAAAGATGGTGGAATGAGTTGGACATCATTGCTCTATGAAGTCATCTTCATGTATGACTGCATATATGATGTGATTCTACATTATGCACAATCAGAGAAATGAAAAGTTGTGCTCCATTTGTGTACAATGAATCAAAATGCATTCTGCCAGCATGTATACCTAAGTAGAATAAATAAATTTAAAAAAAGAATACTTCTACTAAAAAGTTCCAATTTTTATTTTGGGATAATTGGCCTTGAATTCAGGAGAAATATAGAATACAAATGTCAATTTTGTTTTCTATAGCAGTAGAGAATTGAATCTCAAATAAAATTAATGGATATATCTGCTCAACACATGTAGATTCAGAATCTGTTATACTATAGACATGATTCTTGATGAGGAAGATAAAGCTTTGAATAAATTGAAGTCATTGCCTAAAGACAATTATCATTTTAGTGGAGAAGACAGACAATAGCCAAGGACATATAAGATACGGTGATAAGTAGAGATATGTGCAAAGAAGAGTTTAAAATAGCATAGTAAAGGGATAGAGAAATAAGGAAGAGGGACAAATTCAGGGCAGTGATTTTTTTAGGACTTTTTGACTTCAGGACTTTTTAGTTTAGTCTTGAAGCTTAGAAGCCATGTGCTCTGGTAATTAGAAACTATTGATTGTGGGTCTTGAGCTCTATGCCTTAGTCATACCTATTAATATTTGCACATTGAGAAACACAGATCTAGGCTGATCATTCATTCCGTTGAAATACTGTTCCCCTAAGAGGAGCCACAGTACACATTTTTATATTTTTCTTAATAAATTACCTTCATATTGTATACCTATATGTAAGATTACATTCAGATGTCCTTACCTGGAGGTTTATCTGTTTTCTAACTCTCTTCTTACCTCATTTCAGTAGTGCCAAACTATTGTGGGAGAGTGGGGGTAATCACCTTCATGCCAATGTGCTTTATCTTTTTGTAAACAGAACACAATAACATCTTACATAAATAATGTTTGGACTTCTTTAATTTTCAAGTTATAAAGTATCAGCTTCACTTAATATGTAGCCAATCTATGTGCATAAAATATGAAGTCATTAAAATATATTTTTAAAAGGAGAGTGAAAGATACAAATCCATTTTATTTGATTTGTCTGGAGAACTGTACCACTGACCCTTATTCTGAGATGTTATAAAAGTGCAGATCCTGCCTGAAGATCAATGACCAAGAGCCAGCACTGACTCATAGAGGTTAATCCATCACAGAATACTGTTCTTAGAGTGAAAATACAAGAAACCATCAGTACAAGATTCAAAAGAGTTCATTGTGTCACTAATACATTTCAATCCAAGTTGATACATGTTGAAATAATAGCCAATAGTAAAGTAGTCATGCATTTTACTAAGTCACTCATTTATTCAGGAAATACATTTTATAGGGAGTTTACCAAATGCCAGTCATTGTTCTAGGTGCTGAATATACACTGGTGGAGAAGAGAGATTGATATTGTGCATTTCAGTAGTATTAAGGAGAGAGAGGCAAACATTAAACACTGTGAGGACAATGGTAATATCACAGGGAGAGGTAGTTTGAGTGGGAGATTCTGCTTTACTCAGGTTATTCAAATGTCATGACAGTGGTCCTAAGCAGACCAGAAGAATGGAGATAAAACATACAGAGTATGAGATACGGAAAAGCACATATGTTGTTAAGACAGAAAGAAAGCCTGTGTGGATGGGTGATGAGTAATGGAAGAGAAATATGAAATCTTAGAAGCAGTAACAAGTCTAAATCATGTACAATATTACAACCCATCCTGAAGTTTACAGTTTATTCTGGTAGAGACGGGAAGCCAATATGGTTTTTAACCAAGTACATAATATAAACCAATCTGTGATTTAAAATCACTGTAGCTTGCTGCTAGAAATGGTTCTTGGTAGCCAAGTATAAATTTCTTGGAAACAAGAGAGAGCTGCTGATGTAGTCCAGGCAAGAGACAGTAGTATAAGGCCTAGGTGTAATATTGGAGACAATAAAAACTGATTGGAATCCAAATTAATTTCTGCAAAGGTGTTAATCTGTAGACAGTACTCACTATTGCACAAAATATCAGAGGTGAAGGAAATAGAAAGAATGAGAGTATAACTTTGAAGTTTGGGACTTAAATAAACTATACATATGATGGTGTCATTCTTTTGAGAAAATAAGTCAGGTTGAATTGAGAAAGGATGGAATAAATTGCCCTGTTTGGGCTATGTTAAGTAGGGAATAATATTTCTACCATGATCTGTGACAATAGAACTGGAAAAGGTGAAAATACTTCTGATGGAAAGGAGAAATATTTCATACCATTATAATCCTACTGACAATGGAAATTCACTGATAATCACATAACAGCAGATTTATGGGATGTGTTTGCTCCCATCCTTGTGCTAAATCCTGGGATTAAATACCTAAACATATCTGCTCTAGAGAAGATTTTAGAGCTCATATCAATTGTTGTATACAGCAATATACAACAATACTGCATTTAGTTTTACTCAAGAAAACAATGACTTTTAGTTTAGTTAGTTCAATTTTTTTTCTATCACTAGTGCTTAAAATTTAATATTTTCATCAATAGCAAATGGGGAAATATATTTTTAAAGAACTGAACATTTAACGTAATTAGTGCTAGTCTGCGTCTTTACCTTGTTTATGATCCTTGGAAGTATTCAGTTGTTTACCATGAACTGCAACATTAGCTGTAGACTTCAAGTTTCATCAGTTTAAGAAAGCTACTTTCTACTCTGTGGTTTACTCAGAGAAGAAATTTTTTCAGATAAATAGATTTTGGGGTTCAGTTTTGCATATAGAAATACCACATAGGTCTCCTCTTTTAACTTTTAATAGAGTATATTACATTGATTGATTTTTGAATGTTAAGTCAGTTATGCATTATTGGAATAAACCTGACTTGTTTATGAAGTATTACTTTTAATGTTATTAAAATTTCATCAATAATTATTTTTGGGGGGTTCCAGGGGTTGAACTCAGGGGTACTTGACCACTGAACCACATCCCCAACTCTATTTTGTGTTTTATTAGAGATGGAGTCTCACTGAGTTGCTTAGTGTCTCGCCATTGCTGAGGCTGACTTTGAACTCATGATTCTCCTGTCTCAGCCTCCTTAAGTGCTGGGATTACAGGCGTGCGCCACCGTGCCCGGTTCATCAATAATTTTGCATCACTTTTTTTTCTTCTAATGTTGTTGCTTGGTGTTAGCAGTAGGGTCATGCTGGCTTTGTTTTTAATTTTTTCAAGAAGTTTTTGTGGAATTGATATATTTCCATCCATCACATCACAGTAGAGAGTTGCTTAAGGTGTTCATAGTATCTCCCTGCCTTTCAATAGTGTTTTAACCTCAAGGTATGTCACAACTTTCCCTCATATTGTTGGTAATTTGTCTACTTTTGTCTTTTTTAAAATTTATTTATTCTATATAGGTTTACATGATAGAAGAGTGCATTTTGATTCACAATTTTCGTTTCTCTGGTTGTATATGATGTAGAATCACAACATACATGCAGTCATACATAAATCTAGGGCTACGATGTCCATCATAATCTACCATCTTTACTGTCCCTCTGCACCCCCCCCCCACTCCTGTGACCAAAGTTTCTCCATTTTTCCTGTGTCCTCTCCCACATTATGGATCGGCATCCACTTATCAAAGAGAACATTCGGCATTTGGTTTTCTGAGATTGGCTTACTTAACACGATATTCTCCAACTCTATCCATTTACCTGCAAATGACATAATTTTATTCTCTTTTATTGCTGAGTAATATTCCATTGTGCATATATACCACGGTTTCTTTATCCATTCATCTATCAAAGGGCATCTAGGTTGGTTCCAGAGTTTAGCTATTGTGAATTGAGCTGCTATAAACTTTGCAATTGGCTGCGTCACTGTAGTATGCTGTTTTTAAGTCTTCTGAGTATAGACCAAGGAGTGGGATAGCTGGATCAAATGGTGGTTCCATTCCAAGTTTTCTAAGGAATCTCCATACTGCTTTCCAGATTGGTTGTACCATCAGCAGTCCCATCAGCAATGTATGAGCGTGCCTTTTCCCCCACAACCTCACCAACACTTATTGTTTTTTGTATTCTTGATAATTGCCATTCTAAATGGCATGAGATGAAATCTTAGGGTAGTTTTAATTTGCATTTCTCTGATTGCTAGAGATGTTGAACATCTTTTCATATGTCTGTTGATTGATTGTATATCTTCTTCTGTGAAGTTTCTGTTCAGCTCCTTGGCCCATTTATTGATTGGGTTGTTTGTATTTATGTTGTTATGTTTTTTGAGTTCTTTATATCCTGGGACCCTTTTATTATTTGGTAATATTCTTTGCAATGAATTATACCTTTTCTGTTATTTATATTGACACTCCAGATTCTTTGTGTTAGCATAGGACATTATTTTATGTAATTTTACTTTTAATCTATTCAGCAATGTTGGTGGGTTTCATTTAATAAAATTTGAAAATCTGTGCCTTTTAATTGAGGTCTTTGGGCAATTTATAGTTAATATAATTATTGATATTAGTTGATATTAAATCTACCAACTGGATATTTGTCTATTATTTTCTCATGCTTTTGTCATCACCTTTTCCTTTTTTCAACATTCTTTCCATTAGTTTTTATCATTCCATTTTATATCCTCTGTTAATTCATTAGCTATAACTCTTTTATTGTTCTTTTAAAGTAGTTTCTGTGGGGTATATATTCATAATTTATCCCTTTATAGATTTTAGTAATATCACACTAATTTCTAATATCCTGATATCAGTGTACCTCCATTTATCAGCTTCTATCTTTAATGCTATCAGTGACATTCCTTTATTCTCTATTTCTGTAAATTCCAAAGGTCATTAATAATGTTTTTGGTTTGAGAAGTCTATTATCTTTTAAAAAGATAAAAATAAGAAAAATTTTTGCATATATTTACATACATACCATTGCAAGTGTTATTTATTGCTTTGTATTAGTAGATTTAGAGCATTATAGTCATATCCAGTTGGGTTCATTTAGACAAAATCATACATGTAAGGACTTTGAATTCAATCCCCATTTTCTCCCTTTCCCTCTCCTCCTCCCCACCTTATATTCCTTCCTCTACTCTATTGATCTCCTTTCATGCTATTATTTATTTATTTTTTCATTGAAATGTTTTTTATATTTGTTCTAGTTTTCCATGACCATAGAATGTGGTCATGGAAATATGTATCATGTATTAACACATGATACATAAATGGAGAATAATTTCTTATTCTTTTGTTTGTACATGATGTAGGTTCATACCAGTTGTGTAGTCCTGTATGTACATAGGGTAATGATGCCTTATTCATTCTACTATCCTTCCTACCCCCATACTCCTCCCCTCCCTACACTCTCCTCTACCTAATTCAAAGTAACTATTCTTCCCTAGTACCCCCCTCATATTGTGAATTAGCATCTACATATCAGAGGAAACATTAATTCTTTGTTTTTTAGGATTGGCTTATTTCATTTAGCATGATATTCTCACGCTCCATTTGCTGGCTAATGCCATAATTTCATTCTTCTTAAAGGTTGAGTAATATTCCATTGTGTATATACACTACAATTTCTTTATCCGTTCATCTGTTAAAGGATACCTAGGTTGGTTCTATAGTTTAGCTATTGTGAGTTGAATTACTATCAACATTGATGTGGCTATGTGACTGTAGTATTGTGTTTTTAAGTCCTGTGGTTATAAACAAGGAGTGGGATTGCTTGGTCAAATGGTGGTTCCATTCCAAGTTTTCTGAGGAAACTTTTTGATTGGTACTTTTACATATATAGAGAGGTAAAATTCCCTTTGGTGTGTGTATATACATATGTGTGTGTGATGTTTATATATGTTAATGTATATATATATGTTAATATATTTATGTTAATATAATAATTATATTGTTTATGTAACATAATTTTGCTAAATTCATTCCACATTTCTTCTCTTTTCCTTTTCTTTCTCCTTCCCTCTCCTTCTTCTATTCCACAAATCTTCCCTATGTTTATTTTACCAGATCTGCCCACATTCACATTGCCCATTTTTCCTTTATTTTGTTGTTTCTACACTTGAGAGAAAATATTTGACCCTTGAATTTCTGAGTCTAGAATATTACTAGATGTTAATCAATCATTATTTTCCATTTACTAAAAGATTTTCTTTAAAATTTTACATAGTGGAATCTTCTTTAAATAGTCTTAAAATATTTTACATATCTGAATATTTTACTTTGTTTCTGAAATATATTTGGTAGGTATAAATTTTGAGTCTACTGTGTTTTGTTTTATTGCAGCACTTTAAACATACTTCTCCACTATCTTCTAGCTTTCAATTTTTGTAACAAAAATCTGCTGTCCCTCTGTGTATTTTTCTTATCTATTACTTTAAGAATTGTCATTTATCATTGATTTTAATAAATACAACAACATTTTCCTTAGTATGGTTTCTTTCATATCTTTCTTGTGTTCACTGAACCACTTATATCTGTGGATTTATACTATTCCTTATTTTGGACAATGAGCTAAACATTTTTTGTTTATTTCTCTCCCTTCTCCTTTCCTCTAGGACCACAACTTCATGTATTTAAATCATTCCACAGCTCACTGAAACTCACTTTTTTTTTTCTCTTCAATTTTATTTGGATGGTTTATATTACTATTTCCTAAAGCCCTTTACTCTTTTTTCATCTGTAAACTCTGATTGGATCTCAGTCTCATTCAGTGTATTTTTTACATCAGGCATTGTGTTATTCATTTCTAGAAGACCAGTTGTAACTCTTTTTCATTTTTCTATCTACTTTACATATTTAATCCTTCTACTCCATAAACATGTGAAACATATCTGTCAGAAGTGCTGGGTTTATTTCTGTGGATTGATCGTTGTACTCATTGTGCATAACAATTTTTTGCTACTTTTTCTTTGCCTAATTATTTTTTACTAGATGCCATACATTATGGATTTTACCTTTACCACTTCTGGATATTTTGAAAAATTCTGTTGATATTACTGAACTTTTTTCCTTCTTGCAGTTAATTTTCTTGAAAATCTATTGATTCTTTTGAAACTTGTTCTTAAGTTTTTGGATTTTGTGAAAAATTAATTTCAGAGAAGACTAGGGCTAATTTGGGCCTGTTCCTGAAGCAATAACCTGAGTACCCCACATGATGCTTGTCAATGGATTATTTTCTTTTTTCAGAAAATCATTTTCCTCATTGCATATTAAGATTTTTCTAACATGACTAATATGAATAAAGTCTATTCTTAGCCTTCTGAACTAGAAAGCTGGTTTTTCTGATTACTATGCAACTCTTTTCCCTGTCTTGAGTAGTTTTCTCACACAGATATATTGATTGGTCTTCAGGTGAAGCCTCACACGGACCCTCTGTAGGTAGATTTTGGAATCTGTCTCTGACTCTCATTTGTCTCTGTCTCTTTTTCTCTGTCTTTCCAATTGTCTCCTGTATAGTATTTTGCTGTGTGAAGTCTGGCTATCTTGACTCTATGAACTATAAAGTTTATGTCCTTAGCTCAGGCGCTGGCTGAGCCCCATTTGATTGCTCCTCCCTATCTGTGGTCCAGAAAATTCCTCTACACAGCAAGCTGACCAATCATGGGAACTCTTGGTTTTTCTTTAAGAGATAATTATTCCGATTCCCTTATAGTCAGCATCTTTAAGCTTCTATTTCATATACTTAGCCTAGTATTTTAACTACTTCAGATAGCAAGGTATGTTGTGTATAGTGGTGCATACCTGTAGTCCCAGCTCCTGGAGGCTGAAATGGGATGACCACTTGAGCCCAAGCTTTTGAGACCAGATCTGGGCTACATTGTAAGACTCATATCAAAAAAAGAAAAAAGTAAAAGAGAAAAAGAAAGAATGAAAAAAAAGTAGGGTAAGTCTTTTAAAATATTATTAGCTTATAATAGCTTAATGGATTACTTTACATTTTCATGAAGCTTTTAGTAATTAATTTTTATGATTTATTTTCAGTAGCAAGAAAAGTAGCAATGTTAATTTATAAGAGCTGCTTCTAAACAATTTTTAATTTGTAGTGGAGTTTAGAGTGAGAACACAGTTTCTATTGCCGTTTTAAAATAACTATTCCAATTAATTATTTCCACAATAATGAATAAAAGAACAAATTACATACACATATATCTTTAGGCTATGTAGCCTGTGAACAATTTATTAAAGCACAAATTTTCAAATAAGGAATTTGTAGGTCAGCTATTTTTTGATGCCTAGCTGAATTACTGCCTTAAGTGTCCAGTGCTCTTTTAGTGGGCCTATTAATTGGACTGTGGATTTTATTTGTTTGTCTGTTGTCATTAGTTCTCATGCAGTTAAGCAAAACTGTTTACAGGTTGCCTCTGGAGAAAGTAATAGTAAATATGCTACTGAGTACTTTTTTGCTGCCATTTTGAAGTTCTTAATTAAAACCTTATGGTTGCAATTCTACAGAGAAATTTTCTACAGGCTTTTCCAAATATCTCTCATAAATCTAGTGTCATTCACAAAAAATATTAACATTTTATTGCAAGATTTTTGGTATGAATGAAATATTTTTAGAAATGATTACAATCTGTTTGTTCCCATGAAATGCCCAACATATGTAATTTAGCCTTAGCTTTTCCCAAAAGTTAAAAATATAAAGTCCAAAACATCTTAGTTATTGTTTATTAATGGCAATCTGTTGAAAAATTTAAGTAGCATGAAACAGTTAAATATCAGTAGATATTGATGTGACAAATATAGTAACCATTAACTTCTGTATTTTCCAAATGTTGTAGAATAATTTAGTTACATGAACCTCCATCAACTTTAGCATTATTAGTGTACAAAGCAGACATTGCAATTTGTCTTAAATCTGGGCTATTCACCCCAATTTAAAGAACTACAATTAGTGCATAATGCTTCTAAAAATTAGTGATCATGTACAGTATTCAAAAAATAAATATAAATTTTGGCATTGCTTTACTTTAATGGCACATGAATTAAAACTGCATTATAATGAAATTGCTGCTGAACGTTCCCATTAATATCAAATGAATTCATTATGACCAGCACAGTTACAATGAATACTAAATGAATTAATAATAATGAACCATTTAAAGTGTTACCTAATTGTTTTATTTCATTTTTATGTATATTTTGGTCCTATTTTAACTGCTAGGTTAATAGACAGTGACATTAAATAATTCATTTTCTTGCCTAATATTGGATAATGTGTTCACACTGTTTCTATGATCTTCATATTTCACCCTTTTTGCTTTCCCTCAACCTTTCCATCTATTGCGTCCTTATTCGGTATTACTATAGAAATTAGATTAGCAAATATAAACTTTAATTTGATAACAGATAAAAAGCATCAAGATGAAAAGCAACATTGTATGAAGGACATCTTCTTTGCATGCCTCTATGCCATACAAATACCTATGAACAGTAAACCTGGCTTTAGTTTCTCTCTGTTGTTACTATAGAAAACAATTAGGCAACAAAAACAAACAACAAAAAAACCCTTTTATTCTGTTTTCACTAGTTCTAAATCATACAGAAACAACTAGGCGAGTGTATCGTGTGTATAAAAGTTCTTTGGTTTTCAAATAAAATTTTGTAATCTACTTAATTATTACTTATTATAAAAGTTTTAATTCTCAATTAGCCATTTGCTTTTAAATTATTTTGAGTCTTGTTAAATTCCTAAATATTGCCAATTGCTTTGTTACTGAATAGCACTGTGGTGATGCAAGCCTAATTTATTTTCCTCTAGGGGGCTTGGGTGGTCTTTCTTTATGCCCATTATTTAATTGTCCCTCCTCCCACTCATATCCTTAACCTTTTCCCAGAGTGTCTTTTATGTTGACCCGTTCTAAATAAAATGATAGTCATAGGTTGTATTCAGTCTTCAGATATATCTTGATCAATTTCACATGATTAATTCTAAAATAAGTCAGTATTAAAAACTGGGAGATTTATTAGGTAATCCAGACTTCTAACTTGTTTTGATAAATAGCAATATATTTTAATACTTTTTCTTAATTCTGTATAGTAATGATCAATGGAAATGGAATAGAAGCTGCAGTCTTCAACATAGTGTTAGTTTCTTTCAACATAGTGTTAATTAATCCCCTTACTCCATACTCCCTAATTTATGGCACCTATATGCCATAAATTAACTTATATTAATTAACATAAAATAACATATATGAAGTTATGACCCCTAGTGATATACAGTTGGCCCTCTGTATCTAGAAGCTCCACATCCACTGATTCAACCAACCAAGGATGGAAGACATTAAAGGAAAGGACACCAAAAAATAATATAAAGGAAAAAAGTCTCAAAATTATATACTTTTCTTGTTATTATTATTCTCTAAACAATAGTAACTACTCACATTTACATTACATTAGTTGTTATAAGTAATCTAGAGAGGAATCAAAATGTATAGGGGGACTGCTTAAGCTATGTGGAATACTATGCCATTTCATATAAGGAACTTGAGCATCTGAGAAGTTTGATATTTGTAAGGGTTCTGGAACTAATCCCCAACAGATAGGGGAAAACTGCAATTTAAAATTGATAGACGATCCTGACTTCCCCCAAATCCCTCTTGTTATCCTCTAAAGAGTTTGAGATTCCCTTGATAAGAAACATGTTTGTAAGTAAATTATCTCCACTGTGCCTCTGAGAACATGCAAATCAGCAATCCTGAGTCAGCAGGATGGATTTAATCAGGGAAGCTTGTATCACATCTATCACAGCAATTTAACAAAGACCTGAAGAAAATGGACTGAACAGGTGCTATTAGATGGGAATTTTAGAGGGAGAGATCTCTACCGAAAGGCTAAAGTGGACATCCTGAGAGCTGGATGCTGAGGATGATATGTAGAGAAGGTAACACTGCTTTGCCGTGCTAGATTCAGATGAAATATGTATGGTAGAGAATAGCAAGGTATCTAGGTGAAGGATATTTTAATAAATTACATGTGTTCACCAAGCCTATGACTAATTTACATTTTCTTAGCAGCACTTTGATGTTTTCTGATTAGCCTTTAAAACTTTCCTTAAAAAGAAAGCTATCTGTAAACCGAGTGTGGTAGAGCACACTTGTAATTTCAGTGGCGTGGGAGATTGAGGCAGGAGGACTGCAAGTTCAAAGCCAGCCTCAGCCAAGAGTGAGATGTTAAGCATCTCAGTGAGACTCTGTCTCCAAATAAAATACAAAAAAAGGCTGGGGATATGGCTCAGTGGTTGAGTGCCCATTAGTTCAATCTCGGTACATTCCCCTGTACCCGGCAAGAAAGGAAGGAAGGAAGGAAGGAAGGAAGGAAGGAAGGAAGGAAGGAAGGAAGGAAGGAAGGAAGGAAGGAAGGAAGGAAGGAAGGAAGGAAGGAAGGAAAAGAAAGAAAGAAAGCTATCTCTTTGGTGAACTTGTAGAAAATCACTAATTCATTCTGACTCTTAGAAATGACAGATTTCAAAAGGATACTAAATTTGAGAAGGCATACTTACTTTATAGCAATCAAATATTACTGACAATTATTTGTTGTATTTTATAGTTGATACACTTACTAAATTACTAAGAAGTAAGCCCCAATTTTGTCATTGTGTAATAATTTAGTAAATGACTATAAAGAGATATACTCTGTTTCCTTTGGTGCTTGCTTGCTATTATTTTGAAACCAAATGCAAATATTTTCAGCCATGACTAAAACCTTTCATTCTATACTATTCATGGGTGTTAAATGAGGTAAATATTCTTTTCATATAACTATCTGAGATTCATTAAGGAAAATTTTGCTTCTATGATAAGTCATCAATAATAATTACAATATTCTAATCTGGTTGTTACATATTCTAAACTTTTTGGAAGGGTAAATTAATCAAATTGCCTAATATGGCTGTCATATTCATAGTTACTTTGTTGGAAGTCTACCTAAAAGAAACAAAAAGGGTCTTAGACCAGGAATATTTTTCCACAGTTCACTTAGAGTAATTATCCAAAGAATTTCAGATTACGCATTTTTTTGTTGTTGTTGTTGGTGTTGGTGGTGTTGTTGTTTTCCCATGAAGTCCTTTTCCTTCTGGATGACTTAATATTTTTGTTTTTTTAAAATGGTCTTTCCCAACCTGTCTCCTTTCCCTAAACTAAACTGAGGAAGTGATCTTTAAAAAAAACTTTCATCAAAGGGATGGCTGCCCAGTCCCTGAATACTACAATTGAACCTTACATCATGGGGGCTTTGAGAATGATTGACACCATCTGGCATCTGTGCCTCGATTTCCTTTCTTTTGATTTTCTGATTTTTTTTTCTTTCTTTCTTTCCTTTTTTTTTTTTTTTTTTTGTGAGCTGAGGTGCCAGCCGAGCCAGGCTGTGCTTCTGTTTTCTGCCAAAAAGACAAAAAGAAAAAAAAGAAAAATGCCATGAATACTAAAATAAGAATTTTTTTTCAGTGTTTCTGGTATAAGCAGTGTACATTTCTACTGAGTTTTCTGTAAGAATCTGTTTTTATCATCCTTTACAATAGAAAACGCACAAGAAAACTTGTGGTCTATTAGCAGAAAACAGAGGCCCTGGCAAGCTTCAGAGAAGCACAATCCTACAGTTGGGAGGCTGGGCAAGAACCCAAGTTTGTCCACGCCTAAGAACAACACTGTCTGCTAAAATTACAGTTTTCCCTTTTCACAAACCTCAAAGTTGTGAAACTTTACTAACTTTAAGAAAAGAACAGTTGGCCATACAAAAGATACACTTCCAAATCCATCGAGCAACTTACTTATACTTGCAAATGAACCACTTGGAGTGAGTCTTAAAATGTATTTGTTCCAATTATTCTGCTAAGGTAGCAAGCAGAAAGTAATCATTTTCTATGTATACTGTGAATAAGAGACTCCAAATGTTGGTTCCAAAGAAAGAATTTGACCAATAGTTGGTGGGTGTGTAAGGACGGGTGCTGTAGAAATGATAGCCATGTTTTAAATAGCAATAGTATTTTTTCATTCCTTATATGCTCAGGATGATATAATAAAATCAAATTATAATTTTTTTAAAAATTCTAATACTCCCTGTTTCCATGACTTTTGCACAGACGAGTATTGCTAATTAGACATTGCCACGTAACTCATCAGATCAGATCAATCAATGAAAGAAAGATACAACAAAATATAGTTTGGTACTCCATCAATAAATTGAGTTACATCATAGAAAGTTTTTAGCAAACCTAAGACAGTTATTGAGGGCTGGGGTTGTGGCTCAGCGGCAGAGCACTTGCCTCGCACATGTGAGGCACTAGGTTCGATCCTCAGCACCACATAAAAAGAAAACAATAATAAGACAGTTATTGAATATTTCTATTAGTTTGCATCCAATCAGGTGGTTGAAACTACACTGGTTATCAGAACAAGGTCAATTTGATATAAAGAATTGTTTGCTGGTTCAAGTTGGTTAATTACTGAGAGGGGAAATAAAGTATTTCAGGGGCTCCAGATGCAGCAGATTGAAGACAGTTGCTATCTACACTTTGAGGATACAAGAAAGGAGGTAAGGACTAGGGGAATCCCTTTATCCCAACACTGCACTTTAGATTTCTTTGAAAAAAACATGAGTACCACAGGAGAATTGCAGCTTACCAGTGGCTACACCATTTTTCACAGGAAGTGGGCTGGCTGTGGTAAGCCCAAGCAGTGGCTTTGCTCCTCAGGGATGTGGGGAAACCAGTGAAGGAAGTAGCTATAGTGGGAAGGGTATAGCTTCAAGGCCTAGTTGGAGTCTCTAGGTGCAGGCAGCAGGTATCCCATGCTAAATCATGATAATTCAAAGACAAACCTGGAAAAGAAGTATCTTCTTACTGTAATTTCCTTGCCAAGTTATTAAAAGATAGACTGGCTACTTTAGCCTCATGGCTTTAGATAAAAGTGGAAATTATCATGAAATATAACATGAAAGGACACTGCTTCTATACTAACAAAACACTAAAAAGTCTTTATTATGAATGACCTACACATTAATTTTAGGAGTTATTTTGTTAGCAATTTATGACCTAATCAGAAATATTAATCTCATATCCAGAATAGTCTTCTTAGAATAGTCCTGTTAATTTTTTCTTGACAAAAATTTTAAAAATGACTAACCACTTGGTATCTTCATTTATTTTAACTTACTATTAAGTATGGTTTCAGGGTTTCAGTCTTCACTTAAATTATTCCAGATTTCTTTACCCTTCACCAGTACCTGATTACAAATAATTAGTCTTCAATCTTCCTACATAAAAACCATTCCCAGAGAATTGCTTCAATTGTGGCTTAAATAAATTAGGACTTTATAAAAATATTTTTATGAAGTTTATTGTTACAAAATGCCACAGGCTATGTTATAATAGATTATGCTGTACAACAAAAGATTTTCAGTCTGTGAGATGACCCAATTTATTTCTAACAAGATTGAAGTAACCAAATTTGAATACAACCTAATAATTTATTTAATAAATACATATTGAATGACTATGATCAGCAAAATGATCTGTGAGACTCTGTAAGGACTAAATACATAGGAACTTGGTCTCAAGAACTTGTAATCGACAGATATAATGGATATTGGCCAGTATCAAATCTTAATACACTTTTATACTGAGGATTTTAATACTGATCTTATTGTCTATTTAAATTAGTACATGTCACTTGTCACACTCAGATATAATTTTTTATTTGTTTATTTACAGTTTGTGAATTTTTATTCGGTAAATATATTATTTGGAATCATGCCCCAGTGAACTTTTGTTAATTTATTCTTCTCCCATACTCTTTGGTTCAAAATAAAAGGTGTAACCTACATTAGCATCAAAAATATTCATAAAATCATCAAAATCTACTATTCTCAGTATAATAGATTACCTTGCACAACAAAAGACTTTCAATCTGTGAGATGACCCATTTATTGATAAGATTTTTAAAAATCTGAATACAACAACAATTTAATAAACATACATTGTTTATCTTTATTCTTATGTGAGATTGTGAGTGCCACAGACTGTTTACTTTCCAAATCTTACGTGTATTCATAATGGACATATTACTTAATACTAAATCCAAAACAGTTATTCAAAAATCACATTTTATATGCCTTGTTCACACTTTTCCTTTGTAAATCTGTAATAAAATCATTAGACTTCTGAGTTAGATATTATTTAATTTCTTCCTTCTACCTAAAACCTAAAATCATTCATATCATTTTTACTACATGTATTCCTCTCTAATCTGAACCATGAGTTTAAAATTAAAAAGTATTTATTGATATTTTCCTGTATTTCTGTAAATATTAAAATTAGGTTTGTTGCCAATTGTCTTTTATCACTTAATTTTTGGCATAGCAGCTTCTCTGTATTCTTGAAAGTATGACAGTTAATTCATTCTTCCAATTGAAAATAAAAATAATTGATAAAAGGGCTGGGATTGTAGCTCAGCGGTAGAGCGCTTGCCTTGCATGCGTGAGGCCCTGGGTTAGATCCTCAGCACCACATACAAAACAATAAAATAAAGACATTGTGTCCATCAACAACTAAAAAAAAAAAAAATTAAAAAAAAATAATTGATAAAAGAAAACAAGTATTTAAATAAAATATCTGCTATTTCTAGAATTTTCAATGACTTCCTATGTTTCTCTGTAGTTTTACACTATCTTAGAAAGTGAAAGGCACCATACTTAATATTAGAAGAAAAATTCACATTAGTTCACCTGTCACAGCTACTCTACAGTTGTGAAATAACAAAAATGATAAATGCCATAGAACTTCATCACTTTTACAATCATGCTTCCTTTGCTAGTGTCTTGTGCCATACCTGTTAGCTCTGTTTGCACACATCTAAATCCATTTATGCACGTGGATCATGATTGATCCCCATTTGCCTCAGATGATGCCTTGCCTTCTCTTCATATGTCCCTTATTATTTCAAAACATTTTACAATATTTATGAGTTTCCCCCAAAGAGTTATTTACTCAAAATGGATGCATCTGGAGGCTATCATGCTAAGTGAAATAAACCAATCCCCAAAAAACAAAGGTTGAATGTTCTCTCTGATATGCAGATACTAACACACAATAAGATCCAGGAAGGGAAGATTAGAATTTCAGTGGATTAGACAAAGGAGAATGAAGGGAAAAGAGGAAAGATGGGAATAGGAAAGATAGTAGAATGAATCAGACATAACTTTCCTATGTTTATATATGAATACATGACCAATGAAACTCCATATCATGTAAAACCACAAGAAGGGAATCTTAGTTAGAATCAGTTATACCCCATGTATATATAATATGTCACACTCTACTGTCATCTATATCTAAAAGGAACAAATATATTTTTTAAAGATTGTTAAAAAAGAGTTATTTACTCAAAGCCCAGAGAGAACAGCTAGGTTTCTATCACAATCTGGGTCTACCCAGTCAACGTAGTCTGTTAATGTCTTATTTTGATCTATCTTTGCCATGAATAGTAAATAGACTTAGTGTTGAACCCAAGGGAAAATTAACCCTAAGAAGTAAGGTCAGTTGAATAAACATAATTTCAGTTTCAATATGGTACAGAGCACAAAGAAGATGGCTGATTAGAGGCACTCAGGTTGTGTGCTTCTCCAAGAGATACAACCTAAACAACTATTATACAGCTGTTCATTGAGTCAGAGGGTTATGGAAAAGCATTAGAGTTCAGTATAGTCAGTGAAAAGGAGAAACCCAGAAATATTAGATATTAGAATAAGAATACTCCAACACCAAGCACTCAGCAGCATGACAGGGGAGGGGAAGTACTACCCAAGGGCACAGGTGAAAAGAAAATGAGTACCTTTGGTCTCCATGAGCACAGAATCTGTCATTTTGCAAACACACTCTAAACAGACAAGAGACAATATCTACATAGCAAGCTGGCACCGGACAAGAAGTTCTGTACTTTTCAGAGTGTTCACATAGTGCTATCACTGGAAACCATCTTGAGAAACATCCTATCAGAAGACCCTACATTTTTGTTATCTCCAGGATCTAGTGGCCTATTTTCTGCAGTTGCTCTGTGGATAGCCATCCCAAGAAATGATTTTGACTGAGAGGAATGACTAAAACAAATGTACTGAGGATCCTATGCAGTGGGAAGTTTGGACTGCAAACAGATGGTGTTGGGGCAGAAGGTGCTTCCCATCAAATTGTTGGTTTAAGGGATTTGTTATTAGAGCCTGGGGTAAAGAACAGACATATGATTTCATGAGTGATCTAACTTTGAGTGCTGTGGGTTAGTGGGAGGCAGATAGCAGAGAAATTTACATGCCTCCTCCCTGCACAGATCTTCACAGACTTGTAGCCTCTCTCCATCTACAGTGGAGCACAGGGATGCATCCCAGTGTTTGTCTTGCTCTGGAAAGAAACTACTTAGTGAGGTCAGCATTTAGGGCAACCTGTTAAGGTGATGCAGCGCAAACTTAAACTCCACCCTCAAGGTGCTTGTCCCAAGAGACTATGGAGGAATGATGGCTTAGTAAATTCCGTATTTCATCTCTTTTCCACATGCAAAGCAACCCAGAGGAACTACAAAATGCTTCATAAAATGAATTACTCCTGTCATTCATCTGGTAAGAACCACAGTGAAAATAATTAGGAAATTAGGGAGTGAATAAGTTCTAACCATTACTCTATTTTTTTCTTTTCTTTTTCAACCCCCTGCCCCCTGCTTTCTCTCTCTCATTGTTGTTACCAGGTATTGAATCCAAGGTGCTTAACCACTGAGCAACATCCTCAGCCCTTTTTTATTTTTATTTTCTTTTTCCTTTTTTAATGTTTTATTTTGAGACAGAGCCTCACTAAATTGCTGAGGCTGGCTTTGAACTTGTGACCCTCCTGCCTGAGCCTCCTGATCCACTGAGATTAAGGTGTGCACTGGTGACCAGCTCATTTCTCTTTTTTAGTTTTTTTCTTTTTTCTTTTCTCCTTTATTTTCTCCTGCTTTCTTTACCTTTTTATCTTTTTATTGTATTCTACATCTTTTACCTTCCTCTGTTGTGTTTTTTGTTATTGCTTGTTATTCTATTATTTATATCTTTTGTAAAAAATTCTCAATTTTCTCTTCTTTTGTTTATATTTTTATTTTGTTCCATATCTTATTTCCTCTCTTCCCTAATTGTTGTTGCTATTGCTTTTGTTGTTATTATTATTATTATTTTTTTTGGAGAGATGGCAACTGAGCCTGGGACTTGGAGCACAAAAAAATATGAGCTGTACCACTGAGCTACACTCTCAGGCCAGGTGAGAAGAACTTTCCAGTCACAACTTAGTTTCCATCCAAACCATGGCAGATACTTGAAGTTAAAGATTGTGGGGGAA
Organism: Xerus rutilus; assembly: GCA_028644305.1. Taxonomy (NCBI): domain Eukaryota; kingdom Metazoa; phylum Chordata; class Mammalia; order Rodentia; family Sciuridae; genus Xerus; species Xerus rutilus. Next base: position 66,437,926 of record CM053405.1, read on the forward strand.
CAAAAATCTCCATCCAATGATACATTTGTAAGTGTGCTTCACTGGAGGTTCTCCTAGATAGTCACTGCCAAAGTAACAGCAAAGAGAAATAACATACCTATTGTGCACACCATGCTTATTCCTCAGCATAGATTGGACCCACACCCTATCAGATCACACATCACCAACAAGAATGGAGAGAAGTGTCACAGAGGGGGACCTCTGAACCCTCATCTCTTCATGTGAATTACTGGGAACTAAACTAGTGGCTAAATAGAGAATAAAAGCTTTAAGCCTTCATCATGATTGAAATGGCAAAACTGAAATCACTTTCAAGTAAGAGAACCAACATCAACAGTGCTTATGGAATCTTCACTTAATTGGAGCTCCCACTCCTCTTGTAAAAGTAACCACAGAGGATACACCCTATATATGCTGTATCTACACCACAACATCATAAATTACCAGAGGTCCCCACATGTTCCATGACCTACAGAGAAAATGAGTTGCTCTGTCTCCAACACCATATGTATTGTTTCAAAACCCACTAATGACAGACAAAGAAACCATAGGAGGATTGCCCTATGAAGACCAATTGAGTTATCTTTTAAGAGGGCCCTCACATAAAAGTAAAAGAGATGAACAAACCTTAGCCTATTAACACAATAAATATTTAAAAAGGCAATATGACCTATCTTAAACTTTATAATTCCATACAGATTTCCCAAGTTATTAAAATGAACAAAATACTGAATAAAGACTTCAAAATAATTATTTTATAAAACTTTGAAGAATTTGAAGAGAATACAGATACAAAATTGAATAAATTTAGGAAGACAATGAAGAGTATGAATGAGAAATTCAATGAAAGAATAGATATTTTGAGAAAGAACTAAACAAATCTTGGAAATGCCAAGTTAAATAAGTTATACTGAAAACAAAAATCTTAACTGAAAGCCTCACAAATGCAATAAATAAATGAAACAAAAATATCAGAGCTTAAAGAAAAGTCTAATGAAATCATTCAGAAAGGAAGAAAGGAAAATAATTAACGAACAAAATATACAAGATATCTGGAACACCATTAAAATAATGAAGATATACATAATCAGAATAGATGAGAGCAAAGAGCTACAGGTTGAAGGCAAAGAAAGCCATTTGATGAAATAATAATCTAAATTTCCCAAATCTCGGGAAAGACATGGACATGCAAGTATAGAAGGCATTTAGAACCTCAAATCAATATCACTGGAAAAGAACATCACCATGACATCTTGTAGTTAAAAGTTCAGAACAAGGAATAGTGAAATCTGCAAAATAGAGGTGCTCAGTCACATGATAAGGCAAGTTCATTGCCTAACTGAAAATTTCTCTGCAAAAATTCTAAAGGTCAGAAGAACACAGAATGATGTATACCAAGCCCTGAAAAAACTGCCAACCAATCTTTTCCAATAGAAGAAGGAGTAAAGATTTTCAAAGGTAAGCACAGACAGGGAATTCATGAAACCAGACCAGCATTATAGAATATATTTAAGAGAACATTTATACTGAGAAGAGGAATGATAACAATGATAAGACTACATGATAGAAAGAAGTTCCACTAGAAAAACAGACACACAATTGAGAAATATGAAAGAATCAAACATAGTTCTAGTAAGTATTTTCACTGTTGTGACTAAAAGACTAAAACATTGTTGTGTTAAAAGACCTGACAAGAACAATTTTAGAGGAGGAATACTTTATTTGACAGCTCACTGTTTCAAAATTCTCAGTCCATAGATAGTTGGCTTCATTCCTGGGGCTCAAGGTGAGGCAGAACATTTTGGCAGAAGAATGTGGTTGATGGAAGTGGCTCAAGACATCATATCAGGAAGCAGAGACCTCTGTTCAACAGGCACAAAATAGAAACCCCTAAAGCCATGCCCCCAGGAACCCATCACTTCCAGCCATACCCTACCTGCTTACAGTTACCATTCAGTTAATCCCTATCAGGGAATTAATTCAATGTTTGGGTTAAAGCTCTAATAATGCAATTGTTTTACCTCTGAGTGTTCTTGCATTATCTCACACATGAGCTCTTGAGGGACACCTAGTATCTAAACTATTATCAAAACAGTAAACCATCATATTTCTAAGATGAATAAGAGCAAGACATGAACATAGAATATTCAAAACAAACAGAATATAAAATGACATGAAGAAGTACATACCTTTTAATAATAACCATGAATATAAATCATCTTAATTTGTTAATTAAAAGATACAGACTGACTGAATGGATTAAAAAGCCGGACCACAAAGTATGCTTCTTGATAAAACACCTTCCCTGCAAAACCAAAACTTGACTAGCTGCGCATAGTGGCACATGACTGTAATTGCAGCAGCTTGAGAGGTTGAGGCAGGAGGATCACAAGTTCAAAGCCAGCCTCAACAACATAGCAAGACCCTGTCTCAAAATAAAAAATAAATTATAAAAAGGCCTGGGTATGTGGGCCAGTGGCTATGTGTCCCTGTGTTTAATCCTTGTTAAAAAAAAATAAAATAAAAATAAGACCAATAAAAATCCTTGAGTGAAGTAAACAATGGAAAATGTTACAAGCAAATGGAATTTGAAAGCAAGCAGAAGTGGCTATACTCATATCTGAAAAAAAACCTTTAAGCCGAAATAAGTCAGAAGTGACAAAGAAGGTTGTTACATATTGATAAAAGGAACAGTTTATCAAGAAGACAAAATCGTTATAAGTACACATGCCCAGCACAGTTCAGTGACACATGCCTGTAATTCCAGCAACTAGGGAGTCTGAGGCAGAAGGATTGACAGTCTGAGGCCAGACTCAGGAATTTAATGAGAACTTATCAACAAATAAAATGAAAAAGGTATAAACTTATATTTTATACATATTTAAAACACATATGTAAAAATATATATTATTTTTAAAAATTGAAGATTATATATTTTGTTGATATATAGATATATGCAAATGATAGAACACCCTGTTTTATAAAGCAAACACTAATAGTCATAAAAAGAGAAATAGACCCCAATAAAACTAGAGTGGATGACTTTAATATCCCATTCTTATCAATAAATACATCATCTAGACCAAAAAACTCAACTAAAGAAGTCACAGATAAATTACTATATGGATCAAATTGGCTTAACAGAATATTACACATTATTCTCTCCAATACCTGCAGGATTCATGTTTTTTCATTAGAACATGGAACTTTTCTCTAAACAGGCAATATATTAGGCCACAAAGAAAGTCTTAACAAATTATAAAAAATTGAAAATATTTCTTGTATCTTATTTTATCACAGTGGAATAAAAGTCACATCAATAGGAAAAAAAACTTGAGAAATTTACAATCAAAAGAAAATTGAGCTACACACTATTAAATGAATAGTGGGTTGTTGAAGTTAAATGAGAAATTTAAAAAGTCCTTGAATCAAATGCTAATGGAAATATAGCAAAAGCATTACTAAGAGGAAAATTTTATAACAATAGGTAAATACATAAAACAAGATAAAAATAAATAACTTAATTATGCAACTCAAGATCTCAGGAAACAAGTAAACAAACAAAACCAAAACTAGTAGAAGAAAATAAATAATAAGATGTAAGCAGAAATGAATTAAAAATGAGATAAACATTACAACAGATATCACCAAAATTCAAAGAATTGTTAAGAAATATTTTGAAGAAACATATACTTATAAATTGGAAAATCTAGAAAAAAATGGACCAATTTCTGGACACATATGACCTAACAAAATTGATCCACTGAGATATTAAAAACCTAAATCAATCAATAAGAAGTAATGAAATTAAAGTATTTAAAAGCCTCCCAACAAAGAAGATCCTAGAATGTATGAATTCACTTCTGTATTTTACTAGACGTTCAAGGAAGACAAACACCAATATTCCTCAAACTATTCTATAAAATAGAAAGGAACAAAAATCTTCCAAACTCATTCTACAAATCCAGTATTACCCTGCTACCAAAACATGATGGAGATGGGAAGGAGAGAGAGAGAGAGAGAGAGGAAGATGGAGAGAAAAATAAACCAATATCCCCGATGAACATAGATGCAACGTTTCTCAATAAATAATTGCAAGGCTGACCATGGTGGCACATGCCTGTAATTCCAGAGGCTTAGGAAACAGAGGCAGGAGGATCACAAGTTCAAAGCCAGTCTCAGCAACTTAGTGAAGCCTTCAAGTAACTTAGTGAGACCCTGGGGATGTTGCTCAGTGATTAAGTATACTTGGGCTCAACCACAAGTACCTACCAAAAAAAAAAAATCCAAACAAATAAACAACAACAACAACAAAAAGAAAGAAAGAAAAAGAGAAATTAAATTCATGCCACATTAAAAAGACTTTATACTATAATAAATTGGTTTCACTCCAGGGTATGCAATGATCATTCAACATATGTAAATCAATAAACATAATACAGTGAATAATAGAATCAAGGATAAAAATAACATGATAGTCTTAATAGATGTAGAAAAATACTTTAATAAAATTCAACATCTCTATGTGATAAAAGCTCTAAATAAATCAAGTATAGTAGAACCATAATCAAAATACCAAAGTTTATGTATGACAATCACAACCAACATCACACCAAATGGAGAGAAACTAACATTTTCTCTAAGGTCAGTAGCAAGATGAGGCATTTGACTTCACCACTCCTATTTAATATATAGTACTGTGACTTTCAGCTGAAGCAATTTGGCAAAATAAATAAATAATAGGTATACAAAGTGGATAGGAGGAAGTTGAATTATTCCTATACACTGATGATATTTTTTACATATATTAAAATTCTGAAGAGTCCACAAAAAGACTTTTAGACCTGACAACCAAATTCAGTAAAGTAGCAGGATTCAAAATTAAAATACAAAGTCTGTAGCATTGCAGCATTTGTACATACCCAAAATAAATTTTCCAAGAAGGTAATTCTAATATCCACCAAATAACTATGTAGACCACCTAGGAATAAATCTAGCTTAGAATGTGAAAGACCTGTATTATTAAAAGTACAAGACAATGAAGAAAGAAATTGAAGAAGTCACTTGAAAGTAGGAAAAAAAAATCTATGTTCAATGATTAGAGAATCAATATTGTTAAAACGACAATTACACCCAAAGTGATCTACGGATTTAATGAAGCATCCATCAAAATACCAATGACATTCTTCATAGAACTAGGAAAAAACACTCCAAAATTCATAGCTGTATAATACTGAATAGCCAAATAAATTCTAAGCAAAAGAACAATGATGGAGGCTTCACAATACCTGACTTCAAAACATGCTATAGAGACTTAGTAACAAAACAGCATGGTATTGGCATAAAGATAGACGCAAAGACCAATGGGACAGAATGGAAATGAATCCACACATCAACCGCCAACTGATTCTTAAGAAAAACACCAAAAACAAATCCATGAGGAAGGATAGTATCTCAAAAAATGGTGCTGGGAAAACTGGATATCTATTTACAAAAGATTCAAACTAGTCCCCTCTCAGCCTTTATAAAAGTCAATTCAAAATGGATCAAAGACATTAAGTCTTACTTCTGTTGCTGTAAAGTACCTTAATAACTGTGAGGTGTTGCCTTCAGATAACCACAGGATTTATACTTCATACAGAAAGGGAGCGAGCAAGACTGTTACATTAATTTGTCAGTCAGAATTTATGTAAAAACACACAATGTGGGTTACAAGTTTGAATGTTAGAAGGCATGAAAATTTCAGGATTGTGAGACTGCTTGTCTTTTTTCCCTAAAAAAGAAAAAAAAACATTCAAGAACTTTGCTTCTAAAGTCCTGAATTTTGCCATTCATAGTCACATTCCTATGAAAAGAAGAAAAACATAGCTTGATCACTGACATTTCTACTCTACTTCATGGTTTGTAGATACTTGTCTGTATATTACCGGTGTTCTAAATGATATTCTCTGTAATTTATTGCCTGGTCTCAGAGCCACAAACTCCAAAAGCAAATTGTTGGAGGACCAGTGATTGTCTTTCAGAATCACAAATCAAAGTATGAAATTTTGTGCTATTGCACAAACATTTTCAATTTTCTCAGTACATATTATACACCTTACCTTTGAAAAGACCCAGTGTCATAACTATTACTATTAACTACTAACTTTGGAACTAAAGTAAGTTAATGCAGCAATAGGTTTTATTTGGCATAATAAGGCATTTCTGTCCTTAATTATTTAGAATTTTGTTGGGAAATATGTGCTAATGCAAACAATTTTCATATATGAATAAAACATAAGATAGAGTGGTAATTAATATAAAAGGATTCAACAGCACATAAAAGTGGTTAACATATCTACCTCTTCGAACGTCAACGCCAGTTATATTTTGTTGGAAGACACTAACGATCAAAAATCAAGCATGCTAATTAATTAGTTTCATTCTCAGTTAACTTGAAAGTTGCATATAAAAAGGAAATCAGTTTGTGAGCAAGGAGAATGAATAGTTTAGATAAAAAGATCAAGAGGAAAAAGTGTACAGGAGGGGAAAAGGAAGTGTCAGCTTTCTTAGCAGCATAAAAGCCCTCCTTTAATGACTAAAGAGGGAACAGTTTTCTTATCCTGTCACTGAACACAGGGAAAGTGTGAGGGCATAATCCAGTATGTTGAAGGAGTTGTAGGAACTGCACATCAACTTTCATAGAAAAGAAAGTGAATTTCTAAGGCTGGGGATGTAGTTGAGGGACAGATGGCTTGCACAGCATAATCCAAAACCCTAGGTTTAATTCCTAACACTGAAACAAACAAATAAATAAACAAACAAAAACTCTAATGAACTTCTAATGAGATGAAGAAAAAAAGGAGAATTAGAAGATCATTGAAAGCTAATGTATACGATAGCTGTAATATCTATTTTAACAGGTGTTTTAATGAGGTTCTTTTGGATGTGTAGAGGTAGGACTTATTAGTTTGTTCAAAAGAGGAGGTTACAAAAGATATGAAGAGATATTGCCACAATATCTAGATTTTGCTGGAGGTCCTAGAGAAAGGACAAAAAATAAACTAAACAAACAAACAAATAAATAAATAAATAAAATGAAACCTAAGAAGGCCAGGAATCACCATAACTGGGGCTTGGTCCAGGGCTTCTTGCCACACTCCAGTACATGAACATGGATCACCACACTAATGGTTCATCTCTAGTTGTATACAGTTAACCTCTTAGGGTTCAACTCTGCGTGTCTTCTCTTTCCTGTACTAAGCAGTTTCATCTCCCTTTAGTCCACATGTTTTCTCTAGCTCATGGCTCCAGTTGCCCTTTAGTTTTAGTTTATTCATAGATCATTATGCCTTGTATTCTATGAATTTCTGGGAAGCTCTGCTTCAGTTCTCTCTCACAAAGGGTTCAATTAACCTTATGCTTCCCAGCATCTACCAGATCAACTCATATTACCATTTGACCTAAGCATTTGTGCCTCAGGAGAAAAAGTTGTGGTCACATGGCTAGCTTGACTCACTCTTCCAGCATGATCTACTGGTGGGTTAATTTTTCTTAGAGCTTTTGGTATGGCACATTACAATGAATGGATCAAGGAAAACTCTACCTGAAAACACTCTGTTGACTTTCTTCTTCAGCAATGATGTTTAAAATTCTGTTAATGCCTCTTATGCTATGGTTTTCAGCTTTATGTTTCCATATAATAATCTTCTTTTCCAGTAGTAGGAAGAGTTATACTTTTGTTTGATCAAGAAACAACACTCATAGTACATGAGTTAATAAATAGATGAATGAATAAATATTCTACATTTTTTGTCTAATAAGTTGGATGAAAACAGTGCTAGTTGTGCTGAACATATATCATTTCCCTTCAAATGTCTGACTTTGTGCAATGGCTACACTATAGTGTGGCCCATTTTTTTGTTTTTAGTATTCTTTTGTTTTTCCTCCAATATAACTTACTTAAGGTAATTAGCAAAATTTTCTTTCTGGTTTCTTTGTGTATATTCCAATTACATTGTTTCAGTGATTACTCTTGTTTATTTGAATATTCTCAAAATTATATTGATAAAAAATAACTATGAAGCATGCATCATATCCAATTCTTTTTTTTTTAATTTTATTTATTTTTTTAGTTGTAGATGGACAGCATATCTTTATTTTATTTTTATGTGGTGCTGAGGATCGAACCCAGTGCCTCACGCGTGCTAGACGAGGACGCTACCACTGCGCCACAATCCCAGCCCCTCATATCCAATTCTTATAAGGAGTGGGAATTGAGTGCCTTTGCTACATGAAGAGGAATTTTTTAAAGTTTACAAGAGTGTTGTGCTTTCAGGATATTACTCCCTTATCAGGTGCACAGTTAGCAAATATTTTCTCCCATTCTTTTTGTCTAATTACTCTTACTTGCTTCCTTTGCTAAGTAGAAGCTGTTTTGTTTGGTGTAACCTCATTTCTCTGTTATTGCTTTTATTGTTTGTACTCTTATTTTTAAAAATAAAAAATTCTTGCATGGTCCACTGTCCTGAAGCATTTCTTTATGTTTTCTTCCAGAAGTTTCATATTTAAGTCTTTAATTCATTTTGAGATGATTTTTGGACCTGGTGAGAAATTGGGATCTATATCATTCCTTTGCTTGTGAACATGGTTTTCTCAGAAATATTTATTGATGAGACTGTCCTTTCCCATTTTGTATTCTTATTACTTTTGTAAAAAGAAAATCAGTTGACTATACATGTGTGGACTGATTTCTAGGCTTTCTATTCTGTGCACTGATCTCTGTGTTTGTTTTTATGTTGATGCCATAATATTTAGGTTACTAAACTTTATAGGGTATTTTGAAGTCCAGTTGTGAGGTGTTTCCCATCTTTTTAAATATCCAAAAATGTAAAGAACTGAAACAATTCAATAAAAACACATAAATAAGTGTATAAATTATATGATTAAAAATAGACACAAGACCTGTGTAGACATTTCCCAAAAGAAGACATGCAAATGGTCAACAAGGATAACTAACCAGAGATAACTAATGAGAGGATAACTAATGAGAGAAATGCAAATCAAAAATACAGTGAGATATCACCACACTCTGGTTAGAATTGCATTATTGAAAATACAAAATAAAGAAAAAGAAAACAAGTGCTTACATGGATGTGGAGAACAGGGAACCCAAGTACATTATTAATGGGAATAAAATCAGTACAAATATTATGGAAAACAGTATAGAGGTTCTTGAAAAGTAAAAAAGTAGAACTCTCACAAATTCCACAATCGCACTACTGAGTATATACTCAAAGGAAATGCAATCAATATGTCCAAGATATGTGTTCTTCCATATGTATTGCAGCACTAGATACAAAACATGTTCCGCAAGAAATGGAACAACTTAAGCGCCCATCAACTGATGTGTAGATAAAGAAAATGTTGAATATATGCATGGTCGAATACTATTCAACCCTACAAAAGAATTAAGGCCTATCATTTGTGGCAACATGGATGGAACTGGAGAGTGTTAATATTTAGTGAAAAAAAAACAGGCATAAAAAGGACAAGCACCACATGATCTTATTCATATGTGCAACCTAAAAATGATGATCTTATAGAATTTCAGAATAGAAGAGTAGTTTTCAGAAGATAGGGAAAGTAGGAGATGTGGGAGGATGATCAATGGACACTAAGTTACAGTTAACATTGCAGCAAGGAGTTCTGAAATGCTATTGTACAGTACAATGACTACAGATAACAATAATGAACTATATATTTCAAAAACCTGGAAATATTTTCAGAGTTTTTACCATTAAGAAATGTTGGAGGAGATAGATATTTTAACTTGATCTAAATATTATACAATATAATATATATGTATCAAAACATCACCTTTCTCTATTAATAAGTACAATTTTAATTTTTTCATGTAACAATTAAAAATAAATTTAACTAACATAAGGTTAAAATTAGTTCGTTATTTAAGGTATAAGTTTTGAGGGAAATGCATTTCTGATAAATTTCTAAAAATGATAATAAAAAATCACTTTAGCCAATTTCATATTACCTTCAAATTATTAAAACTTCCATTTTTCTAGTTTATATAATCCTCCTAACAGATCAACATTTCTTTACATGGGTTTAATTGTATTTTTGCATAATATGTAGATGCCCAATAGCATCATATTTATTATAACTTTAGATTTTTCTATTAAAAGACATAAAGAAATTTAAAATGCCCAATAACTTTGAAATAAATATTAGCAAGCAAATCAAAACAAAGATTTGAATAAATTTAATGGCCTTGCTTAAAGGTTTTTGAATATAGAATTAAAACATGGAACTCTATCCCCAATATTATACTCTTTTTAAGGTTACAATTTAGATTAAACTCTTGCAAGATTTTAATGTCAGATTGATCATTTTTTTTGTTTTTTTTTTTTAGTTGTAGATAAACACAATATCTTTATTTTTATATGGTGCTGAGGATTGAACCCAGCACTCACACATGTTAGGCAAGTGAGCTACCACTAAGCTACTACCCCAGCCCAGGTTTATCATTTCTGATTAAACAAATTTCACTTTTTCTAGAAAATTTAAAATAGATGACCATGTAATCTAATTAAAAAGAGATAATCTGATCTCAGTTAATCTGCTTGATTTGACTTCTCTTTTAAATTCTTCAGACTTATTTTTTTCTATCACCTGAGCTACAAGAATATTATAAAAATTGGAAAAATATACTCAGTAATTTGATATTATGAATCAGAATTGTCTGTCAAGGACTGAGAGCATAGACTTTCCAGGATATTTCTTGCTGTGGTGCTGGCATTGGCAGGCGTTGTTGCCCAATAAAAAAATCATCTCACTTACACTACATATGGTTTTTTAAATTGTGTTTTGCATTTTAGATCTGTGACTTTTTCGTGTGAAATATTGCTCTCCTAGTACATATTTGTCATTGTTCATAGCTTGGATTCAGCAATGTAACTTAGATTATTTGGATAAATCTTCACTCTCATTTGGATTTTCAGATTTAAAAAATCAGCCTGAAGATTTGGATGTGGATTCTGGATGTTAAAGGAAGGGTCCAGGCTTCACCATTTCCAAGGGGAATGCCTTTTTCTTAAAGGTGAGTGAATGGATTTGGTATACTAGGTGTTATCTAAGAAAAGTTAAGTATTTGTGCAATATATACCAGTAGGTCATCTGATCACAACTATCACAGGCAGAGTGGAATATCTCTTTCAGTTCTTTTCTGTAATTTCATCTCTCCTTTCTTAGAAAATAAAAAGAAGAAAGAAAAATGTAAACTAGTATTCCTGGAGTGCTCAGATAATAAATTTTTATGCTAATTGATACATTTGCTAAAATCAAATTGCAGAAATATAAATTGAAACCACTTTTCAGGCAATGTTTTTTATTAGGGTATTAAGGATTGCAAAAGATGTGCAGAGAGAGTAATGGAGAGGTGGCTAAGAAAGGCCCCTTCTAATCACCCTAGCCCCCCTAAACAGCTTTTTTTTTTAAAAAAGGGAATAACCCTTCACTATTTTATCCCTTTCCTTTGCAAGAAAATCACTCTTTAGTTACTCATTTCTTTTCCTCTTGGTCAGGTTGGCTGCATCTCCAAACACTTGTAAGTACTGTATGTTCTGACATATCCTGAAGTCATGCATTAGCACCTTTTCATTCAGAAAGGGGTGAGAACAGATATCTTTTGGCAGCTGACAGCAGGGCGCATGCAGAAAGAGGGGGAAGGAAGCTGGAGGACTAGGACACTGTGGTGGCCTAGTGGCTAGCAGGACTAATGCACCAGCTGTGAATAAACCCTTTTTTCCCCTCCCATCTACCCAACAGATGTCTCTCTGTCATTGTCATGTCCTCAAGCAATCCCAGTAAATGATTTGTGCATTGCAACTGAGTCACCAATGTGGCAATTGAACCTCTTCACAGCTCAAAATTGTTGATGTGTGCACGGAGGCCCTGTGGTTGTTCTGCATGCATGTAGGAACAGGGATAGACTGGGGAGGGGCTGAGGGGGAGGCACTGGAGAAAGAGAATGAGAAATGGAAGCAGGAACCAGAGAGGATAGTGAAATGTCAAGGTTACCTTGCTTTGCCTGGAGAATTAAAAGGAAGGGCACATTAATGTCTGCCTCTATTTGGTCTTTTGGCTGTCTTAGGCGGATGCAGCCCCTTGCTGCTCTGGTAGATATACATATCACTTTGAAAGATTAAAAAATGAAGAATGCAGTGATCTGTATTGTATATATGTTTTATTCTGTGGAAAGAATGTTAATAAATATACTGTGAGCCTGCAAAGTTTGCCAATATAAATAATGTGGCATTTCAAAGTCTGTCAGTAAATGTAATTGAATTTTTCAATGTAAAAATATAGTTCAGTTATAAATTGGAGTCATGCTTGACATTAGTTGGGCATTAGAAGATATTAATTAGATACTGCTCACTTCTCTCGGATTTCTTTATATTAAATGAATTATCAGGAAAAAGGAATTTGCAAGCATACAATTTAGAGATTTTTATTCTCAAAAACAAGCTGCCTAGTAATTTTTAGTGGAGGAATAAATGCTTTTTTCAAAAACCTTGTCAGTGAGCTGTCTCAAACATGCCCTTCCCAATGTGAACACAATATGGAAAAGCTAATCCATTTTTATACTTTGTAATGATAATAAGGTACAGTGAACAAGTAGCCTAGGGAAAAGATAGTAGTAGTCACCTTTAAACAGAAAGAGAATAGCAAGTAATTGTACATTTTTACACTAGGCTGATGACAACATTTCCTGTGACTTTGAACTTACTTTGGCTGTCACCATCCTGACAAACATTTTGCATATCAATCAGACAGTTGTATTTCTTGCATGACATTTGCAGCATAATGTAGAAATTCACCTGTGGTATTTTTGTATGTAAGCAGACCGTTTATATGTAAATAATTATACTCCTTCATGCTACAAATGCTGTATTTATCTCCCATGTGAAACTATTAGGACCTTTTAAATCTTAATACCACATGCGATTTTCATTTATTGTTGTTATTCTTCTTCATATCAGTCTTCATTTTTTTTTTGGCATGGTTTACCCTGAATATAATTTATGTACTGGTGCTGTGAGAGTATGTGTGTGTGTGTGTGTGTGTGTGTGTGTACACATGTGCATGCGTGCACGCACACACATATACACATGATGGCTTTCCACAGCTAATTACTTGGACCCAGATTCCAGAAATAGATGTAATGTTTGAAACTTATTTTTCTTGAAGATTTGGCATGTTGATATTTTTGTGTTTAACAAAATACTATAATTAATTATGGGGGAAAATGTATTCAGATATTGACTTTAATTTGCCTAATTGTAATGTTTTCCTTAGCAGGCTTGCATATATTTCTAGCCCATTCTACCACAAATTCTTGAGAAAACACTAAGCAAAACCTAACTTCAAAGTTTTCAATGTAAATTTTTTAAGTATACAGTCCCAATACCTGTCAGCTTCCTCCTAAATCTCTTACTTTTGAATTATTTTATTTAGATATTTTAGAAAAATAAATCTAAAATGCCTCCAAACTGCATAATGTGTGTTGCTCAGAAAAGTATGATACTGCCTTCTAGCTGATTCCCTTTCTGTTTCTGCTCCAAAATGAATGTTTTGCTTAGGGCTCATCATTTGGGCCAGGCAGTTATTTACTTGTTTTGAAATAAGGATCTTAACAAAGTTTACTCTGCTCTCCATAATTTCTCAAAAAGCATTAGTATTTATCTAATTAAAACTCATCTTTAAAAATAAATGCTTTTTATTCTAAAATAAATTTAGGTTGGTGCTGGGGATATTTCAGTATTAGAGTGCTTGCTTAGCATGCTTGAGACCCTAGATTGATCCTCAACATCAAACAAAAAACTAACTTTAGTTCTTTTAGACTCTAATGAATATATGTTCAGTAATAATTTGGTAATATTTTTGGCTGCCTTCTGATGTTTCTGTATAGGTTAATGGATATTTAGCTTTCAGAAATATCTGAAGAAAAAGTATAAAGGCTGTCCTTAGGGCAGAGAAGGAAGAATGAAAATTATAAATTGAAAGGAAAATAATAAAATGATTATTTAATAAAACATAGTATTTGGGGCTGGGATTATGGTGCAGTGGTAGCGTGCTCGCCTAGCACGCATAAGGCACTGGGTTCGATCCTCAGCACCACATAAAAATAAAATAAAGATATTCTGTCACCTACAACTATAAAGTAAACATTAAAAAACAAAAAAAAACATAGTATTTTAATTTTGAAACTGTTCAATATGACATTCTCATTTCATGGCTAAGAAAACTAAAAATAAGAAAATGGGGGAAAGGGGCTGCTAAGTTGGAGCTGACTCCCTTCAACACAGCTTTAGCCACCAAGCCAGAGGCATTACACATACTCTGTATCTATACTGCGTTGTGGCTAGTTTTGTTCAAGCCATGTGAAATGAACTGATGTGTGTCACTTTGGGATGAGGTATACAATCACATTGTGGACACAGTCTGAAGTAATTTTCCATTTTTGCCAGTTAGACACATTGTGGCCACAATATGGTAGTAGCTTGGATTTCTGCATCACTTCTTTGGAAGAAAGAGGTTTACTGTGAGAAATATAAATCCAATTGTTTAACTACTGCAATTTGGGAATTGATGGTCTCAATTTTTAGAACTATCTATTACAATGTAAACTAATATTTATTATATTCTGTGGATATTTATTACTTTATAAAATAGATAATGTTATCTTTATTTCACAGTAGGGCTTTTAGACAATTACAATGTTATGTTGGCTTGTCCATCAAACAGAATCAGAGCTTGAACTTCTTTGAATCCTAAATTAATGCTCTTTCCCACATTCTTCCTGAATAATCTACATTTTTAAAAAATTATAATTCTATCAGTTTGACTTTGATAAACTTGCATTAGTGGAGGAAACAGTAATGAATGTTCTTTATAATGTATGTCAAGTCAGAAGGTTAGGAATTGCTGTACTATCTGAAAGTACCTCCAAGTGAATAAAATCAAAACTAGGTCAGCTTTTCTTCATTAGACATTGTATTATTTTAGTGTTATCTATTAGCCACTATAGAAGATAAAAAGTGAAAATCAATCCCCAGAACAACTTTAAAACATTGTTTATTTTATATAAGATGTATTTGGGGACTTTAAAATACCAATTGGGTAAACACTAATGTTGTTGATACTACAAATAATTTAATTTCCCATTTGTCTTTTTTTTCTGCTGAGATTTTGATGTACTAATATCATATTGAACTCCCTGAATTCTATCCATTCATCCTCTCCTGCTGTCATGACTAAACATTTAGAAAATAAGGCTCTTGTATTCCTAGAAATCAGTGTATCTATAAAGCACAAGAATATTCCCCAATTCAAATCACTTATCTGGGAACGTATTTGTCTAATGAAATTGTATTATTTATTTGTAGTTTTACCATTAAGTAGCAGCTCTTGGTCTACCTAGGCATGTCACATTCTTAAACACTGTATTTCTTAGAAGGACAATAAGGAATTAATTTATCAGAAGGTCAGATCTAAATCCTTATTAAAAAGAGTCCCATATGTCTCAGTTTTAGAAATACTCACATGATTCACTAGTTTTAAAGAAGTAGTTGAAGATACAATAGTTAACTCCAGCTTACCCTAGTGGTTCTCAAATTTTTATCAACATTAAAAATATCTGATGGGCATGTTAAATCAGATTGCTGACTCTAGAGTTTTTTATTCAGTTAGTCTGAAATGAGGCTCAAAGACTTTGTACTTTTGTAAGTTTTCAGATAATACTAATGTGCCTATTCTATGAACTACACTTACAGAATCTTGCTCTCAAACAAAATGCTTTCAGGTGAATTTATTTAGCCATGGATCCAGATAAAATTATGATTTTCAGATTTCTTTGGGCACCACCTTGGAAAAGTTTTTTTAAAAGTCCAAATGATCAACCTTTAACACTTACTTTGTATAAGCATGGGATTGAAGAGTACCCAGATAGGCACAACATTGAGCACAGCCTTTGTCTGCAGAAGACACAATCCCTAGGAAGAGTCTGGTGGCT
>CM053405.1:66454497-66514497 GCA_028644305.1 Xerus rutilus
ATTTATCTTTTAGCAGGAGTCCCATAAACTCAAATGAATCTAGGAATCTTGAGGTGAAAAGGCCTGCAAACTACATGGAACGGTGAGGACTATAGAGAACTCTGAAGTACATAACCATGTAAACAGTAACTACTCAGAGGAGAAAGACTGTGTGTTGTGTGGGTATCCAGCCTAGAATCACAAAAGTACATCTTTAAAATATTGATGTATTAGAAACATTATATTAGAATAATTAAGAAAAAGGACTGCAAAACTTTGTGGGTAAAACAAAAGATATCTTTTGTACATGAAGAGGTATATTTTTTGCAAAAGGTATTCTTCAACATGAGAGAAGAAGCGGGAGGAGGAGGAGGAGAAGAAGAATTACTAGTAGCAGCAGTAGTAGTACTAGTAGTTAGAAGTTGAGAGAATAGAAGCAATAAAAAGGGAGAAGTCATCATAATTATATAAAAACAGAGCGTGGGAAAAAGGAATAATATAAATTTGAAAAAAGCCTCTAAAATATATGTTCCAACATTTTAAAATAAACCTTGAATTTGTATTATTTCTGACAATTAAAATACATTTAATTTGTTATATTCTTTCCAGGGTATTTTAAATGGTTTCTATTAAACTCAATTATTTTAAAATTAAGAATTAAAAAGCACTTGTTTAATATTCTTTTTTGTGTGTGTTAAAAAGTCTGAAGGTGATTTTAATACCCTACATTTTTAGGTCTGAACCGGCAGCCAGCAGTTGAAATTGACATGTGAGAGTTCTTCTAAGTCCCAGATGCTAGCTGCCAACTGCCTTTTTGTTCGTGTTTCCTTGGAAACGGAGGTTGGTTTCATGAAAACAAGGTAAGTACAACTTTTACAGCAGAGAAGTGGAGGGCTCCTTTGTCATTTTCAGCTTGCTGGCTGAGACCTGTAAGTACAGCTTTCCAAAATAGACTGAAGTTGGGAGACAGTTGAGGCATAAAGGAATTTATGGCAGAATGTCAGTACATGTGTTCTTCCTATTTAAATTTAATGTGGGACAGTGACACAATAAAATCTTAAAATTATCAAAATCAAAACAATCAAAACTTTTCAAGTCAAAAACAGCTGGGACCTAGAGTGAAAATCATGAGATCTAGTACACACAAAAATGAGATGCTTTTAAACCTTCAAAAGCATCAATCAGGCTATTTTTGAGAGTTGTCAGAGCCAGTGTTTTCCAATAGGACATACATCCAACTGGTCTGCCAGCAGTGACTTTAGAGGGAGGTAAAGCAGAAGTTGGAGACATTCACCCCCAAAGGTGTTTTGCCAAAGTTCTTCAGAGAATTCTGATTTTCCTCTTATTCTCACTACCTTTTAAAAGCAATGATCTGATCTAACCAACTAATTTCTTGGAAAAGAACACCAAGGCACAAAAAGATAACCTGAGAACCCGACCGCACAATGGCAAGGCAACCAGAGAACCAAGTTCTGCGCCTCTTTGTAGGTGCTACAGATTGCTCCTATTGTGATTATTTCAAAATTCTCTTGGTCATTTTGTCTTCCTTTAAGTTATCACCATTTTAAATACAAAGACATTTCATCCTAATATATAAGAATCCTTCATAAGATAGGAATACTTCAAGTTATCTCCTGATTAGCTTTTTTAAAATATCTGCTAGTTTGCCCACGCTATGCCCAATAAGATGGAAAGATTGAAATTAGGAGAGAGTACTATCTTCTTATTTAAGATTTTTAACTTAATCAGTGCTGATTTTAGTTTGTTTGTTTGTTTGACTTCAGTTTCATCAACAGAATTTATTTAGAAAAGAAATTCACCTTCTCAGATTCGAACCATATTGTATGGAGAGTCTTTGTATCATACAAGTGACTGCAGACCAAAACAAAGGCTATGAAAGCCCACGGGTACATCTGTTACCTGTTTAGGTGTCTTAAAAACATATTTACATTTTAAAAATCAGAATGCCTTTGCCCCTCTCTCTCAGTTATGACTTGGTAAATTGTCAGTGCTGTCTGATATTTTAAGAAAAATGGTCTTTTTAAAACATGATAAAACCCAGAACTTAAAAGCTAATTTCTGTTTCAGTGAATCAAAGAACAGTGATTAAACACAAGGTTCCTCAATGATGTTCCATCACAGCCTTCATGTTTCCCATCACACTACATATGGTCCAATTGTTTACAGATTACAAAAAAAAATCCCTGCTCAGATGTTAAAACAAGATGTTTTCTTCACTTTCAAATGGCAGGCAGACTGCCAATTTTTGCAATTAGTTATTCTGTGCAAGAAAAAAAGAAGTTTAATTATCACAATTCCTCATGTTTGGACATTACTCTGTGATGGGCTATCAACCTGAGAACTGACAGAAATGAACTCTGGTCTCTGACACTAGGGGAAGGCTCTTGGGAAGACAGCTTTTTATAAGGGAGAAGGAGAAGTAAAAGTAGGAGGGGAAATCATCTTCGCCAGAAATAGGTATCGAAACATCAAGAAAAACCAGCCACCTGCCAGTGACGCCATTTCCCTATGGCACCGTCTGGCAGGCAGGATTTCACAGTGTTAAACAATAGTGCTGCGTGCAGCATGACTGCACCTACGGATGGGTCACTGACTCTCTAAAAAGATTTGCTGATGGAGGTGGACTGATTAAAGCAGGGCAATAAACCGGCAGCAGAGAGACTCCTGTGCAGATGCCAAATCCCTGGTATTTCATAAGCTCAAAATTGACATGCTCATTTGTTAAAGGAATTGTCTGGATCCACATTAAATTATAATAAAACTGTTAACAGGAACTTGAAGAAATAAATTAATGAACTTACAAACTTAGAATTTCTTGTAATATATACCAATGTCTATGCCTCTTCTAGACTCCAGCTTGCCTAGCTTTGTGCATAGTAGTTGATTTAAAAATTATCACAGAATGTTCAGTACATCTAGAATAATAACCAGCGGTTCCAGGATGGAAGATCATAGCAGGGGAAATTAAAAGAGATTAGATCTGAATTCAAAAATTATTCCACTGCATTTTTTTTGGCTTTTTTTAGAATTCTATATTAAGAATCAGAGTTTTAAAAATTATTTAAGATGAAGGTAATAAATAGTATTTCAGGACAAGTTGTGTTAATGCACTGTCTGGAGGACTTTCTTTTTCTTTCTTAGGCTTTCTGTTTATAGGCAGAACTAGCTGAATGACAAGTTTCTGAGACTTGTCCAAATCTGGATGACTTTGCACATTATTCACAGCTTTCCATGATAGGTGAAAGGCTTTTATTGGTTACTTAAGACCAATAATTCAGTTTGGATACTTCTAGGTATATGCATCTCCTTAAATATGTAAATGCTGTTAGTAGTTGAAACATTATATGTTGAAACCCAATATGTGTATATGTTGAAGAGGAAGGGACATTCAAATGGTAATGGACAGAATAACTGAGATAGAAATTTTCTCATATAACTTTTAGTTCCTGAAGTTTATTTAAGTTCCTTACCCAGGCTTATTTAATGTAAGCTTCGTGAGTAACATTGCTAGCCTTACCACAAACTCAAAAATATCACCTCTCCTTTTTCACATCCATGTTTTGTTAGTTTATTATATTTTTCTGCTAGTGACTCTCAATTTAAACTACTTTGAGTGGATTTCATTTAAGGAATATGGCAACATATTCAAACACAAAACTAAAATACACATATAAAACCTTTACCCATATTTTAAACTGCACAAATCATTTGAATATTTGTAAGGCTGTGATACAGCCTTACAGGAATGTTATTTTTGGTCAAAAGTCTAGAATATCATGTGTGCTCACATAGTATAATGTTATGTTATGCTTATACTTTGCATTTGAAGTTGACATAAGAAACATCATTTACTTCTTTAAAAAATATTTTTAGTCATAAATAGACACAATAACCTTTATTTTATTTTAGCTTTTTATGTGGTGCAGAGGATTGAACCCAGTGTTTCACATGTGCTAGGCAAATGCTCTACCACTGAGCTATAGGCCCAGACCCATTTACTTTTTTTTTTTAGTTGTTGATGGACTTTTATTTTTTATTTATTTATATGTGGTGCTGAGGATCGAACCCAGTGCCTCACGCATGCTAGGCAAGCGCTCTACCACTGAGCCACCACCCCAGCCCCCCATTTACTTTTAATGCTACTTGAATCTGCTCATCAGGTTAAGCATATACAAACTGAATTAAACTGAACCTATGGAAATGAAAACTTTATACCATTGTATATTATTGTCCATTCAATCTTTCATCCAATATTTATTTATTTACAGCCAGATATTGTGGACGCTCAAATGAGTAAGAACATTACTCTCGAGGATTCACTCTGTAGTGAAAAGATCAGTGGTAGGTATCCAAACATCAAATTTGGAGTCCATGTTAGGACATTGAGACCAAACCTCCTTCCCTTTGAATCCCTATCCAGATGTTGCCTCTCAGAGATAGATCTTGCTAATTTCTTTGGGGGATAAACTTTTCCACTATTTCCTTAACATTTTTAAGGCTTCTGCCACTGTTCAGTGTCTAGTTTATTAATTATTGCCACCTAAATTAATCATCATTTAAGAGACATTTTCTCAAGTAAATCTAAAGAGAAACTTTATTTACAGAGATATTCTCTCTTTAAAAAGTTGTCAGTATCTATTTCTTTTACTTTTTAAAATTATTTTGAGGAAAAGTTGATATTACAATAAAGGTCATAATTAAAATAAATTTAATAAAATTTCACCTCACTCAGCTTTATGTAATATCAGCTTCATTAGGAATCTTTTTATTCTAAAAAGTTAAACTTAATTATCCCAAATAAATTTACTCATCCTGCTGAATAGGATACTGAATATAGTTTCCTACAGTGCTTACTTTAACTCAGGAACATCAGTACAGACTATCAATTGATAATAAAGAGGAAATAGAATTATTCCATAGGCTTCAATAATTTCAACTTTGAAAATAGTAGGCAGAAAGTAAGAACTCATAATTCTTTTTTGAATGTGTAAATGGGAGCTGAACCAGGACCTAGGAAATATCTTGGACTCAACTTTGACTTTGGAATCTGTCGGCCCTGATTACTTCATCAGAGAATGAGATGTGTGGATACAATTCAATTTAACAAATGTGTTTGTATTTCCTATATTCTGGTGAAGAGAGGAACACAATGATTGAAAAGTACACTAGGAATAATCTTTGTCCTCCATCTAGTTTCATTTTAAAAGAATGGCCAAAATTTGTCTATAACCATGAAGAAATAGTACAAACCCTAATGAATACCATATGAATATTCTGTGTTCATTCACTCATTGATTCCCCAAATATATATGATTTTCTGTGTGACAGGCACCCCACTAAGTGCTGGGGTATAATGTCAAAATAATGTATGGTAAGTGTCAGACTAACTCACAAGAGAGTAAATACCTCCAGCATGCAATGATCAGAGAAGTCAGAAAAGTGTACACTAGCTGCACCTTGAAGCACTGGGAGGGAGCTGTTGTATAGAAATGAATTTGGAACTAAAGCAGGTGAGAGTAAGTTTGAAATTGAGGAAATAACACAGTGGAATGCTATAGAATTTGAATGGGAACAAACAGAGGAGTTGGATAGACCTATTTTCCTAAGTACTGGTATTAAATTGTGTGTATGTTTGAATAAAAGAAGTCTTATAGAAGCCTTATTTTAAACAATACCTCACATAGTAAATCAACATGTAAAATTTTTCAATAAAATTATGCTATTAGTTTTAAGGAAAAAATTATTAACATTTGTCAAACACCATTAAATAGAAAAAATGAGTTTAGTGAATTCAGTAATCTGAAATCTATATTTGTTGTCATGTATCACTCTTCATAGCTGAAATATTTCTTCTAAGTGCTAAACTTTAAAAGATATTAGAAATGAGGAATAAAAGTCTTCTACATTAAGACACTTATGTACCTTTTCTGATGCCCCCCACTCCATTCTGTAGCTCCTCAAAGTGGTCTGCATAGGAACTTTTTTCTATAGTACTCATCTGTTGTTTTATCTTCTAGTAGGAAATCATTTGTTTCAAACCACTGAAACTTAAAAACTGTTCACATTTCTTTTTCTAACCACAACTATCATGTAATAAGCAATACAACCTACAATACAGTGTTTACATCTTAATATTCTTAGGTTTTAGCATATCATTTTCCCTAACAGATGTATAAATTTTTGTGACTCTATGGTGTGAGAACATGCCAAACCAATCCACTTGGAATTTAATTTCTCTTGGCTCATATATGCACCATTAGAACACTAATTTTTAAATCTGAGAAATTGAATATACATACTTCTGAATTAAGAATTAAAGAGGAAGAAAAAAATCAAAGGAGAGAAAGGATTGTTGGAAAAGAAGGAATAAATATTGACAAAAACATTTCAAAGGTTCAGAATACAAAAGTTTCATTTAACAGCATGCTTAAAACTTCAAATACTTCCATATTGGTAGTGAAGAAGACTTCATACAGAGCTCAAATTATATTTTTGATGAAATTAACTTATTGAAGATGATCAATATTTTTCTATTTAAATTTTTTATTAAAGCTGTTTTCATAATTAAAATATTGGGGGGGAAACTACATAAAAGAAACTCAACTCAAACAAAAATCATTTGAAACCATCTGGTACAGTGGAGAGACCATGGCAATTAGTAGTGGAACATTAGTAGAAAAAAAATGGAAAAGCCATAATTCTGGTCCTAGAAAACAAGGAAGCAATGTTTGAACTTCATTCTCTAAGACAATGATCCCCCCAAAATGAGTCGTGAAAATGGTAAACTGAAGAGGAAAATGTAAGAGGTTTTAAAAATTATTTTCCCCAAACACAAAAGTCATATAACAAACAAATATAACTTAAAATACAGTTTATGCATTGAGTAATTACATGTATATAATTTAGAGATAAATATACACATGAGTGTCCATTTGATAGTTTTTTTCCTAAACAGAATTTCATGTCCAAAGGTTCTGGAGATCCTTGTACAAGCACAGGGGGAATTGGTAATTGAAGCCTCTTGAGCAAGGGCCTAACAAGATCGGGCAGTGATTTTAAACACTACTGAAGTACCTATGTGTAAACTGTCCCAGTTATCTCTACCTCTAAGAATTAAAATGACTCGGTATTTAGAAGTCTTAGCCTTTCTCATCACATCCAGACTGTCACATTCTCTTGTCTCTGTTGCTGCGAAAAAAATGAGTGTGCATTTGAGATCATTCTAAAGGGTGAATAATTTGGATGTTATTTCATCAGAAAAAAAAAATATCAAGAACAGACCTTTTCACCTTTATGCAGTTATTGGAATTCAGGTACTGACAACTCCAGAGGATTACCAGGCATTAGTTTGTGGAACATACCATCAAAATATACTGTGTCTTTTTCTAGGTAGCAAAAGGAGCTGGCAGTGTTCTTTAGTTTTGTAGAAATTTATTCATTTATTCAGTCTTCTTTTTGGAGGAATTTTCAGTCTGTTCCAGTCACCATTATTTTATCACCATTAGGAATAGACAATCCTCAGTATAAAAGGAAGGAGTGTGTGTGTGTTGGGGGGAGAATGAATTATAAAGTTACTCTGGCAAAGAAGAGTGAGAAGAGCCCAGTATTTAATCTTGACAATTTGCAAGTTTGAGAAAGCCTTAAAATATCAAGAAATGAGCATGCTAAACATAAATAGTAATTGACTTTCAATGTTTCTAAAAAGGGATGAACACAAATATAAAGATTATACGTCAAAGATTTAGTTTATCTTTTAGGTGCTGACCCCAGTTAAGACAAATAATACTGTTAGAATTTTTCATGGAATTAAAAGCCAAAAAATGAATACTTTCACTACTTAAATTTGAAAACATAATATTACTTGTGAAAATTTAGAAATTTTATTTTAAAAATAAGCTTAAAAGTGTTATATAAAACAAGTGCAATGAAAATAGCTCTCATACATTTTGGAATTATGGTTCTAAATCTATGAATCTGTGCAGGTCAATAGAGTAATTACCAGCAAGAGGTAACTAATAAAATCTATATTTAAAACTAAGTAAAATTAAAAATGTAGTGATTCAGCAGCTCCAACCATATTTCCAGTGTGGCCAGGTGCCACTGTTTTAGACATCTGCAACATGTCACAGCACTGGTGTTAACCAACTTTCATATCTAAAATAAATCTGAAAACAATTTGAGAAATGATGATAAAACACTTAGGATATTATTGTCTATATTTACATTTCTGCATAGTTTATATAAACAATTATGACCATTTCAATATTCAAAATAGACTACTACAATTTCTTTTTATTTTAGGAATGCTAGAAGTAAAACCATTTTGTTAGGGGTTTTACATATCAAAATGGAGCTGTAGATAGTAACAAGTTATTATCATCCATGTGATTAATTCACAATGCATCCCACTTGCAATAATGGGATTGCTACAATGGTCTGTTATCATTCCTTCAATTAAATATGGAAATAATACATTTTGCAAGTATCAAAATTAATATTCATTTGGCAATTTATCAAATTAGCTCATAATCATTGTGAATTTCTCAATTAGAACTGTAAACCTTTGCCTTACTTAGAATAAAATTAACAGAATTTTTTTTAAAAAAATACTGTAGAGTGGATCTTTTAAGACACATCTGTTCTAAGTTTGATAAGTAACCATTATAATTAGTGCTTTTGGTGAAGATTTTATTAGAGGAGTTCCGTTTACTTCTGATTAAGAAACCTATCTGAAGTAGGTATGTGCATATTAAGCCAAGTTTAAACATGAAATCTAATATAAGATCAAAAGATAAGGGAATTTTACTAGGAAAGGACAAATTGAGTAGTTCAGTCCCAGGGAACTTTAAGTATAGTTTAATCTAATTTTTATGAGTGTGTGTAAATTAATTTGCTAATCCAAAATAGAGTTCATTTTTTGAGAGTAGCAAAACAAGAGTGAAACCTCTTTCCTTTCTGCACCATTGTTGAAGATGCTAAAGAAAGGTGACATTAGCTTAGCAAAGGAGGATGAAATCCAGTGCCTCGTCTTATCATTATCCATTCAAATATAGAACATGGTAACTTTCAAGGTTACACATAATTCATATCTGACATTCATGAGTATAGGAATAAATGTCCAGTAAAATGCACATAAATCATTATAAAATAACCCCTTTACACATTAACAATTAGCACAGTAGTCAAAATGAAAACGATAAATCCAAACTCTTGATTTAGCATACAAGGCCCTGAACAATCTGGCTCCAACTTAAATTCTCGTGCTTACATCAATGCACAAATCTTTGCTTTACTAAGTAAAATTTCAATCTAACAAGCATTTATTGTGGTTACCTATCATATATCTAGACGTGTTCCAGACACTTCAGATGGCCCAAGAAAGAAAGCATGTTACATCTTCAAGGGATTGAATAAGATGGAGAAAAAAAAAATGTTTCTTACTTCCTGGAGCATATTAACTTTTAAAAGAGAAAATAAACAATTGAAAAATTTAGCAGGGGCTGTGACTAACATCATTGTTATGGTAAACATGAGATAGCTCACACATAAAAGAAAGCAATACATGATTTGAAGTTTAAACAACGAATAGGTGTTAACTGGGATTTGATTTCTGAAATGGGTGTTTCAGACAGGTCAGCACAAATCTCTCCTGAGATTTAGAGCTATTTAATTAATTGCCTCTTCCATATTTCTTGGATGTTCCAGTTTGTTCAAACTAATAATATAATTCAGCAGACAACCTCCCATCTTTTTGAAACCTGCATCTCTCCCTATTACCTAAACAAGTTAGACAACTGAGGTTATCGTTTCCTCCTTTTTCCACACAGTATACTTCCCTTCAGCTACCAAGTACTTCCACTTCAACCTCCTAAGGAGCTTTGAAATCCTTTCTTATATCCCCATTCTCACTCTCACTAATCGTGCTTAGGCACCTATTATCATTCACTTGGGTGACTGCAGTTACTTGCAATAGGTCTCTCTTACTTGGTGTTCTCTCTCCTCCATCCACTTGATAAAGTGAAAATTTGAAAGACAGATGTGAACCTGTCACCCCCTTGCTTTGAAAGCTTTTGCTAGTCCTTCATTGCCCAGAACAACATGAACCCTGCTGATCTCTCTACCTCGTCACAGGAGCCCCTACATTATCTAAGGAAGCAACATCTTTAAGTTTCTCTAACTCACAAAGTTCTCATTAGCTCTGGATTTTCTACATTTATTATTTTTTTCAGCTTGAAATGCCATGATCACCTCTTTTTCTTTGATGAAAATTCCTACTCAACCCTCCAGATACAGCTTGAATGCATCTCCACCAGTAAAAATCCCAAACTCTGAAAACCTAGGGAAGATGGCATTCTTCTGTGCTCCTGTGCTTAATTTTTTACACTTCCTTTTGCCACAGCACTGATTCCATGTTTTAAATTACTAAAAGTAGTGAAGCAGAATATATGTTGTTCTCTGCTCTATTGTTTATGCTTGCCACATGGAAGATTAATAACTATGAAACTGAAATTTTAATTTCTAGGACACATTACATTTGTAACATGAAGTGGTCAGTATAATAGATTACTTGTGAGCACTTTCTCAGTTTTAAATTTCTCCAGTTTTATGATAAATAATCAATAACTTAAATTAATCAAATCATATATACAGAGCTATGGTTTTATCCTGCATTATTTCTTTGATACTTTAGGCTATGACCCTCCTGAGGTCAGTGTCTGTTTCTTATTCTTTTCCATATTTCCAGCTCCTGCCATTCAGTGATATTTATTCTTTATCAAATGAATAAACATTAAATGTATGAAGTTGGAGTGTGACATTTCCAAAAACCTACCATTTTAAATTTCTCAAAAATTTTTAAGAGAAAGCTATATTGCATTGTGAAATTCTAGATTCCATAAATTCTTATCTGTAGTGTTTTAGAAATAATTCTGATAAAGGGCAAGTGAAATTCTCACCAACTTCTTTCTTTTCCTTCTCAATTACAGAACATTTCCATATCTCAGTAGACAACTTCCGTGTGCATCAAGCACATGTTGTACCTTTTCCTTCAAATAGGAAGAAAATTCAATAACTAGCCAACAACTCATGAGTAAAATTGTGATGAGCCTTCACTTGCCTTCCAACTCAACTGCTATTCATTAAATAGAATGAATAATCTCTGCAGCAAAACTCAGAAAGAGAAGAGATGCATTGAGATGATGGAGGCCCATATCCACAGTAACTTTTGTGCACAGGAGTAAGAGAATCACTTTGGAGAATATATGAAATGATCTCTTTATTGGGTATTAGCAGAGGTTAGGTCACTGGATGAAAGCTGGGGTTTGGTTAGACCAGGAGATAAGAAAAATTGAGGTTAAGACAAATCTTAGTTAGATTAGAAGGGAGGAGGTAAGAAAGTGAGAGGAAATTACTTTTTGTGCTGGTGATCATGTAACCCTCATGTGGAAGCAGCTAAGTTGCACAGATGTTTACAAATATGATAAATCATATTTACTCACAAGATACAACTTCTTGTTGACTACTAAATTGTATTTGTATGAGTTTGGTTATGCTAAGTACTTATGTTCTGTTAAAAGACAATATAAGTGATATAAGGCTATAGTTCAAAAGTATTCCAGAAATTAAAAACCATTTATCTTCCCGGACATTTCAAAAAGCTCTCTTTGTATATCTAAAAGGAGTCTTAAATGCATCTGTTTGGGCTCTCCTACCAACTGGCAAAGGCACTAGATAGAATCACATAACTTCCTTAGATATCATATATAAAATGAGGTACTTCATTATTTTACTTATAAAATTCTATATGTATGCACATAATAAATTTATCATGCCCATAGAACATTATGTGCTCATGATAGAGATGTGAAATCAACCTCATGCATCCTGACATGTTTATAGTATCAACATTTAAGTACTTGTATGTAGATTTATTTTTCTTGTAGCAATAGTATACATGCATTTAAAGTAAAAAGGTTTCTGTGTTTCTTACATTCTTAAAGTCAGCTAGTTAAAGTAAAATTAATGAACTGGTAACTGTATTTAGCGTAAAATTAAAATAAATATGAAAAATGTAAGAGGTTGGTAACATCTATCTCTCCTGATCAAACATTAGTTTTTAGACAGACCTATTGAGACTTTTGAACTTTTGTGCCCGCTTACATAGTGTTTAGAACCATTGGCTGACTAGCAAAATTATTCAGTAGATTAATGAGGCAGATAAGTTACTTATGCTTTGTAAAAACTTTTTTTAACTCCTTCCCTTTCAAATTTTCAAAACTATATTTTCAAAGGTGTGATATGTAAAAAGAAACTTTAAAGGTTTTCATTGTTTTGCTTATATATCAAATCCTAAGAATACATCCAATGAGCTAGTAACTTTTATAAAACTGTGTTTACCTGTTAGTTGTCTCCTGTTGATCCTTGATAGCTTTCTGCATCAGGATGGGTCCATATGCACTTGTACTGAGAAGAGTTTTCCTTTGAGTGACTCAGTTATCTTCTTTGTATTAGATTCTTAGACGCCAAATTGTTAAATATAACATTAACTCTTTTTTAAAAATTATTTTTATCTGTTGATTGATCTTTATTTATTCATTTATTTATATGTGGTGCTGAGGATCAAACCCAGTGCCTCCCACATGCGAGGGAAGAGTCTACCACTGAGCCACAATCCCAGCCCCACATTAATTCTTTAATGGTATTTTTTTGAAGAACAAAGGAACTACTTTATTATAGTGCATACTTTATTATTATGCATATTGATTCTAAGAATCTCTCAAATTTAAAATACACAGAAATATAGGAGAGATATCTGTGAATTGTATATAAATGTGTATCTGTGTGTGTACATGTATATACACTCTCAGTCTTACTCCTTGCAGGTTTAGAAATTGATACTTAAAGTAACTGACCTGGGGAAGGTAGTGCAAGAGAGTGAATTAAGAGAAAGAAAAACTTGTTTTTTGATTTTTAATTCTAGACCTGCCACTTTTTCCTAAGTCATGTAATTTTAGAAAGTTAGCTAATTTAGTTTACTTAGTTTCCTCATTTTTAAATTGGGTATACTAATAATATTCAATGTAGGGCTGATAAGAAATAACATGTATGAAATACTTCAAATAAAAGTGCCTGATGTAACTGCATATGTATTTTAAAAAGGACCTCTTTCTTCCAATTGCAGCTGAAGCCTTTGTACCATTGCTCCAACCTTACAAAGAAAACATCTAGATCATTTGCTAAGGAAGTGGCCTACCTCCTTAGATGAGCTGACTCCTCACCTCCAACCTATGAAGGGGCAAAGAGTGTAATAAGCATTGGACATTTTCAGGAGAGTTCTATCAAGGAACTGTCAGTTTGAAATAACTCCCAACCTCATGAACCATAGCAGAGGTCAGATGTACCCTTCCTCACACTGAGTTTGACTTGCCATCCTTGGAGTCTGTGGTGATCAGATCCTGGAGCTTATCTCATGCTTTAATATACATATATGTGAGAAGTGTGCATACTTAGCTGTGGGAGGGAGTGTTTGGGGGACGCTGGGTGGCTTCAGAAACTTTCTACATTTCCATTTGAGATAAGGACAAAGATACATGAGTGGTTCTCATAAATTCGAAGTGCAAAAATAGATCAGAGTGGCCTGGGTGGCATTAGGCACTAGGCATATTTTATAAGGAAAAAGAGCATGTACCTATTTCTCATGGACCATTGTGAAGTAGGTGAGAGACTCACCAAGTTCAAGTCCTCTACAAGAAGACTGCCTGGAGAGGCAAGGTGATGTCCCAAAAAAAGAATAGAAAAGAATGACTACTGGATAACAAACGAAGACAGAAGGAACACAAATGACTGGATGAAATAAAACACAGTGTTGCAGAACTCATGAGAGGACTGGAGAAGCTTTCCAGTAGCACTGCAAGAAAAGTGACAACTCTAATCACCAAACTCAAGAATCTGCTAGAAACATTGCTCACTGTCAGAGGTAACAGGTGCTGCATTGTTACCTCTCCTCCTTCATATATTTCTCCCTTACCCCCTCAACCTAATGCCTCTCCCTCTGAAAATGGGTCCCTTGATGGTGTGTGAAGGAGGTTGAATCTGGCCACCTTACATTGACAAAAGGGAGGCTAACCACATCCTCCATTCTTGCCTCAGGCCTGCAAGCTCAAAGGGCCCAACAGGGTGAGCGAGACAGAGTGTTCTTTTTTTTTTTAAACTATTTAACTGGCAAATAACTAGTGTATACATTCAAGGTGTACAACATGTTAACTCACTGCACATATACACTGTGTACTGATTACAACAGGCAAATTAATGAACACACCCCTCATGACCCATAGTTACCACTGTGTGTGTGTATACACTTAAGATCTGCTCTTATGAAATTGCATGTAACAGTACAGAATTATTAACCACAGCCACCATGTTGTATATTAGCTATCACTTATCTACCATTTATTTTACACAGTTTGTTACCCTCCAGGTTGTGAAAACAATATTTATCTTTACTCTTTTGAGAAAGAGATCACATTCATACAACTTTTAGTACAAGGCATGATTATAATTGTTCTATTATTATTTTCTTAATCTCTTACTATACCTAATTTTTGTTATAGATGCATATGTACAGGAAAAATCATATTATATATAGATTTCAGGCATCCTCAAGGGTCTTGTAATATATTCCTTGTAGGGGAGGTGGGGATACTATACGACAAATCCCTATAAAAACATGAAAGTTTTTATCTTTTGAAAAAACTTTTTCCCATTTTCACCATTCTAGAGCTCCTGGCCACCACTATTCCACTTAAAAATTTCTGATAATCACCTTGGTATAAACCTATGCTAGTCATTTTAGTAGCTACTAGTCACAAACAATTATTTAAATTTAAATTCAAAATAACTAAAATTGACTAAGATTAAAAATGTAATTGTGGCTGTGGTTAATAATTCTGTGCTGTTACATGCAATTTTGTAATTCATCAGTTACATTTACCAGATTTCAAGTGCCCAATAACTTTGTTGAACAGTTATTTCAACAACTATTTTATTAAACAGTGCTGATATAAAGCCATTCTATTATATAACACTGGTTCTCTATATACGAATAATTGAAGTGAGAGTTTGCGTCTTCATTATTAAAAGTCACAAAAGTACTTTTGTTATTACTAGAGCATGAATGGATAGATAGCATAATTTTATGGAGTAGGATTAAATTATTAGAAAAAGAATAGTTGATCTTATTTCACTCGATGAGCTTATAAGTACTCAGTGTACTAATATCTATGACCAACTTAAAAGCATTGACCATTACTAGAAATAACAAAGATAAGGTTTAGTATGTATAAATCTATCTACCTCCATACCAATTTTTCAGAAAATTTTGGATGCAGTGAGAGAAAAATACCAAAGAACTATTAAAGATTTAAAACAATTAACATTTGTGATACTCTAAATATTTGGTTCAGATTTTTAAAATGATCCTAAAATAAATTTGCTACTGAAGTGTTGTAAATATTGAAAAAATATATTTTCATAGGGCTGAAAATTATTTACAAATCTATTTTTCCAAGTTTTTGTGAATTGTATTTTACTCTTAAGTGCTACAATAACCACTAACATGAATAATTTCAATGCTTGAAAATATTCTTAGACACTTATGTGTTGTAAAAATCAGTTTTCTTCTTAGGCATGTGCAACAACTAGAACAGAAGGCAATTAGATTTAGTCCAGTTACAAACCTATTTGTTCTCTTTTTATCTGTGATTTTCCCAAGATTTAATGTGACATATAAAAAACATAAAATTATATGAAATACTTCATCATAAACACCAACCTACAAAAAAGAAAGTTCTTAGCATATTACTCCACAGGGAAATAAGTGTAAGCTTTCTGCTGAAAACATATGGCAAGTCTACAAATAGTGCTTTTGCAGGTGTTTTAAATGGGAATAACGTAGCTTGTAAATCTTCTGGAAAACGATAGCATGGTAGTGCTAGAAATGCTAGAGCACTTGAGGTCCGACCTTCCACCCCCACCTTGACAGATGTGAAAATTGAGGTCCATTGTCGCTTTCCTTGGGTGGCAGTGTAACACAGGATTTAAGAATGTGGGATTAGAATCAGGGAAACTAAATCCATGCTATGACTCTGGCAGGTATTTACTGGGGAAAATTTGGGCATATTGCCTAATATTTCTAAGGTTTCAAATTCTTCCCTTGCTCATTTAGAATCATAATGTCATATGGACCTCATAAATTTCTGATGAGAAAGACCTTGTACATAACAAAATTTACCGTAACAATTATTGTTCTTCATCATTTAATGCTTTGAATTTCTGTATGACAGTGTGCTTAAGGTCATATGGCAAAGTGAGCAAAGTCATGAGCTGTTCACCTTCCTCTGTGTGACCTTCATGCAGGGATGTTGTGTTATCATATGTTGGCAGCCTGAGGTCAGCCTTGTTGGTGCTACTTTTCTGAAAGAAGATTTTTCATGCCAAGTAGGATTAAAGGGATGTCCATTCTGAGCTACATTTGCTTCCAGATTCCTCTTCCACACTCTCATGCTTTCCCCCAAGCCGGAGTTAATTCCATACTTCTTTTAGTCCCAAATCCTTCCCTTTTAAATTAGAAATTTTTCATGGGAAAACTACTATCTTATGCAAAGTTTTGTATGTAGGATTTTGTGCATAAAATTAGACTGAAAAAGTCATGAGACAAACTAAATATCAAATCAATATGAGCAGAACAGGAAACTAGAGGAATCTGAGACTAAACCAAAAACTGCTTGCTAGGAGTATAGCCTA
The DNA here is from genome assembly GCA_028644305.1 of Xerus rutilus. NCBI lineage: Eukaryota > Metazoa > Chordata > Mammalia > Rodentia > Sciuridae > Xerus > Xerus rutilus. Next base: position 66,471,298 of record CM053405.1, read on the forward strand.
TGTTGAGGAAATGAGTGGCCATGGCAGAGCATTAGAGCTGCTCCAGATTTAGCCTCCAAAATCCATGAGTCCAGGTATGCTTTAAGTAATCATCAGGCAGGAGGATAGAAGGAACAAATACATCCAATATATGAGGAGATATGACCTGACAAACTGCATACCGCCTGGAAACAGTGTTCAAGAACAGAAAGTTGAGAGCCATACAGTAGCCAGTATTGGATTCTAGGCAGTTAAAGATCTAGCCACACTAAATATCAGATTCCGGAAAAAGGGCCCTTGTGCCGAGGCTGTAGAGTTTATGTGTTGTACTGTAAGTGAAGCATGGGTCTCAGGTCTCCTGTGATCAGGAATGGGGCCCAAGTTCTATAGGAAGAGCTTGTGCCATGGGAGAATCTTGCCCTTGACCTCTCTTATTATACCTCAGCAATGAAGTCCAGCTGGTCTTCATACTTTGTGGGTTGTAGTTCTAAAATGGCCCTGCTCTTCAAATCTAGCTAACACATCTCAAAACTTCAGGTCACAAATGTGAATAATGAAAGATTTGTATTTTTTTTTAGTTCTAATTAGTTATACATGACAGTAGAATGCACTTTGACACACTATACATAAATGAAGTATAACTTCTCATTCTTCTGGTTGTACATGATGTAGAAACACACTGGTTGTGTAATCATATACGTAGTAATGTCGAATTCATTCTACTATCCCTCCTACCCTCACCCCCCCCTTCACTCCCCTCTGCCTAATCACAAGTACCTGTATTTAACTTATCAGCTATATCAAATTGTCATTCCTCTGGGGTCATGGAATATATCAACCAATCATGGCCTTTCCCTCATCCTATGTTTGTATTCTGGGGACTCTGTAGTAGCCTCACATTACCAGAGGAGAGGGATGACATAACCCTAAAACATTACTGTCTACTTGGCCTCCCATGTGATAAGCGTCCTTCTCTGTGGTCCTTGATCTTCAGTACACCCTCATACTGCAAGGCCCCTTGGCTAAAGAAGTTTTATATTCTAGTTTCACACTTTTGTATGCTAACTCCCTTCCCAATGTCAGTGGTATAGTCATTTAGAGACAAGAAAAGTGTATAAGTCTGCTTGGACTGCAGTAATGAAGTATCACAAGGTAGGTGGCTTAAAAACAATTCATTTTCTCACAATTCTGTAAGTTAGAAATCTGACATAAAAAATGTCAGCAGGGTGGATTTCCTCTGAGGGTTCTCTTCTTGGCTAGATATGGCCATCTTCTCCCTACATCTTGATATGGTCTTTTCTCTGTACATCTATGTTCAAATTTTCTCTTTCTGTAGACTCCAGTCAAATTGAATCAGGGACTCCCACCTAGTGATTTCATTTTAATTTAATTACCCCTTTAAAGGCTGTATCCCTAAACTCAGTTTTATTTTGGGATCTTAGGGTTTAGGATATCAACGTAAAAATTAGGAGGACACTATGCAGAACCTACAAGTATTGTGGGAAGCAGAAGACACTGAATTTCTCTCTCATACATTACATGAATTAAACTCCAGAGTGCTAGGTATGACCTCTTTGACTAAATACTCTATGCTGGCATTTATTCTTTTCTTGAAGCCATTAGCTACAGGGAAATCCAATATGTCCATATTTTATATAAAATCATAGTTTTATGTAAAGCTTTTGAGTTCTCTAAATCCTAAGTAGAGGATTTTTTTTAAACTAAAAATCCAAAACCTAATTTTAATTTTTTTCCTTCTAGAGGAGACATTGTCCATGTCTGGAGACATTTTTGGTCCTATAAGATTCTATCTGTAATAAGTTGTTCCAGGAAGCCTCATACAAATACATATAGGAAGAAATAATATAATTTCTATTCACATGGTTTATGTCCAGTTGGCTATGACTCTTGAAAAAAAATTTAAACAAACATTCCATATTTGATCAATTAAAGAGATGTTATTTGCAACTAGTTAGAAGAGACCAGGGATACCACAAACATTCCTGCAATGCCCAGGACAGCTCCCACACAAAAGCCTGTCCCGCCCCAAACATCACTAGTGCCCCTCATGAGAAGCTGATGACATCTTAAGGGTTAGGATAGCCTAGTCCTGACATCACATCATCCATCTGATACATCATTCATGAGGTATTAGATGCCATAAAGATTAATGATCATGAAAAGCAGCAAGGCTACAGAAAATGTTAGGGAAAATATGCTCTTCTGTTTTATATGTGAAAATATATTTCACTACAAGAAGCTACAAACAAGCAAGTAGGGCACATCATCAGAAAACTTGTGATGGTATATGGATGAGAAATTAAGTAGAGAAGATGCATTCTGTAAATTTACACTCCCTAATGGACTTTATTGCACTCATATTCGTCAAGGAAAAAGGAGAACAGAGCTTATAGAACAAGGCAGGGGCCTCAGAAAATATTACAATGAGGATGAGTGCTTCTCCATTCCATATTTATCAGTTTAACAATGTTTATTTCAAAAAGCACCAAACAACTGGGCTTCAAAGGAAGGCTTTATCATCAAACCATAGAAGCTCAGCAACACAAAATCTTGTAAGACACCCATTTTACACGGTTGTGTTATATTTCTTTTTTTTTTTTAACATTTTTTTTTTAGTTGTTGATGGACATAATGTCTTTATTTTATTGCTTTGTATGTGGTGCTGAGGATCGAACCCAGGGCCTCACGCATGCGAGGCAAGCGCTCTACCGCTGAGCTACAATCCCAGCCCTGGTTGTGTTATATTTCTTAGTGCTAATTTTATTTATGGATAACTGACTTAAAAGTCTTACCTCTTGGCTCCTTGATATTTTACCTACAGTAATCTTTTTCTATATTTATATCTCAGATGTTCTCTGGGAGATAGTTTCACTGTGTATTGGTTACAAACTCATCTGAGTCCAGTGACAGATTACATTCACATATAAAATGCTGCATGAAGCTAACAAATAGCTGGAAAACAGCAACAAGACTAAGATGCATTGAGTTAACCCCCAAGAAAGTTGCTTGGATCAGATCCATCTCCATTGTGCATACCCATTTGTATGGCAGATGAGGGACTCTGAAAGGCAGCCCAACTTGGGTTATACACATTGGGGTCACATGACACACTGGGTCAAAGTGTTAAGGATGTCCTTTTGGGGGAGGAGAAAGAGTCTAGAACATAACCCCCTATTCCAGCCACCTCCCCTCTTAGGATGATGCATTTCCTGCCCATGATACATTTATTCTGGAGAACTACAATCAAGAAAGAGTGGGGGGGGCTGGGATTGTAGCTCAGTGGTAGAGCGCTTGCCTCACATCCATGAGGCCCTGGGTTCGATCCTCAGCACCACATACAAAGCAATAAAATAAAGACATTATGTCCATCTACAGCTAAAAAAATATTTTTTTTTAAAAAAAGAAAGAGTGGGATGGGGAGTTTGGGCACAGTGGTGCATTACCTGTAATCCTAGCAGCTCTGGAGGCTGACGTATGAGGATCTCAAGTTCAAAGCTAGCCTAGCAAAAGTGAGGCACTAAGAAATTCAGTGAGACCCTGTCTCTAAATAAAATACAAAATAAGGGGGTTGTGGCTCAGTAGTAGAGTGCCTCTGAGTTTAATATCAGATTACTCTTTCATACAGACAAAAGAAAGAGGAGAAACTGGGTGGGTCCAAGGACATCCCAAGAACTTCCTTGAACTCTCTCCCAAGATCGCTCAGATTTGTCAGCAACAGCAGTTTGCCACATTTGAAAATTATTCATTTCTGTTTTCTGTGATCACTAACTCTTACTCTTTCATATCACATCACCTCACTGCAACACATTAAGGTATCCAAATCATTGACCTTACAATTTTGTCTTTATTAGTTCCTTTCTGTTCTCATCTTACAAAGTTGAATTTATTATTATTATAATTACTTGATGTAAATATTTCACCTACTCTGCTTTTCTTTTCACCCTTTAATATCTAAGTTCATAGTGTATATCCTCCCACCGATCATAACTGACAGAAAACCACCCCAAGTTGACCAATTATATTCATGACCTTAATGCTAAAATGGACACAAAGAACAGACCACCAACACACCCCGTTAATTCTAATTCCATACATAACAAGAAGTTTCCATTTCTCTCAACCATCATTGCTACTGCCTAACCTAAAAAGTCATCTTCTCTCATCCAGGTACTGTTTTAGATTTTGAAATTTCTATCCTCCTTGTGCTCTCTAATTTTGAATTCCACAGAGAAAGCCAGAGCAAATTTTTATTAGTTCAGAATAATTTTTAATAATATAGAATATTACATAATTTACTTATTTTTTTTCTTACACTACCCCACTCACTGTGGTATTCCATATTTTCTTCTATTTTTTAAATTATTTTCTAAATTATTTATTTATTTGTTTGTTTGTTTGAATCAATTACATGACAGGAGAATACTCTTCAATTCATTGAACACAAATGGAGTTTAATTTTTCACATCTCTGTTTGTACACAAAGTAGGGTCACACCATTCCTGCAATCATACATGTATCTTGGGTAATGATGACCATCTCATTCCACAATCTTTTCTGCCCCTATGTCCCCTCTTCTTCCCTCCCTCCCCTTTGGTCAATCCAAAGTTCCTCTACTTACCCCATGTGCCCCCCTCATGGATTAGCAATGTTATCAGAGAAAACATTCAGCCTTTGTTTTGGGGAGATTGGCTTACTTTGCTTAGCATGATATTCTCTAACTCCATCCATTTACCTGAAAATGCCATAATTTTATTCTTTTTCTATTGCTGAGTAATATTCCATTGTGTATATATACCACAGTTTCTTTATCCAGTCATCTATTGAAGAGCATCTAGTTTGGTTCCACAGTTTGGCTATTGTGAATTGTGCTGCTATAAACATTGAAGTGGCTGCATCACTGTAATAGTATGCTATTCCTTTGGGTATAGACCAAGGAGTGGGATAGTTGGGTCAAATGGTGGTTCCGTTTCAAGTTTTCCAAGGAATCTCCATACTGCTTTCTAGATTGTTTGCATCAATTTGCAGTCCCACCAACAAAGTATGAGTGTGCATTTTCCTCCACATCCTTGCCAACACTTATTGTTGCTTGTATTCTTGACAACTGCCATTCTGATTGGAATGAGATGAAATCTTAGTTTTGATTTTCATTTCTCTAATTACTAGAGATGTTGAACATTTTTTTCTTATATTTGTCAATTGTATATCTTCTGAGAAGTGTATGTTCAGCTCCTTAGCCCATTTATTGATTGGGTTGTTTGGTTTTTTAAAGTTTTTGATATATAAAATTCTTTATATATGGTGGTGGAGTGCTATATCTGAAATGCATTTGACAAAAATTTGCTCCCAAAATGTAGGCTGTCTCTTCACTTCATTGATTGTTTCTTTGGCTGAGAAGAGCTTTTTAGTTTGAATCCATCCCATTTATTTGATTCTTGCTTTTATTTCTTGTGCTTTAGGAGTCTTGATAAGGAAGTCAGGGCCTAATCCAAAATGAAAATTTAGGATTTTTTCTTCTATTACGCGTAAGATATCTGGTCTAATTCGTAGGTCCTTGATCCACTTTGAGTTGAGTGTTGTGCATGGTGAGAGGTAGGGGTTTAGTTTCATTTCGATGCATATGGATTTCTAGTTTTCCCAACACTGCTTATTGAAGAGGCTGTCTTTTCTCTAGTGTGTATTTTTTGTGCCTTTGTCTAGTATGAGATAACTGTGTTTATGTGGGATTGTCTCTGTGTCTTCTATTCTGTACCATTGGTCTACAAGTCTACTTTGATGCCAATACCATGCCATTTTTGTTACTATAGCTTTGTAGTATAGTTTAAGGTCTGGTGTTGTGATGGCTCCTGCTTTACTCTTCTTTCTTTGGCTATTCTGTGTCTCCTATTTTTCCAAATGAATTTCATGATTGCTTTTTCTATTTCTATAAGGCATGACTTTGGGATCTTAATTGGAATTGCAATGAATCTGTATAGCACTTTGGGTATTATTATCATTTTGACAATATTAGTTCTGCCTATCCAGCAGCATGGGAGATCTTTCCATCTTCTAAGGTTGTCTTCAATATCCTTCTTTAGTGTTCTATACTTTTCATTGTAGAGGTCTTTCTACAATGTTAAATTGATTCCCAAGTTTTTTTTTTTTTTTGAAGCTATTGTGAATGAGGTAGTTTTTTAAATTTCCCTTTCAGAAGTTTTATTACTAATGTACAGAAATGCATTTGATTTATGGGTATTGATTTTATATCCTGCTACTTGGCTGAATTTATTTATTAATTCTAGAAGTTTTCTGGTGGAATTTTTTGGATCCTCTAAGTATAGAATCATATCATCAGCAAATAATGATAGTTTGAGTTCTTCTTTTCCTATTTGTATCCCTTTAATTTCTTTTGTCTGTCTAATTTCTCTGGCTAGAGTTTCAAGGACTATGTTGAATAGAAGTAGTGAAAGAGGGATTCTCTGACTTTTTCCAGTTTTTAGATGGAATCCTTCCAATTTTTCTTCATTTAGGATGATGTTGACCTTGAATTTAGCATAGATAGCTTTTACAATGTTGAGGTATGTTATCCATGCATCATATCATTTAGTCTCCAGGTGTTGGAGTAGCTTCTATTTTTTATTTTATTGATTTCTAATTTCATTCCATTATGGTTAGATAGGATGCAGAGTAGAATCTCTATTTTCTTGTATTTGCTAAGACTTGCTTTGTGGCATAACATATGGTCTATTTTGGAAAAGGGTCTATATGCTACTGAGAAAAAAGTATACTCATTTGTTGATGAATGGAATATTCTATACATGTCTGTTAAGTCTAAATTATTGATTGTTTTATTAAGTTATGTAGTTTTTTTTGTTTAGTTTTTGTTTTACAGATCTAACCAGTGGTAAGAGTGGTGTGTTAAAGTCATCCAGTATTGTTTTATTGTGGTCTATTTGATTCTTGAAGTTGAGACCGGTTTGTTTAATATACATAGATGCTCCATTATTTGGGGCATAGATATTTAAGATTTTTATGTTTTGTTGATATATATAAAGTAGTATAAAATGTCCTTCTTTATCCCTTTTCCGTAACTTTGGTTTGAAGTCCACTTTACCTGATATGAGGTTGGAAACCTCTGCTTCTTTACACTATCCATGTGAATGATACATTTTCCCATCCTTTCACCTTCAGTCTGTGGAAGCCTTTTCCTGTGAGATTAGTCTCTTAAAGGCAGCATAATGTTGAATCTTTTTTAATCCAATTTGCCAGTCTGTCTTTTTATTGATGAGTTTAGGCCATTGACATTCAGGGTTATTATTGAGATCTGGTTTGTATTCCTGGTCATTTTGGTTTATTTTTGGTTTTTAACTTGACTTGGTTTCTCTTTTGATTGACCTTTCCTTTATTGTAGTTCCTCCCATTGCAGATTTTCATTGTTGTTTTTTTGTTTTCTTCTCATGGAATATTTTGCCAAGAATGTTCTATAGTGCCAGCTCTCTCATTGTAGATTCTTTTAATTTTTGTTTTTCATGGAAAGTTTTTATTTTGTCAGCAAATCTGAAGCTTAATTTTGTTGTATATAAGATTTTGGTTGGCATCCATTTTCTTTAAGAGCTTGATATATTTTGCTCCAAGATCTTCTGGCTTTGAAGGTCTGGCTTCAAAAATCTGCTGAGATTCAAATTGGTCTCCCCCTATATATAATCTGATTTTTCTTTTTAAAGCCTTTAAACTTTTATCCTTATTATGTATGCTAAGCATTTTCATTATAATGTGCAGATATGTTACAATTGGTGTAGATCTGTTGTAATTTTATACATTTGGTGTCCTGTAAGCCTCTTGTATTTGGTTTTCTACTTCATTCTTCATGTTTGGGAAATTTTCTGATATATTTCATTGAAAAGTTTGTGTATTTCTTTGGTTTGAAATTATGTGCCTTCCTCTATCCCAATAAATCTTAGATTTGGACTTTTGATGTTATCTCATCATTCTTGGATATTCTGTTCATGGTTTTTTACCATCTTCACTGTGTGGTCAACTTCATTTTTGAGATTATATATTTTGTCTTCATTGTCTGAGGTCCTGTCTTCCAAGTGATCTAGTCTATTCGTAATGCTTTCTATTGAGGTTTTTATTTGGTATATTGTTTCCTTCATTTCAAGGACTTTTTTTCCCCCCAGAAACTCTATCTCTTTCTTGAAGTAATCTTTTGCTACTTGTATGTACTCTCTTATCTCTTTGTTGGCGTGTTCAATGGTGTCCTGTATTTGCTCTCTTTTCTCTTTGTTAGAGTGATAAATTTTTGCCTGTATTTTTCACTTAGGTCATTCTTTAATTCATAGATCATTTTAATTATATACATTCTGAACTTTTTCTCCAACATTTCATCCACTGTGCTGTTAATGGATTCTATTATTTCAGTATCTTGGTTTGTTTGGGGCACTTTGTTCCCATGTTTTCTCAAATTGTTTATGTGTCTTCCTCTCTTGCAGTGCAGATTTGAGGTATTGCAGTTTCTACCTTATACTCTTGTAGTATTCCTACAAGTTACCAACACCTTAACTTTAAGGGGCAGATCTGTATTTACAGCACCCAATGCAGCTAGTATGCAAACATACATCAATTAGCTCCTATTTAGAGATTTACAGTTTTGTCACTATAAACAGAAATGATGAGATTGGTTATCTTCTACTATATTTCCAGTAGGTTTTCATAAAGATTTACAGTTTCTAATAATGGACAGAGAGAGAAAGGGGGTTGGGATGTGATGTTTTTGATGTAGGGTGTGAGACTATAGAGGTATTATAGGATGAGTGAAAGGGAAGGAAATCAAAAGAAGTTGACTGTTAGCAGGAAAAAAAAAAGAGAGAGAGAGGCAACCCCATGCAAGGCTCCCAATTACCTCTGCAACAGAATGGTTACTGTTAGTACACTTAGGAAGGATACCTTTGGTGCAACCAGGCCCACCTAGACCTTGGTGACAATCTTCCAGGTCTTGGTTATTGTCTCTACATGGAAGTGGCCACGTCTCTAGTTGGTAATGGCAGTACCATCAAGCCTTTATATAGCCTGATATTAGGCTTTCATGCCCCAGTCAGTGTCTTTAGATAAAAGCGGCCTCAACTAAAGATGGTAGAGGCAGCAATAGAGATAACCCCAGATGGCAGTAGAGGTGCCAAAGATGGAGGCCACTGCTTTTAGAGTGGCTGGAAGTATGGGCTGTGTGATGGTGTTAAGCATCTGCTCTGTCACGGCAACAGGCAGCTGATCCTGTCCCTTGACCACGGTGTTGATTATCACGGAGGAAGGGCGATGGTGGTAGCTGCAGTGTCCCAAGATGGAGGCGTTTGGCGCGAGACCTCATGTTGGTGGATAGGGAAGTCCTGTGCGGAGTTCCTCTGGGGGTGGGAGGATTCCTCTCCACAGGGGACTCAGTGTTTGGGGGGGTAGTGTTCCTCTTGATCACGTTTCTTACTTCCTGGCTGATAAATTCTATTCAAGATTCATCAAAAATATAAAAGACTTGTTTTGCTATAAATGTTATATCCATTCCTAATAGAATGAAAGAAACGATCCATTTTTTCCAATTTTGCTTTAGATCCCAACCTCTATTTACTATTTTATTTATCTCTTAAGTTCTGGCATCATTATATCTTGCCCTTTATTTAAAAAAAATTATATCAAAAACTCTATGTGCTAATTAAAATTGTCCCATTTTTCTGTTCCCCATATAAAGTAAACATTCTACTTCTTCATCTCCTATTGATTGTTCAGTTCCCAGAATCATGTTTCTGTTTTCCCTATCATTCTGAAATTATTTTGTCAAAATAGAAAAGCCGCTTCCATTTTATCAAAAATATTCACACTCCTGCATCCCTATTTTTCTTGATATTTTACAACTGTTAGTCAAGTTCTGTTTGGCTTCTTATTGTTGTAAGTCATGTCTTGTGGGTGTGCTAGACAAGTTGGGGTCCCGAGAGATGAAAAGGGGTCTTCGGGAAAGATGAAGTGGGGTCTCACGGATGAGGTTTTGGGGTGACGGTCTGCGGAGTCACTCAACCCAGACTCTGGGGGTAGGTAAGATTGCTCTGCCTGAGCGAAACACAGAACCCTTTTATTCCAGCAAGTACAGAAGCTTATATAGGGTCCTTGGACCAATCATGGCCCCGAGGTTACAACCAATGAGACACGCTCTGCCAGAGCGTGGGGTTTATCAGCATAAAATGGGAAAATAGGGAAGGGAGAGGATGAAGTTATGGGGAGTGATCCTACAGCTTCTCTTTCCTCTCTTGGCATCTCTGACATCTTATTATCTTGATTTTCCATGTAGTATTCTGCCTTCTCTCTTTTCTTTCATATTTCTTTTCTAATCACTCTCTACCTGAGAACTCTTTTGTTCTTTCTCCAAACTCTCCTTATAACCTCAGGACCACTTAAGTGTCATTTCATTGCTGATGACTGTCAAATTCCACTCCCAATCTCTCTTGACTTCTAATGTATCTAATTGCCTACTCAACTTTAATGTTTGGATATCCACTATTAAACTATTCAAAGCAGGATCCCCATCCATCCTTCCCTATATCATAGAAACAAAATGAATTCTCATCTTTTTAGTTTAGCCCAAAATCCTAAGGCTATCTTTTATTTTAATTCAATATTTTTCATATTTTTTTCATTTTTTCTTTGTTCTAATTAGTTATACATGACAGCAGAATGCATTTTGATTCATTGAACACAAATGGAGCACAACTTTTCCATTCATCTTTGACTCCTCACTTCCTTTGTCATTAATTCCAAGTGCACAGACCACCAGCAAACCCTGTTAAATCCAATTTCAAATATATCTAGAGGTTTCAATTTCTCTCTATCATCATTGTCACTACTAATCTAAATAATCTTATCCTCTCATCTGGGTACTGTTGTATTCACTGAAATTTCCATTTTCCTTCTTGCCCACTCTAATTTGATTCCATCAAGAAAGCCAGAGTAATTTTTTTATTGGTTCAAAACAATTTTTAATAACAAAAAATATTACATAATTAACCTATAAGTTATTTCTCTCTACTTAAATAAAAAAAATCAAACTCTTACCAGGATAGAAAATACTTTGCAAAATTTGTCCTTGCTTCCCCCTCTTTAACTTCATCTTGTATCATTCTCCTACTTCCTTAATATGCTGGACAGAAGCCTGTTTTTTGTTGTAATATGCCAAGGAGTTTTCTACTTTAGGCCTTGACATTTGCTTCAATTCTGGCTAGAATGTCTTCCTATTCATTTCCAATGGCCGACTACATTTTTTTTTTTTTTTTTGCCAATCTTAGTTAAAAGGTTGTTTGTGCTGAGAGGCTTCATCTGATTACTCTAGTGCTTTATTGAGCTCTCTCATCAATTACTCTAGCACATTATCTAGTTTAGTTTTCCTTGCAAACACTAACACATTCAGCAATTATATAATTTACCTACATGCTCATTGTATGTTTCTTCACCTACTAGGAAATAAATTTATGCAACAGATATGCACTCATTTCTTAGCATTTAGTACAGAATTTAGTCCAGTTCCTGATGTAAATTGAGTGCCAGTAGCATAAACTTGTGATATTTATCAAACCCAGGGGATCATACATGCTAACCAAGCACTCTATCATTAAGCTACATTCTCAGCCTCTAACTTTAAATTTTGTTTCATATATTATTTAAATTATAAAAATTAGATTTATCATCTCTGCTATCCTGGAATTTTATTGTATAACTGATTGAAATTCTCCTAAATTTTACCTTGCTGGATTATTATTCATAATAGTGGTATTTTGACATATATCTCTACAGTAAGAATAGAAATATACACCTTCTATGAATATGCAGCATAGATTCATGAAATTTCCATGAGTATATTTTTTGTTCACTTTTTATTCCAAAAATTCTGTATAAAGTACCTGATATCTAGTAATTCTCAGTAAATGTTCCTTAAAATAATGGGTGAACTATTCTTAATACAATGCTTTCTCTTATTCTCTTCTTTTCACCTGGAATATCTCAATCTATAAAAACCACATATAAAGATGATATTTGACTTCTGTGACTAATTCAAATACTACATCCTCCGTTACTCTTACCCAGGCTCTCAGCTAGAACTGATCTCTCTCCCTTGAACATGAACAGTTTCTTTGTCTATATTTTTAGATAATTTGAAGATTTACATACATCTCTAAGAAATATTGCAGAAAAAATCCTTTGCACCATTCTGTGGTAATATTTTAAATAATGATAGCATAATATCACAACTAAGAAATTGATATCAATGAAATCCATTGACCTTATTCAAATCTCACCAAATTTTTACAGATTTGATTCTTTGAAATTATACCCATTTGTAGAATTCCATGAATATCACCGTAGTAAAGGTATGCAACAGTTCTATTGTAAATATTATTCCTTGTGCTACTGTTTCATAGCCATGACTGTATCTTTCTCTGTATACCTCCTCAATTCTTGGCAAGCACTATCCTATTCATCTCTATAATTTTGTTATTTCAATAATGTAATACAAATGGAATCATGTAGTAGTTAACCATTTGCGAATGGAATTCTCTTTAGATGCATCAAAGCTTGTATAATACATCAAGAATAAATCTTTTTATGGTGGGTCTTTAGTACTGGAAAATTGAGAGTTTCTACTCACCCTGGAGACTGAAACTGGCAGCTCTGAGGCCACAAAATGAATATATTAAATTACAACATAAATGTTATGGACATTGTTTGATTACCATGAAAAAAAGAGAGAGAAAAAGAAGGAAAGTTAGGAGGCTCATGAACATTCAAAGAAGGGGAAAAAAAAAGTTTGGCCTGAAGGCTAAGCTCTACTATAAACAGTGCCATGCTGAGAAAATACAAGTGAAAAAGACTATCAAGATGCATGAAAAGAGAAACACCAAACAAAGGAATGATGAAAAAACTCCATAGGGAGCAGTACCTGCCTATCTCCTGGATAGAGAAAGACAGGCGAGCAAAAGCACTTTCCAACATAATTAAACCAAAACTAAAAAAGGAGGCAGGAAAATGGTAAGTCTCCCTTCCCAAAGTTCCTAAGTTCCTGCCCAGAGAGAAACAGAAGTATTAAAAATGATTCAATCAGGAAAGAGAAAAAAGAAAGTATGGAAGAGGATTGTTACTCAAGTCTGCATTGTTGGAGATGGCTTGACAAGAACTCTACCTAAGTATTAAAGATTCATTAGACCAATGTGCTTACATTTCAAGAGAGCCCATGTAACACATCCTGAACTGAAAGCCATCTTTTACTTACCAATATTTGGTGTGGAAAAGAGTTCTTCATCCCCAGTATATACAACTTTGGGTGTTATTACCAAAGGTACAATTATTGAGGTGATGTGAGTGATCTGGGCCTTATAACACAAGGATGCAAAGTTATTTGGGGGAAATAAGCCCAAGTTACTAACAATCCTGAAAAGGTTGGATGCATAAATACAGTCTTACTGGTTTGACAGCAGTTTTCCACTTCTTATGAAGATTACAAATTGATCAAGAAAACCATAATTACTGTGATGTTTCTGAATACTGCCAAAAAAATGAAAAAAAGAATAGATGCTTTTTATTGTTGAGTAGTACCCTATGATATGAATGCACAGTGGTTTATTTAATCATCAACATATTGAAGGATTTTTGAGTCATTTTCCATTTTGAAATATTATAACCAAAGCTACTATGAATATTTATGTACAGGTCTTTGTGTGAATATAAGTTGCAATAGATGCTTTAAACATTTTTAAATTATGAAAGTAATAAAATAATGCATGCTGGTGGCAAAGGAGACTTGACTCTCAAAGATAATAGTATCCATAAAGATAGGTATTGCACTTTCAAATATAAAAAAAAATGTTCCTTTTTTATTCTGACATTTCTGCTTTTTATTTTTTTAAACATGCCCCCAAATTTAACCTTGTATTTAAAAAAATTACCAAAAACTACCTTCCTCAATGATTTTACTAGTCCAGAATTTTCATAATAAAATATGTTCAATATTGCAAAATCAAATGCATTATATTTATACTTGGCCAAGACACCTAAACCTTGTTATTATTTATAAAACCAATCTTGTGGTTCTTATGGCTGAAATTTGTATTTTTCTTCTGGTTTTTATTATTAACATTTATTTCATATGGAATAAAGTATACAACTTGTTTGCTAACGCCTTCATAATGAACTCCTGAGTCAATCAACTTTGGTTCTATTTAAAGAAACAATATTGTGATCATGGGCATTTGTGTGTTCAGATACAATACAGATATTTAAAAATGCAGTCAATCTAGTAATTATTTGCCATACATTATAAAGAACATACTGTTTTCTGTGGCATTTTATTGAACAACTAAAGTGTCAATTATTTCTAGACAACAAAAGTTACTATTGATTTTGGTGTTTTTAAGTTGCTTCTCAGTCAAGAAGACATCCTTTATACTACGTTTTCTTCAAGAATGTCTGCTGCAATTTTCTAAATGAGATATAATCTTTGCTTTGTAAGTAACTTAAACAATGAGTCCACTCCATGTATATCACTTTACCTCAATACACCCCTATTTTTTTTTACTTATTCTACTTAGACATGCATGACAGTAGAATGCATTTACTCTCATTTTTATTACTTCTTAACCAATATTTCCATCTAACCTTGATTTAACTTTATGAAATTCATTTTCTATTCTCTCTACTCAGCCAAAATGATAATCCTGAGTTTGATGAAACTAGTTTCCTTATTCCATGATAATAATACTACTACTATTAATAATTTTAATAACAACATCTATAATAATGCACCTGACACTATTGGCAACATTGGTTACCAACTCCATGTGAACATTTTTTTTCCCATCAATGGTATCCAGAATAGTTTCTTGTTAGCCTAATTAAAATGCCATCTATGGGAAAAGATTAAGATTGTGTTCTGTGACCATCAATGGGGACCCTAGAAGGGGCCAAGTACCAAAAAGAACAGTAAGGTCAGATCCATTACTGTGTTTCACATGTTAATAAATTCCTAAAATATGTCCTAAATAAATGAATCATCCCTATGTAACATCAAGTACTGCTATTTACTGGCACAAGAGACCCTGACTTCATTCACATTCCTCCAAAATAAGCGTCACTCCTATCCTCAAAAAATTTGCACAGAATTAATAAAAAATCTATTAGAAAAAAATAATTTCAGAATGGATAGGCTAAGGTAGATGAGTCGGTTAGATCCACAGAAAGTAAAATGTTAACTTGATATGTAATCATCTTAAAATCTTTTAAAATGCTTCATTCTGAATATTTGGTATAGATTTATCTTGACCTAAACTCTCCTATTTAAATACAGATTGGAATGGAATATTTTGCTAATCTTCTGGGTCACATCACTTTCCTTTTCAGTGACACCCTTGATATATCTTAGGAAAATAAATTCAGATGCCAGGAATAAAATCTCAGTCAAAAAATGAAAGGCATCTTTACTAAGAAACAAAAAACTAAATAATACTTTTTTCTTCTCATGGATTGATACAGAACCATTTCCACTATTTTGAAAATGGAAGCCATCAAAGTGAGATATTATCCTGTGCAAAAGGAGAAAAACACAACCTTGGGTACATATGATGTTCACTTTTATCTAATAGAGTTAATATAAACCTTTGCATCTGTAATACTGAAAAAATGAAATTAAAACAATGAGTATAAAGCATTGAAGCTCCTCGAATGACAATGACCCCTTTGGCCATGCCTTTCTCTCCTACCCCCATCTTATTTTTACATATCCCCCAACATAATAAGCCTGCCACCACTAATGTTATAAAGTAGTAATTGTTCCTAATTGGTAGGGAGGCGACAGACCATTCTGGTAATGTTGTGAAACTGTAAGAAAGGAGGAGTGAGAACATTCACAGGCCCAGCAGTAATTATCCACTAATTTGGCCTGTTTGTGTGGGGACAGCTCATTATAGCCCTTAAGAAACCTCAGAATAAAGAGGGAAAGTAGGTAGGAGGCAAGGTTAAATAATTAGTGTTCAGCAGATTTTTTTTAAAGATTCAAAGAATAGGATTAAGGGTGGGAAATGTGACCAGGGTAACAATTACGAAATGGTAGAACATTCTGAGCCGACTGGGTTTTATGTATTTGTGGGAGTAGGAGTATATAAGGAACCTATATTATAATATGAAAAATGACATGTCACTTTATTACACTCTTTCAATTGTAACCCTAATTATCCCCTTACATTTTATGGTGCCAATCTCATGCTCAAAAAGAGATTTATTCTCATAAGTGCTAAAAAGATATTCAGTTTTCATAAAATAATGTGTAAGAAAGTTTTCACATCATATTACACTTAGCATTTGTAAATTTGTTTTAGGAGTTAAAATGTGCATTTATGAACCTACATACAGATAACATAGTATAGACTTTGCAAAGAAATAATCATTCAACTATAACTTTGTTAGTAATTCTGAATTCCTAGATAATATAGATGCATATACACACACACATATATTCATATACATAGTAACTTCATTTCAAGTGTAAGTATGCTTGCCTTTGGTTGTATGTGAATATGACATATGTATGCATACATAAATGTGTATAGATACACCTACTCATATGTTTGGTAAATAATCTATTTGTATCAAATTGTATTTAGTGTTTCAAAGATTTTCTGAGGGCATAGTTTTAAAATACCTTTATAAAAAGCAATATTCTCTCAACCAGCTCATCTGACATGATTTTTGTGTACCTAATAAAATTAGGTACACAAAAATCATACATTTTTGTATACCTAATAAAAAATGAAATAAAATGATTTACTCTGAAAAGATCTATATATGCCTTAAAAATATACTCATTAAAGGACTTTGGGTTAAGTTCTAGGATATTATAAACCCCATCCCTTTGTTGAGAGGTGAAAATCTACCCTGCTCTATAATATAGAAATAAAGTGTGGAACCAATCCAACAGATTTAGGCTGGAATATATTAATGTTGCAAAGGGTATATATTTTATTTACACATGCTTTAAATAATTTTACTCTATTGGAATTCAAAATAAATTTCCCTAAATTAAGAGGTCAGATGGAGCTGGGCATCATGGCACGTACCTATAATCCCAGTGACTCAGGAGGCTGAGGCAGGCAAGTTCTAATTTAGCCTAAGCAATTCAGTGAGATTCTCAGGAACTTAGTAAGACCTTATCTTTAAAAAAAGAAAAAAAAAAACCAAGGATGTATAGATTAGTGATAAATTCCTTCTGGATTCAATCCCCAGTACCAAAAAAGAAAAAAAAAAGTTAGAAAATCATTCTTCTATTCATTCACAAGGGAAATTATGGTGCCAATATGAGTAAATTATTGTAGAATTACCACCAATTTTTCTGAATGTTTAAAAAACAAGCTACAAACCCTGCCTACAAATAAGCATTTTCTTAATTTACAAACAATATGACTGCAATGAATTGATGATTAAATTCATTATTGTCATTTACTTTGTCTTTGAAAACATGTGATGATATCATCCATTGAGTGACATGTTTCTGGCTACTTAGCAACACCTGCAGCTTGTTACATAAAAAGCTGAATAAAAAAGAATTTACTTCCTTATTGTCCTCATAAATATTTTTAATATTCCATTAGAGTAGTAGTTTTCCAAATTATTTTTCTCAGAATCACTCTGAAGACGACCAACAACTCAATGCCATGTTCTCAATTTGTATTCTACTCTTATTCAATACTTTCTACAGAAACATCAAAAATGCCAAAATTTTGTCTATCTTCTGAAATAATTGTGACACAAAAGTGAAGAAGAAGGCATTCCATTAACCATTTTTTTTCTAAAAATTGCTCACTACTATTGAACTCCAATTTCTAAGGACATATTATTGTGTAAATGCTCAATGCACAATCTTAGCAACATTTTAGAAAATAATGACTTGACATTGAAGGGATGTTTTCTGTTTGATAATAATATTTCCTCTGATATAAATGGTCAGAGATTTATTATGTATTATCTGATTCATTAGAATTGTCACTGATAGTTTTACTGCCCATAAACTTCCTATCCTCATTGTAATATTTCTTATGCGTATGATTGATGCAAGTAATGTATTTTGCAGTTCTAACTCCGTATTATCACAAATGATTACTGTGGTGTATATACCAATGGTCACAAAATATTCTGTGTGTATTGTTAATGTATTTTAACATGTCTTGCTGTTGGCCCAGGGCCATGTACCTAGTTCTGACTAATGGGTTTAAAGTGCAAATGTTAAATTTGTACTTCCAGAAAAATTGAAAGAGAGTTAGAATAACTTACTCTGTGTTATAACCTATTTTGAGAGGCCTGAAATTTCCAAGAATACATGGTACCATTGCAACATACAGTGAACTAGATTCTAGTAATATCCTAAAATACAGTTGTCCTGGAGGGTCGACCAACATGTGATGGATTTTACATGGTGAGGAAAAAAAAAACACTTTACTTGGACTTACATGATTAATATAGGTCCTAAAGTTTATTGATGTAGCAACAACTCCCAATTGACTTTGCATCATCACCCACTGATAGCTAAAGTTCCTAAACTTGGAAATGACATAAAAAAATAAAAAAGAAAGCCTTATTTATTTTTTATCTGTAATATTTTTAATTTAAATTTTAAGTGTCAGAAATGTTGAGGATAGGGACTGGGCTGTAGCTCAGTGGTAGAGCACTTGCCTAGCATGCGTGAGGCATTGAGTTCAATTCTCAGCACCACATATAAATAATAAATGATTAAAATAAAGATCCATCAACAACTAAAAAAATTAAAAAAAAGAAATGTTGAAGATACACATTTTTTAACCACTGCAACCAAAAATCTAGATAAAATAAATAAAAAGACATGTAAAAACTCCCAAGGCAACTAGTGTTATTGGATTAATAAATCCAGAAAGAAATCATTTTTTTAAAAAGTATTGGCCTTTTAAGAGAAACATTTCTTCAGAGGTATTTGCTAATTGTGTACATATGTGCACATGTGTGCGTGTGTGTGTGTGTGTGTGTGTGTGTGTGTATGAGAGAGAGAGAGAGAGAATGTGTGTGTCTGTGCAATGGATAGAAAAATAGGTAACTAAATCTAAGAGGAAAAAAGTCAGGTAGATCTTTTGTCATTCTCAGGATCTGGAAACACAAATTAGGGTTCCTAGTTGCTTAAGGAACCAGGATTTGAAAAGATTAAATAAAAGTAGGACAACCAAAGAACCTGGAGGGAAAAGGACCTGTTATCTCTAAAGGAGCATCAATAAGACTGTAACATTTAGTTGACCTCTCCATAGGAATGATAGGGGCCAGGAAGCAAAACAACATCTTTAAGGAACTAAGAGAAAATAACTGCTAAACTATAATTCTATACCTAGTGAAACTATCTTTGGAAGATGAAATCAAAATAAAGATATTGTCAAAAAAAATTGAAAGAATTTGTCATCAGAAAACCCACATGAAGATTTTCAAGTAGCAGAAAAATTATTCCAAATAGAAACATGTAAATGTAGGTAACAATAATGATAATGAAGAAAGTAAATATATGGGCACATACATATAGATATTGACTGAACAAAATAATGCTTTTAATATTATCTTGAGTCCAAACTATTTGAAGAATTAAAATCCATGAAAACATTACAAACATTGAGATGACAGTAAGTAGAGTTAATGTGTTCTAATTTCAAAGTATTCTCTGATGAAAAGTGTTACTACTTTATAGTAGACCACAATGAGTAATTAACAAATATTTTAACATGTAGTGAAAATAATGTATAAGTAATATGTTGATAGGGGACAAAACAAAAAAAATTATTTAAGGTAGAATAAATTGAGTAAGAAAAGCAACTATAACTAGATGGACAAATGGAAAATAAATAGTAAGATTATGGTATAAATGCAAGTATATTAATAATTACATTAAATATAAATGAGTTAAATACACTAAAAGACAAAATATTCTGACTGAATTAAAATAAAAAGTCTATGTTTCAAAAGATGTATATTAAATTTAAGGATGAAAAAGCATTAACTTGAGAGTATACAAAAAGGCAAATCAAAAGAAAACTATTGTTAATATGTTAATGTCATAAAAAAGTATTACCAGATTTTAAGAAGTAATTTCATAATGATTGAAAGAAAAATTCATCATGCAAATTTAACCGTTCAAGTATATATATAATTACTAACATGACTAAAAATATACTTTAAAAAGTCAGAATTATAGTGTAATAGACAAACCCATAACCAAGGTGGAAGACATTCATACTTCTTTCAGTGTTGATAGAAAGAGACAAAAATGGGTTCACAAGCATAAATTGTACCTGAGCAACAGGGTTAAATAATCTGCCCTTATTTACATTTGTAGAGCAATGCAGCCAACAATAGAACTCATATTAAACAACTGCACATCAATTTTTGCCCAAAATTCACATGTGAGGCTATAAAGAAAATGTCATCAACATTCAAAGAAATTCATTCAAATATTCCTTATTTTTGGCAAATTAAGGTAAAAAATAATGGCAAAAGATTACAATGTTTCCAAATATTTAAATATACACTCAAATATAACATGTTAGAGAATATGTCATGATGGAAATTTAGTATTTTGAGAATTGTGATGAAATATCAGATAACAGAGTTGTAGGACAAAGCTAAATCAGGATCTAATGAAAATTAAAAACCTTTAAAAGCATATGACAAAACATTTTTTTAAAATAAGGTTGAAAGTCAGTGACATGCAGATGGATAATGCACATACACATATATGAGATGAAATCAGAAAAAGAATAGCAAAAGAAAAATCAAATAAATTAACAAGAAAATAGGACAAGAGAATGAATGAATCATATCAATATTGAATATATTTTAGTGAGAATCAACAAAATCAAAAGTCATTTTGAAAAGAGTAATAAAGTGATTTTAAATGATAATCACTGGCACAATTGTTCAAGGGGTGTGTAAAAAGCATAATTTCCTAATAACAGCCAAAAAAAAAGGGAAATAATTATAGATTCTACAGTAACTAAAAAGGCAGAAAAATAATATTTTGAAAAATACACTTGGAAAATAAGAGAAAATGTACAAATGCCTTTAAATTCAATCTCTGAGAAGTGACACAAGAAGTGGAAATCTGAATAGAAGAAATTGCATTGGATTTAATATTCTCACAAATAAAACTAAGAAAGACCAAAATGTCCCTCAATATTTAAATGGATTGATCAATTATGGCATATGGCAGTAAAAATGGAAGAATTATTGCTACAACATGAATAAATAATGTAAGAGTAATATTGATCAAAAACAATAAAAGTAAATTCTGTATAATTTCACCTATATACAGTGCAGAACAGAAACCCAGTCTATAGCCTTAAAATCATAAAAGAATTTACCTTTTGGGAAGGTAGAGATGGGAGAGGCATGAGGGACTCTATGGGATGCTAGCAGTGGTGTATTTCTTGATGTGCTGGGCTTTTATTGAACTGGCCCATTCACAGTATGGAAATTTAACCATGTTGCTAATTCATAGTTTGTGCATTTTTCTGTATGAACTTATAGTTCTCAACTAGCCCACCAAGAAGACTTTTTTTCAAATTTCTGGAGACATTTTGGTTGTCATAAGTTGGTGAGGGTGCTTCTAGCATCTAGTGGGCAGAGGCTAAAGATGCTCCTAAACATATTACAATGTGGAAGGCAGATTGCCTCAGCAGATTTTCTGGTCCACAATATTAGTAATGACAAGTTGAGAAACTGATATATATGATATAAAGTAATATAAATTTTATTAAAATATAAAAGAGATAACCCCATAGATATAGCCCTTACTTTTCACAGAAGTTTAAATATATAGAAGATAAATTCCACCAATATAAGGGCATGCAGAAAATTAATTAATCAGAGAATACAGAAGAGTAACTAGTTGATGTCATGAAATGTGAGCATCAATATTTACATTTCAGGGAGATCAATTATAAATTATTAAGTTCAAAATCTACTATTATATATTCATTTGTAAGTTATATCTAGAGATTTTAGGAAAATTTTAAAACATATGCTATTAGTACAAAATTTAAAGAGAATAAATGGAAATAAATGTGTTTGAAACCTTACACATATAAGTATAAACATGAGATGCCATTTTGAGTCTGGATTACTTATAAACCAAATTTGAACAAAGGAAACTAAATAGAATATGTAATTTTTATTGGCTGACAAAGCAAAGCTTATTAATTCATCATGAGAAAACACACCATATATACCTACCCATTCCTGAGACTGAATTTTGAAGGATATTTGTAATGTGGATAATATATCAAAGTCATTATTAATACAATGCACATTGAAAGTTTTGGAGAAGCTGAGTTTTCCAAATATATGATCTCATCTTTTTATAATCAATATAAGTTGAAGTAATTGTACATGAATGGACACCTTTCTGCATGACATTGAAAAGTAATTGTGTTTGAGGTTGCCAAAAAAAATTAAGTACCCTGACATAGGATACAAATCTCCACACCAGGATCTGGCACACTAAATTTTGCCCACTGCCTGTTTTTCTTAATAAGGTTTTATTGGAACATTGTAGCATTCATTAATTTACCTATGGTCTCCCTTGGTTTTTATACCATAAGGGCACAAATCAGAGGGCAAATATCACAAAAGTCTTAACTATTTACTAAGGGCTCCTTTCCAGAAAAGGCTGATCCCTACAGAAGGAAAAGCTCATAACTTTGCCCATCCTTCAAGTTTCATTTGAATAGTATTTTTGACAGAAGCAGTGTAACTGAAGTTCAAATTCTTTTTAAGCATTGAAACAGTATATTTTGAATTATTGACTAGAGGGGAACATAGCAACTTGTGAAAATTGGATAATCTTCCATGAATTTTTTCCTAAGCAGATGATGCAACAGCTCAATATTTTTAAAATATAGTCATTTTAAAAATTTAGTCTCATGTATACATTAAGATAATGAAAAAACTGTGGATAAATATTTGAATGAATCACTTTATTCTAAACTTCCCAACTTTTAATATCATAATCTTGGGGTAATTAGTGCAGTGGTTAGCAGTATTCTACCCATGTTTGCTCCCTGAAAAGACTTCCATCTCTTGTTTCAGTTAAACACTAATGTAGTTTCTGCCCATGATGGGACTTTGTAAATGCAATAAAGTTTACTACTCATCTGACCTAAAATACATAGATTATCTTGGTTTATTTAGAAAGGTCCATTGTAACCATATGAGCCCTTAAACATAGAAAAGAAAGGCAGACATGTTCATCAGTGAGCTACAGTAGAAAGGAAAAATAGGTGAGAAGACATTAAAAAGATTTAAATACCAGAAGGATTCTGACAACCATTGATGGAACTAAAGAAAGAAGTTATTAATCAGAAGTCAAGGAATGTGATAGCCTCTAGAAACTGAGGAAAACCCTAGTCACCAGTCAGCAAGAAAAGGGGAACCTAGTCCTATAACCTAGAACTAAATTCTGCCAACAACTTTTAATAAGCTTAAAGGCAGATTCCCCCTAAACCTTTCAAATAAGAGCCCTGACATGTAATTTATTTCAACCTCTTGCCACCACTTGATCCAAAAGGTCTTTCAATTTCTAATACACAGAAACAGAGATAACAAATGAGTTTTGTTTTAGGTTGCTATGTTTTGTAACTTTTACATCAGTTTAAAATTAATACAAATATTTTCGTGCTTTCTTAAGTCTTGGAAGAATTTTTTTTTCAATAGAGTATTTGATAACTGACTAGCTATTCAGTGAAAGTGGACATCAGAAAAAAATTAAAGTTTCTTTCTTCTTTGTGATATCTGAGGCAACTCTATAAATCTATCCATGTCCAAGAAGTGCAAGCTGAAAACACTAGAGCATTTTGGATTATCCTCCAAATCTGATAATTAATATTTGATTAAAAGATTCCCTCCCAGATATTCAGAAAGAATACAGATTTGTAAAGCCCAAAGCTCCTAAAATTAAGAATCCTAAAAAGGAAAAAGTACAAATTTAGGTATAAAAGCAAATATTAATTTAGAATGAAAATTGCAAATAATTACAAAATGCAAGAAGGTGATAAACATTCCAAACTTCTAAATATCTATATAAATAATATCATTATTTATACTAATTATAACTTCTTAACCTACCACTATAATGCATTTTAAAAGTTGTTAGGCTGTAAACTCTTTGTTTCTTCATATGAAACAACTTTATCTCTTCTATAGAGAGACAGAAAGATATTTTACTACTTTTCCTAAAATGTTTGATAAATCATTTATTTATTATTATTGAGAGTCTAGGAAAGTTTATTGAAATTTATTGTGGGAAATGTTATATGAGTTTTTAGGATCATTGTCACACTGTGGAAAAACTTTTAAACTATCTTTTGTATATGGTTGATGATTTAGACTGTTTTTGTAGAGTCTAGATTCTCCCTCCATGCATGTTAAACATTATTTTTTTGTCTTCTACTACTGATGTGCCTTTAGTTCTGGATGTCTAGAACATGTTCATACCACCATATGACTAACCTCTGCCCCCTAAACCTTGGGGTCTTATTGGAACCACTAGAAATAGCTGAACTCTACACAGAAGTGATTTTAAACTACTTAATTGTGCTCATTAAGCCAAAAATAAATTTTTCTATAACTCAAGTGCCAAATGCCCCAACTCAATGCCAATTATGGGGGAGGGAAGGTCAGAGTAAAAGGAGAAAACAGTCTTCCTAATTGATACATTGTCCTACTTTACCAAGTTTTATAAAACTGCATGGCGAAGGAACCATCTTACAAGGTTCTTCTCATAACCTTGGAAGGGTCAATGCAACTGAGGGTCCCTGAGGATTAAAGAAGCAGGATTTGCTTCTAAGTACATTCGATTAGAATGCAGTCATTTTTCTTTCAAAGGTTTGTAGTCTGTTGATATTTGTGAATAACTGTTTAGTAAAGATGAGTTAAATCATCCTTTTAATCAGTAATGAAGAAACAGTTAATTGTGATTATTAGCATAGTCTGTGAAAATGCTGCCTCAAGGTAGAGCTCTTACTAAATAAGCTAATTGGTCAAAGGTAGTGTATTTCAGTGGTGGGAAGAATTTCCTACATATTTCTTAAAATTACACATTTTTAAAGGGCATAAGATTAAGAATGAACAAATATCTGACATTTTTAATATCCCACACTTAATCTCCCATATCATTTCCTCCACCTAACATCTAAGGCTATAATGAATCCATGTTTTGGTAAACTTTCACATGAATATTTTCCTTCCTCCTAAACTAAGACATGTTCTTTTGTTTAAATGTAAAAATAACAAATATGCCTATTAGTCTATATTAACTCTCTAAAGTCATACTTTTAGGATTTTTCTTAGGAATTCTAGAAACTATTTTAGATTTGACAGTAATGCAGTCAAGTGGAGCAGAGCAGATTGTATAATTTCAACACTCCAGCTTCACTTTTCATTAAAAGAAAAAAAAAACTCCCTCTAATGTCAGTTTGAGGACAGAAGAAATAACAAAAGGCACTCATGGGATTGAGAACATGGTGCCTGAAGCCGTGTGAATCTAGCAAATATTCCCTTGGGATAATTCACATCTAAAAGTGAGAGCTTCCATGTTCCTGTGAAAAGTGGGTTTCAGTTTGTTTTTGTTAAATTGATGCAAATATAAAATAACTTTTACATCTTTTCTCAATTTTCCCACTAGAAATATATTTCACACCCTAATACTATTTTACTTTTATGTATACCTTTTATGTGTTTTAAAACATTGTGGATATGTTCAATGAAAAGGAAGGAAAGAAGAGAGAAGAGGAGGGAGGAAGGGAGGGAGGGGAAAGACGGAAATAAGATGAAAAGAACGGTCCTTTCACTTTTACTAGTTCAATAAACCAAAATATTCTTGAATGGTTGTGATGGATATGTGTGTGTTCCCAAATTTAGAGAATTTCTCCAAAAGAATGATCAAACAAGCATAAAGAATAGTGTAAGACAGTATTTTGAAAACAGAAGCACTTGAGAAATATTTTTTATTTTTAAAATAGAATAACTATTTGCCAAATGTTTAAGTTGGGTGACTACTGCAATATTTAAATTTTTGTATGAAATTAGCAGTCTTTTGGCAAAAGAAACTACACAAGACAACTGCCAGATTAAAATACATACACTCAATCTGTCCTTTAGCTCACCATTTATCCCCCCTCGTATGTTTTTTCCCTTTTTCTTTCTTATTCCTTTAATCAGGGAAAATAAATATCTTTTTTTATAATCAGAAATGGAAATAAAATCTGAATGTGTGAAGACTCAACAAAATGATTAATCACAGACCATTCTGACTTTGTTAAAAGCATTCTGCTGTAATATTTTAATCCAGAAGAATATATCTCCTATTTATAGAGAACCCAATATATGTTCATGCATCATCTTTTAAATGTCCACATTAGAACAGTTCATTTATTAATATTCCAATTAAATATAAAAATATTGGGAAATATATTTTAAGTTAAATATGATCCTTTCTGAAAGCAAATATAGAAGGATTTGAACAATTTGACCTTTCTCATTTCATTGTTTTCCTTCACAGCAGAATATGTATTCTTTTTTTTGTAAATTTTTTTAGTTGTCAATGGACCTTTATTTTATTTGTTTATTTATATGTGATGCTGAGGATCAAATCTAGTGCCTCACACATGCTAAGCAAGTGTTCTACTACTGGGCCACACCTTCAGCCCCCAGAATATGTATTCTTATGTACACACATAGAGCCATACACATGCACATTCATGTATCTCAACCTATATTTTAAATAAATTAAAATTGGGGATTATATAAATATATATGTTGCAACTTGTCTTTCAACAGTATATCTTTATTTTTTTTAATCACCGGATATTCTCTTAGAATTGTTTTTAATGTTGATTCTCCTTTTTATTTTTGGTACCAGGGATTGAACCCAGGGACCTTCAAGCACTGAGTCACATTCCTAGTCCTTAGCAACTCGCTAAGTTGCTTAGAGCCTCACTAAGTTGCTGAGGCTGGCTAGGAACTTGTGGTCCTCCTGCCTCAGCCTTCCGAGCCACTGGGATACAGGTGTGCATCACCGTGCCTACTTAATGTCTATTCTGTTTTGTAGATGTAGCATCAAGGAGGTGAAAAATTCCTATCATCTGTCATTGTCATTATAATACTAGTGTAACACATTAGGCGTCTGTCTATGCTAGCACTGGTGTAAACAATCTACTGTGCAGCCAGTCATAAAAAAAGTACAGCACATATACGTTATGCACAGGACATATTACTTGATAATGATAATAAATGACTATGTGACTGATTTTCGTATTTACTATACTATACATTTTACTATTATTTTAGAATCAACTACTTGCTAGAAAAAGTTTTATGTAAAACAATATGCCATGATACACTATCAGCAGCCTCATACATTTTGCACTTACTATCTGTTGATTGCATTTTTTATTGTGCTTAAAGAAGTGTTGTTTTCTTCATTATGCATACAAAATTCATTGCTAATGTTGCTGGTAAGAGGCCATACTAACTGATTGCCCAAGAAATGAAATTAAAATTGATCAAAAACTATGAACGTGGAAAATCAGTGATGTTTATTTTTCATCAGTCAGGCATGCTCCATCCCACCATAGCTACCATCTTGAAGAACAAGGGCAAAGTCACACAAGTCATTAAAGGATCTGCTTCACAGAAGCTGATGAGACTAACACAAATACAAGGAGGGCCTGTGTCAGATATGGAAAAACTTTTAATGTCCTGGATTGAAGCCAGAATCTGAAATGTATCTCTCTCAGCATCACAAGGACTTTGGCCAAAGCTAAAAGGGTGTTTGTAGTGTTGAAAGAAAAGACTGCACCAAAAGCAGATACTGAACTTATGGCAAACTCCAGATTATTTCAGTGATTCAAGAATTGTTATTATTATATAATGTTAAATTGAATGATAAATCTCAGAGTGCTAATCTGATGGCTATTGTAGAAATACAAGAATCTATAAATAAGCTGATTATGGAGGAAAATTACTTGTCAGAGAAAATCTTCAATATTAGGGAAAACTGCACAATGACAAAATTATCTACCATTTCTCAGAATGTTTCCCATCATTAAGCAACTCATGACTGCCTGTATATATGTATATAGATACATATATATATATAAATTACATATTTCAGATTCTTTTCTTATATGACTTTTTATAAAGTTTTTATTAAATAGAATGAAATAACAAAGTTTCTAATAAGTGTCACAGTTCCAACACATGCACAAATTACTCTATGTTAAAATTATATTTTAATGTTTCAAGTAGTTGAAAAAATAACTTGATAATTAATTATTTTCTTTGAATATTGTGATATTGACTATGATTTATTGAAGCTAACTTGTTCTTTCTGTTGTTGATCAATGCCCTTGGTTCATTTTCCAGTTGAAATTCTTATCCTCACTAACTTGATTTGTAAGAGTCATTCTGATGCTGGTTTTGTTTTCCATATGTTCTTCTTTTCCAATATAAGGTATGCACCTTCCTTCAGTTTGGGAAAAATTTTAAGCTCTATGACTTTCAATATTCTCATTAATGCAATTTTCTCATCATTTATGATATAATTGGGTTGTTTTCTATCTTCTGGATCCTATTTGTGATGCTTTGTATGGCTTTTAATAGGATGCTAGATCCCATTACTTATAGTTTTTGTGTGTTGGTGGAATTTTTATTACCTGTTTGTTTTTCTCAAAATTTCCAAATTTTTATTTTAACGATCATGTTTAATAATATCCTATTTCATTTGAGGTGCCTAGGTTCTGCTGCATCTCTTACAAATTTCTAACCATTCTTGCTACTTTTTTTCCCCTAACCTTATTTTTTTTTTAAAATTTATTTTCAGATTGTTCCATAATTACTATTTTAATGATGATTCTTTAATATCATTGATTATGGTTATGCATATCCTGATGAGTCTAAATTACTCCAGATTTTTAAACAAATAAACTCTGGGTCAAAGAAGATTAATAATATGATAAATGGCACACAGTAGACGAATGGATGAGTTAAGGAAGGTGTGATGTCCAAATTATCCCAAATGAGTGGAAATTTAATGTCAATGTAAAAAATTTCAGACTCATAGCACATGTTCATAATTGTTGGCTAATGATTTCTATATCCCACCATTCTAGTCAGCAACAAACATATTGCTTTGCTGTAAAAAGACAAGACCACTGTATAATTTAATGTATAATTAAATTATGTAGCTTCATTTTATCTCTGAAACCTCACAGGTAATTTTTCATAAAAAATTCAGTCTACGTGGCTAAAAGTTATGGTTTTCTAGGCATTATAGCATTATTAAAGTTAATGGGAACATTGTAAATGAACAGCTATAAAAATCTACTTGCAATCCTTGCTCATAACTATTATTAAAAACATATAGAATAAATGATTTTAGTCCTATGAATGGATATTAATAAAGCCTGAACTAGAACTCTGTTCCAGGTTTCCAGAAGAGCAACAAATAGTTTTTAGATGTGACTGTAATGAAATGCTGTTCTAAAGTAATATGAAGGGCTGGGGATATAGCTCAGTTGGCAGAGTGCCTGCCTAGCATGCACAAGGCCCTGGGTTTAATCCCCAGCACTACAAAAAATATAATAAAATAAAGAAAAATTTAAAAAGTAATATGAAAAAGGAAAAGTTTTCAACTATCTATATGCAGAGAATGAGCAGTGTCTACTGACTGCAAAAAAATGTAGACCTACTTTAAATTTAATTGAAATATATGGATTTCCCATGTAAAAATAATGTTGGAAGCCAAATAAAACTCAAATCAACTTTGCTATTTTTTATATTTATCTTAAGTGTCATGGTGAATATATATTCTTCATTTTCTAAACCAGTCACTAAAAAGTTCATAAATTGTTATGGCTTTCTGACCTCATGTTTTTATTTTTTGTTTTGTTTTGTTTTTGAGACTACTGTGGCTTAACTGAGGTAGGGGTCAAGAGTAGCAGAAGGGACTTTTGCTCACATGCCTGTTGGGTGACTGCCACCTCAGATGCTTTTAGTCAGGCATGTGAAAGAACTAATAGAGGAATGACTAACAAGTAATTTGTCTTGTTTGCACCTTCATAAAATACATCATAAAGCATTTTACCTCATAAGTAAAAGCTTTGTCCACCAATAATGACAAGAAGAAGATCATTATTGTTCTTTTTGTTGTTATGATCTAGAGAATTGTTTGAGAAAATAATTGAAGGGTATAAAATCCTATTTAAACAAATATTGATCCACTTACTTGTTTACCAGCAGAAGAATGTTGCTGTTCTTTTTCTCATTTCATCACTATAACTGATAATGAATAAAACTGTCATTGTGTTTACATGCATGTATTATTAACCATTTTATTAAAGCTGAAAGATCAAGTTATTGATGGGATGTGCCTTTTTCGTAGTCTGAAATCTATATGAACTTGAGGAAGTGATCTTTGGTGGGGAAAGGTGATTGTGCTGATGAACAGTACATGAAAGAAATCCCAAATGGAAGGATAAAAAGTTTCATCTGTGTGTGGTAAAATTTACAAACCATATAAACATTTTTTCAGGAGTCACCAGTAGGTCTAACATAGTTATTCTGTCTTTTGGGTTTGAAAACCTCTTTATACTCTTAACAAAGTGACTATTTTTGAAAAAGTATCTACTAAATGGTTAAGTTTGAATAACCATAGTTCCTCTGTCAACCATTCTTTTCTTAAGAAAAAAATGCTATTACATGAGAAAAGCATCTACTACAGCTCACACTTCAATTAAATGAGGGTTTGTCTGGGACCCAACTATTATACTTTGGTATGTAGCAAATTGCATTCTGTACTTCCCATTTTGTCAAACATAAAGATCTGTACTCAAGGATTTAGATGTTAGAAAATTGATTATTTTACTGCTTTATGAGGAAAATTCTTAAGAAAAACAGGATTTATTTTTCTGTGATTGAGCTGCCATGAGGAAGAGAACACAGTATACATGGTGTGTTGCTACCACCTTGAATTCCACTGAAGCAACAACAGTTGGCATACCATTGCATTTGCACCGTCTGATCACTTGTAAACATACTTGTCTCAGATCAATCATAAGATTCACGAAGCTTAGTTAACATTTTGACCTACTAGTTCCTTTCATGTTTGTTACCAAACATTTTCATGAAAGTGGCACTGCACTTCAGTGATTTCTTTTTTTTTTTTTGGTACTGGGGATTGAACTCAGGGGCACTCGACCACTGAGCCACATCCCCAGCCCTATTTTGTGTTTTATGTAGAGACAGGGTCTCACTCAGTTGCTTAGTGCCTCGCCGTTGCTGAGGCTGGCTTTGAACTCGCGATTCTCCTGTCTCAGCCTCCCTAAGTGCTGGGATTACAAGCGTGAGCCACCGCGCCCGGCTTCAGTGATTTCTTATACTTGAGCGATATCAACTGTACAATTTTTTTTTAGTTCTTGAAATATTGCATACAGTTCTTTAGCCAAAACAGTATAGTAACTAAGCCACTAAAATGCCTCAGTAGTTCATTTACAGTTTGAAAGGCTATAGCAAGATCTTATTATTAAAATATTACATTTAGTTTTTAATTCTGAATTACTGATCATGATATTGCATCATATCATAACTGATACAATAGTACTATTCAAATACATTCTGTTGCATGAGACATAATACATTGAAGTATTGGAATCTATAATTCCCCCAAAATACAAATTCCATCATATTTCTGCTTCTTGTGTATAATTTCACTAGTTTCTTCTGAATATTTTTTTCCTTCATGAGTTAGGTAACTCTCTGGTATTTAAGTTTCAACCTTTTCAGCATCTGTAGAGGTAGCCAGTATTAATAAAGTGTATCTTCTAACCTCCCATGTTAAATAAATGATGCATTTTTAAATATGTTAAATAAATGATGCATTTTTAAACAAATATATTGCAATCTTTTATTTTAAGCAAGTACTATATTACAACTTCTAAAGTAATAACTACTTTAGATAAATTTAGAAAAAAGTTTTTATATTACTTCAAAACAAGATAACAAAGTATACTTATGGAGTTTTTACATATGTATAAGGAAAACTACAATAATTCAAAATTATTATTTGGGGGAGATGACATGCAGATACAGAGGTTAAAACAGGTATAATCAAAGCTGACTAGTATAGTCAAAATAGGATTATCAAAAATAAATCCAATTAATCTCTGATAACATACCTACCTTAATTTATACCTAAAATAATACCTCAATCTAACTACTTTAGAAAAGTTTATAAACAAAAGAGTGTATTAGTACACATCTATGCTCAGAACAATGATGTCATCATCTATCATACAGTAGATTAACACTCATGTGAACAGGAGAGTTTGGCAAATAACATCTTGATATCACAAAAACACTTTTAACCTCGAGGATCCCTGAAAATATCTTTTTTTTTCTTTTAAATTTGGAGACAGGGTGTTGCTAAGTGACCTTGAATTTGTAAAGCTTTTGTCTCAGCTTCTCTGCAATCACAAGGGTGAACCACAACACATGGCTCTGGGACCTCATTTCTGAAAACATTATTCTAACGGAATGATTGAGTAGAAAATAGAATCGTATTTTTTATACTCCTTTATTTCACTCCCTACTTATATATTACCTTAAAAAATCAAAAACTGCTAATATGAGAGTATTCAATATTCCTATACTCAGGTCATTAAAGGAACTCATTCAGTGATGCAAAATGAACTTGTAAGTATGCAAACAGGAAGGATTGTAAATATCCTATTTGACTTTTGCAGCTGTTTTTTAATTGTATAAATTAAAATATATGTTGCATCCTTAAATCTTACTTAATGTTAACTACAGGTGACATTTTTCTCCAGATGAGAACATCTTTAATCATGTAACAAAAAATGAAACAGGGGTATAAATACTATTCATTTCATAGAAGTATGCTTTACTTTGATATTGTTGGAAAAAAATGTATTTCAAAAAGGAAGAACTACCTGGATCTGACTTGATAAAATTTGGAAGTGACAAAAGAAAGAAAAGTGAGCAAAAGAAAAGAATGCTAATGAAATTAGAACAGAAATTAAAGAAAAAATAGAGTTCTTTAATAACCCATGTGAGATTTTTATAAAGATTACTAGGCAAACACATTTCAAAAGAAGATGTATGTAATGATAAGTTTACTACACTAATAATTTATTGCTAATCATACTTTTAATAACACAGGCAAAATATATGAGAAATTTGGTAAGAGTTCTGAGCCACAGCAAAAGATCCTCAGATCAAGAAGGAATTGAACATAAAACTGAGAATAATCACTATGCCCATCTTTCATGAGATTGTGTCCTGTAAACAGTAGTATAAAGGATTCAGTGTCATTTTTGCCCTAGTTTTAGAAGGAGGTCTAATTGCAAAGGTAGCTTATTCTAATATATCACAAATCAAGACTGTGGATGCCTTCATAATTCAGAAACCAGTGAAAATACATCATTTATTAGTATAGACTCTTTCTACTGGACTTCCAAGGTTGGCAGCACTTTATGGATTTTCTGCATACCATATGAAAATAATAGTGTGAAATATAAAGCCCAACAGAGAAAAAAGAGACAAGCACAGGAGTGACAGGAATAGATAGAATTCTGGTCTTACCAACTTGATCTTATACCACCTCGATCCTCAACTTCCTATTTATGGGATTTACTAAATTTCCACTTCCACTAAATGGGGTTTGTTTTCTGTCACCTGCAATAAAAGAATACAGACTAATATAATAATTCATTGCATTTATCTCCTGTGGCAAACACCTTAGTAGTTACAAAGCAAATTTAGAAGAAGATAATTTCCTTTCCTGGGTCATAAGTTTAATTAATACACTTTTTTTCCCCCTGCTTGGTACCATTCTTGAAATCCCTCAGCATAAAGCCTTATATTAAATTTCAGGCTATTACTGTGGGGAAAATAAAACACACACACACACACACACACACACACACACAATGCAGGGAATGTGGCAACTTCAGCTTGTTACATTAAATCCTATAGGGGAAATGTGTTAAACACAAGGTATATATATTTGTCCAAGAATAAATTCTTTTTTCCTCCTTAGAGATAAATATCCCAAATACTAGGGTCCTAAATCCTGTATGTTAGTCATAGAAGACAAATTTTTATGATTTTTTGACACATTTGTACTGCTAGACTTCACTAAAGCATATGAAGCACACATGTTACTCTGACAGCAAAGAAATGAAAATTATGCACTATATATATTTTCCAGTGGCATCTTTGTAGACCTTGCCAGTATCTGAACTGTTAGAACATGGTTGAATGTCAATTTTGTGCAGGAATTTTAAAGCAGGTTTATTACAGTGCTGAATATATCTGGCCATAAATTTTACTATGCAGAAAAAGCAAACTTTCTCCAAACATGAAATTTTATAAACATCCATTAATTGTTCAATACAGCATGGCTTTTGAATTCAGACATTTTATTAATACTTATGTAGCTTTTCAGCGGCTTTCTTCTCTAAGGAAAAAATATAATATATTCTTTATATTAACATTATGGTTTTCAGTCAATAATTTCTATTGTGAATCCTTCTTCCTGTCAGAATAAGAAAACACAGGGTTAAAATAGCATTAAAATAGCATTATGTTGTTTTAAATGATGGAGGATCTTTTAAAAAAGTCAATTTAACAAAAATTAGGTAAATTTTAATAAATACTGAAAATGCTTTCAAAACTATATTTTGTTCTATCTTGCTATAAACAGTTGTTTGACATTGCAGATAAGCAGGTCTTAGCCTAGAAAACCTATTTTATGAGAATGTTTACAAAACTTTTTCTTAATTTAATACTTATAGTCAAACTTTCACTTTTTAAGAAATTAGTTGATAATGATTTCCAGGTTCTGTATCCAAAATGCTTGAGTTTTGTGTTTCAGATTTCTTTCAAATTTTAAAATATGACACACTGGGGTTGGAAACCAAGCCTAAACATAATATTTTCTTATGTTTCATATATACCTTAGGCATATATCCTGAAGATAACTTTGTATGATATTTTTAACAATTTTGTGCATAAAACAAAGTTTCATGAGATAGAATTTTCTACTCAGTGGCATCATATAAGTACTCATGAAATTTTGGGCCTACTAGTATTTTGAATTTTAGATTCTTTGGATTAAAGATTCCCAACTCTATTAAAGAAAAACATAGATACTCAAAAGGAAAACTCACCCCCACTGATGTGAGATCTTGGTGAATGCATTTCATTTACCTAATAAATATGCAGACATATGTTCACACACAATTATAAAAATAAGATAATTCTGGGTCAGCATTTAATTCTAAAATAAATGTGGCATAAATAGATGTAATTTTATTTTTTATTCATGAGGATAAAGGCAAGTAAGACAGAATTCCACAAAGCAAACAGGGCAAAGGTCCCTCTAGCTCATTGTTTAACCCATTAAGATTCAAGTTTTCAATTCTATACAGGTGATGGGAATAAATAGATCAAACAGCCTCAGGATGTGAATTTGAAAATGAGCTTCTAGGAACAACACCCCAACCACACTGAGAACTGGCCTGATATAATGTTGCTGCCATGAGTACCATCACCACCAAGCCTGAAGTGTCAGGATCTGCAGTTCACTGCAAGTGGTGCTGTTACCCATGCCACTAACTGCCGTAGGAACTCTGCATCTACTAACATGTCCCTGAAAAGTGGACACATTCTGGAATGAAGGAAGTTCCTATAAATAACTTTCTTCATATTTCTCGATTTTGAATCAGGCTCTGGTGAGTGTATCTGTCTCTCCAGCATAGAAGAAGAGCTTCCTTTGCAATTAGGAAGCAGGTGATTGTTCTGAGCTCCAGTTATACATACACACAGACATACTCATGGATATAAAAATCCTATCATTTATTTAATGATTTCCCAGTTTCCTGGCTAGACTAGCAATGCCTCTGTGTAGTTGAACATCCAGCTTCCTAAATTCTTCCCCAAGTTCTTGATTTTTAAAATCTGTTTATCAAATAACTGTACAGTTTTAAATACAATTATTTTAAAGCATTGAAGAATCATATATCAATCTTTTCAGTGAATATACATTTGAAATTTATTAAAGACATATGTCAAAAGAACACTCATTAATCTTTTTTTTTTTTTGGTACAGGATTGAACTCAGGGG
This sequence comes from Xerus rutilus, assembly GCA_028644305.1. Classification (NCBI taxonomy): domain Eukaryota; kingdom Metazoa; phylum Chordata; class Mammalia; order Rodentia; family Sciuridae; genus Xerus; species Xerus rutilus. Next base: position 66,507,554 of record CM053405.1, read on the forward strand.
CACTCAACCACTGAGCCGTATCCCCAGCCCTATTGTGTGTTTTATGTCGAGACAGAGTCTCACTGAGTTGCTTAGCAGCTTGCGGTTGCAGAGGTTGGCTTTGAACTCATAATTCTTCTGTCTCAGCCTCCCAAAGTGCTGTGATTTCAGGCTGGCGCTACCACGCCCCAAATAGAATCCTCAATAATCTTAAACTAGTATCATATTTAAAATGTGGATGATAAATTAAGTGTGCACAAGAAGCAATACCAAAGATTACGTAAATCTTGAAAGCACTGAATTCATACCAGAAGTGAAGGAACATAATATAATACTTAGATGAGCAGACAAAGAAAGGATGATTCTTCACTAAATTATAAAATGCTTTCACATGAAAGGGGGATAGGTTGTTATCTTTATTGAAAGATAGATCCAAGATTACCAGAAACAAGATACAAAATTAAGATTTATATATACTGGACTGAGGATGCAGGTCAGAGATAGAGCCCTTGTTTAGTATGCATGGGGACATGGGTTCAATTCCCAGTATCAAAAAATATGCTACTGCCATGGGTACCGTCACCACCAAGCCTGAAGTGTCAGGATCTGCACTTTACTGCAACAGTGAAGTATTTTTAAAAAATCCATTTATTATAGTTAAGTTTTTTTAGTTTATTTTTGTTATATTGTTAATAGAATTCTTATATTGTTTTAGCAATAGTATTTACAAAAACCCACTCTCATATCTAAGACTTTCACCTCCAAAGCTTTAATTTTTAAAATAATGGGAAAAAGATTTAAACTTAGCATATCATACATTAACTCATCAGATAGTATCATCCCTCAGGATAGTTTATCAGTTCATTTCTAGGCCAACAGCCCAATAAATAGTGCAATTTTATTTGTGTATCATATCAGGTTACATATTTCTAAAACTAAATAAGCATATCTCTTAATTTACCACAAACCTAAATGAGAATAGAGAAAATATTCATCACACAAGAAAAATGGTGCAAGATCAAAACAGTCATTTGTGATATGAATATTTACACATATATCAAGTCTTGGTATGTTAAATAGCACACGTATTACATAAACATAATGATTCTAAGTACAACCATAAAGGGAACATTATTTTTGTTTCCCACCACACTTGAAATTTTTCTTAGAAGGCTGGCCCTTCCCTGTTGGCTGGCTGGAATCTTAGGCCCTACTTCTATTCTTATCATGGTTACACAATTAAAACCCTATAGTCACAGTCTAATAATTGAACCAAAACATAGCTAGTATCTATAATTTCCAGTGTTGTATAAAAATCAAACCTCTGTATCTACTTGCAAGTTCTGCTTTTCTCTCCTTCTGCCACTCCCAAATTCAGGCCTGCTGAGGCTATAGTCAGGGAAAACGTACTTTTGTGCCTTACTTACTTACTTTTGGGCCTACTGTCTTCCCTCCACTAGAGACAGATCCTCCTCTCTCACTGAGCTAGTCCTTTCATGGATGGACAAGTGTTAAGGGAGGAGGAGAAAAATACAGCCTTTTTATGTTGAAGAGAATATAAAATCCTCCTTTCCCCAAGACACTGTATATGTCATCCTTTTACTTCATGTTATAAGAAGTATTCAATACAATCATAACTTTGATAACAAATATCCTATAAGATGATTCTTAAAATTAGAGGTTAATTAAATTTCTTTCCTTCCAGAAAGTTTTAGTAAAACCAGTTTTAGAAACTTTGTTAAAATAGCTTTAAGTTATATGCTAGGAAGTGATATCAATTTTTTTTTACAAAGCCAATGATATTATTCAAATAAGATGTCTTTCATACCGGAATATTGTGCTCTGGGTACATGAATATCTAAAACAAGTCAAAATCCTCATGAAAATGTCATTTCTCTGTCTGCTTAAACCTGATGACACATAGGCCTGCTATAAAAGTCTCCAAGTATCAAAAGGCAAAGTAAAGCAGAACATTGACCAATACTGCATGCTTCATTTTGTTCACATACTCATGCAAATTGTATTTATTGCAAGTCTTCCTGTACAAGCATTGAGGTAGAAGTTGTGGGGAATGCAAAGAAAAATAAAATGTGGACCTGCTTTCTAGTTTCATTCTGGTAGATGATGTCATTGATAAAAATCCTAATATTATGTATACAAATTAGCACTTTAGTGGCTATCATGGATTCATGATATGTAACGGTAATTGAGAATACATTTTTTCATCTTCCCAATAATTTTTCAAAATAGGCCTAAGTAACTAATCTCAGATGAGGAAATAGGATTTCACAGAGGAGAATAATTAACATAATACCAGACACATATGGCTCTAGACTGTCCGCTATGACCTGCTAGTGTACAAATTAGCCTGCTTTTAAAAGCGAGTCAATAAAATGGTTATTAGTTTTCAAGAATAGTATGGTATATAGAGATTAGAAAAATATCTTATAAAAATAAAGAAAATTACTGTGTCAGTTAGCTTTTCATTAGTGTGATCATAGCATCTCACAAGAACAACTTAGACATGGCAAAGTTTATTTGGGGCTGAGAGTTTCAGAGGTTTCAGTCCATGTGTGGCCATTGCTCTGGACCTGAAGTGAAAAACGATATGATGGAGGAAGAGGGGTATGATGGAGGACAGCTGCTCATCCCATGGCAAACAGGAAGCAGATAAGAAGAAGATGGGGCTAGGGGCAAATTCAGTCTAGATCATTCCCCCAGTGACATACTTTTACCAACCACATCCTTCTTCCATAATCTTCTGCTTCCCCTCAATCCCAGTTCCATCGAATTGGCCAACCATGGATGGAGACCTCTGAAACAGTAAACCACAAATAAACTTTTTGTATGCCAAGTTGTTCTTGCCAGGTATTCTTGTCATAGTGATAAAAGACTAACAGAGACATTGGTACTGAGAAATGGGATAAACTGATCAGGTAGTTCAGAAGTCTTTGTAAGTGGTTTGTGGGAAGAGTTTGGAAAAGATTGCAGATGCAAAACAGAGTAGCCTGTAAGCAGAGCTTAATGAACGATTCTGTTGTGATCTCATAAGAACAGAATGCTGACAGGAATGTGGATAGTAAAGAGTGTGCTCATGAGGTTTCAGATGGGAATAAGGACTCTACTGGGAATTGGACTGTAGGCCATGTATGTTACACTCAGGCAAAGAGCTTGTTTACATTTGGTCCATGTCCTGAGGCTCTCTGTGAGCCGGAATTTAAAGGTGATGAGCTTACAAGGAGACAATTTTAAGTCAGCACAACACTCAGGCATTGCATGGGTATGGCTTGCAACTTTTAGCCACATTTATGTGTAAATAAGGAGGAAAAAAAGGGGAAATTTTTAGGTTTGCTGTTTGGCAGGAAAAGAAGCATGTGTAAAATTTGGGCCAAGGAAAATATGGTTTCCGAAGAGAGTGCTACCACTAAAGAAAAGCCAAGTACTTTACACAGAAACCACAGGGGAAATTCCTTAACAGCATCTCATGAATCAGCACAATCACAACCATGGCAGGCTCAACAGCATAAAAATAAAAATTTCTTTAAGACACCTTAGAGACACTCTGCTAGCACAGGGGTACCTAGGAAGTTGTTCCCCCAGGATTATTCACTGGGCTCAGCTCTTCAGTCACTAACAGACCCCTGAAGTCATGGTCCAAGTGGGGCTACTCCTAGAGCTGGTGGGGACCTTGGCATTGTTCATGTGGTACTAATTATGTAAGAATGCAGGATGCTGTAATCAGGGAGTTTTGGAGGCTTCTACTGGTAATTCAGAGTAAAGCTTGAGAGGCCAGGCAAGGCTAGCAGTATTGGAATCCATATGGACAACCTCTGAGTAGGTGATACATGAAGCTGTGAGAGTCAAGTTGAAGTTTCAATAGAGACATCCTGAATTAAGAGATGCCAGGACTGTGTAATATCTACTAACAAAAGCTGCAGTAAGTGAGCGGATCCAGGTCAAGAGAAAGACCATATGAGCTGCAACCAGTAAGGTCACAGGGGAAGGGCTCCTCAAGCTCTTTGGGGCTCACATCGCAGCACCATCCGTCCTGTATGCTGGACATGAAGCATATTTCATATTTATTGGGGTGGGTTTTGGTCTTACTTTGGTCCCATCTGTTCTTTCTATGGCCCTATTCCTTCTTTTTGGAATGGGGAAGTTTACTCTGGGCCACTTGATATTAGATGTTGCTTTTGATTTTTATAGGGTTGCACAACTAACAGTTTGCCTCAGGTCTTGAAGAAATCTTTGGACTCGGAGGTATGCTGAAATTGTTAAGATTACGGAGACTCTTGGAGATGAACTGAATGCATTTTGTATTCCTAGATCCAAATCATTTCTGCCTGTGGTCTATTCTGGGCATAAGCTTTGGGAGACCAGAGGCAAAAATGGTTTGGATCTAGAAATGACCCTTAAAAAGCTCATGTTGTGAAAGCATGATCTCCAGTGAAAAAAGGTTCAGAGGTGGGGCTTTCAGAAAATGATGAGAGATATAACATCATCAGTGTATTAATCCACTTGGTAAATTAATAATTTGAATGAACTCATGGGTGTTCTCTCTCTCTGATTCCTGGATGCCACAAACTTAGAAGCTTTCCTCTGCCATGCTCTTCCATCATGTTGTTCTGCCTCAACTCAGGCCCAGAGGAATAGAGTTGACTCACCATGGACTGAGACCTCTGAAACCATGAGCCCAAGGTAAACATTTCTCCTCTAAATTGTTCCTGTGAAGTAACAATTTGGTCACAGCAATGAAAAGCTTACTAACATAGTTACATAACCAGATAGTTCACAGGAACTATTATCATTTCCATTAAGGAAAAGGGCAATTAAATTTGAATCATCCAATTGACTTCTAGATTGATTCAGCTTTCTTTGATTAGTTCTATTTGTCTAAAGCGCTCTCTCTCTCTCTCTATCTATATATATATATATATATATATATATATATATATATATATGTATATATTCCATCATGCTGGCTTAGTGTTTATAGCTTCCCCCAACTTTAGCACAGACAAAAGTATTATTGCACTCATTGTGCCAAAGTCTTCATAAGCCATAGCAAGGAAAATCTGGTAAATTTTTAAGTGGTAAACTTCTGCTTGCATGAGGTAAATACAGCTCAGGAAGTGGCATGCTTCCTTTGGGCAGTGAATGGGTCAATTCAGCTTGCTTAAAATATAGAGGTGAGTAATTATTACATTGTTAATAAAAACTATGCTAACTATGTCTCTACCATGGTTATAGTAACATGAAAACTATCACCACTCTGTCAGTATCTTGATATTCCCTCTTTGTCTCAGTGTAATTAATCCATGTTCATTGCTATCTCTATAATTTATATTACATATACTTTTAAACTGAAAATATTTGAGAGTACATTTTTTATGCATAGACCTGACTTCAGGAAAAAAGAAGAATATAAATTTTAATTCATTCTAAATAGAAAAATATCTAAAGAAAACCCTAGGAATATTTTCTTGATGTTTCACATAGCAACCAATTTTTGTAAGGTTAAATGAAAAAATCCTCACCATCAACATTATCATGATTGTCAAAAAAAGTCATTATGGAGGCTTTCTGGATGCTGGCAGTGTAATGAAGCTGCTTAGTACTGTATTGCCTTAAGTTTGTCACAGAGTTTTAATTCTGGCATTTTAATATTCTGTGTTTTAAAAATACATTTTGCAATATCCTTTAGTAAGCATATTTAAACTGGAGGCATTACTATACTCTTAGAAGAATTATTAATTGTTTAGTAATTCAACATAAATCTTTTCATTTTCATGGCATAATTAAGTGAAAAATATTTAAACTTTAAGGTCAGAGAATAATTTTTTAAATTGGCTGATATAACCACAAAAGAGTATGTATAAACTTATGCATCATAGAACAAAAGTACTTTCAGATAAAAATATCCCCATGGTACTCATATTTGAAAGTACATGAATTAAATATGCTTCCCTCATCTCTGATGGTACATGGAATTTTTATGTTTTAACTAGGCTTTCGTATTTATTTTATGTAAAAATACTAGTATGCCACTAAATTTTTATTTTTCTGTAAATGTCATAGCATAAGATATAAAAAACATAGAATTGCCTTAATTTAAAATACTCCAGTGTAATTTATCCCACAATTGGCTCTAAATCCTCTTGAATAGAACATCCTTACCTTCCTCTTCTGAAGACTTGCATGGATATTTACTTCATCTTTACTTCACTATTCTCTTTAATTTCAACTAGTTCGTTACTTTTCTAGCTTTAAAACGTATTCCATCATTTCTCTAACACATTGAGCTGATAAGTTTTTATAATTCACAATTTTAAGCTGTGTTTTTATAATTAAGCTGTGTTTTTATAATTCACAATTTTTTAAAGATGATTTACCAAAAAAGGTTACATAGTTAGAAATGCTTAAATTAATTATATTTAGTCTGGACATTATTTATGATACAGTATATGATTACATGGCTCACCTCTGAGTTTGAATTTCCTGGCCCTACCATTTCCTAGCTGTGTGTCAATTGGCAATTTATTTAAACTCTTAATGCCTTAGTTATCTACTCCATAGTGTGGGGTTAGAAACAGCATTAAGCCCTTAGAACAGTATCGGGCAAAAAGGAAGCACGCAAATAATGTTAAACATTTTTGTTGTTGTTACTGTAATTTTTTGATTATTCTAATTATTATTTTTATAATTATAATCAATTATTAATTATAATTATATTATTAATTATAATTATTAATTATAATCTGATTATAATTAATAATAATTAGTTAATAATAATTAATTATAATTTGATTTAATTTGAAAGACATTTCTTAAAAACCTTACCAAGAAAAGTATGGGTCCAGACAGTGAAATCTACAAATATGAATACCTTATGATCAGTTTTGAGGAAAAAAAAAAAGAAACTACAGAAACTAATAAATGATAGGTCAAAAGGGGTTGTCGAAATG
>CM053405.1:66519770-66534454 GCA_028644305.1 Xerus rutilus
TTGTTGTTTGTTTGTTGTTTGTTCAACAATAATAAAATCAATATATAATAAAATCAAGTATAACAATAATTTATTATTATAATTTATATTATTATAATAATTTATTATATATTATAATAATTTATTATAAACTATAACAATAATTTATTATTCAACAATAATAAAATCAAGTATAACACACCAATTTAAAAGACCAATATGAAATAGTACCTATGGCCATATCAATTGACACAGAAATAAGTATGTGGCATAATTCAACTCTTCGGGATAAAAAAAATCAAAAAATTAGGAATGTAAGGGAAATTTCTCAGCATGATGAAATTTCTCAACATCTCTCAATAAATCTAACATAATGATGAAAGATTGAGGATACCTGTTTTACCACTGCTATTTAATATTGTACTGGAAGTTTGAGCCAGAGCAATTCAGTCAAGGAAAATACATAAAAGTTGTAAAAATTATAAAAAATAAATAAATCTCTCTGTGCTTGTATAAATGCAAAAATCAGATTTATCTCTATACATCAATGAATTAACCCAAAATAAAATTAACCAATTCTAATTAATATAATACCTAAAGTATTAAAGTACCTAGGAACATCTCTGACCAATTGAGTTTTGATGAAGATATCAACCACATTCAATAGAAGAAGAATGCTATCTTTGGCAAATCATGCTAAGACAACTAACTGGATTTCCATATGCAAAAGAATGAAGCTGGACACAGAATATACAAAATGAAATCAATATGACTCAGTGACTAAAACATGAGTGTGAAAACCATAAATTTGTGAGACAAAATCACGAGGCTGAATGCTCAAATGCTCATGACCCTAGATCTCACAATGGATTCTCACTTCGATATGATACCAAAAGTATGAGTAATTAAAGAGATGTGAGCAAAAGTATGAGTAACAAATAAACAAATGAATTAGATTTTGTCTAAATTAAATATACATTTGTGTATCAGAGGACATTAGGAAGAAAATGAAAAACAACCTGCAATACCAGACAAAATATTCTCAAGTTATATATCTGATAAGGGTTAATGTCCAGAATATGTTAAAAACTTTCTAGAATTCAATATTTTTTTTCTAATAGCAAAACAATTTTCACAGAAATTTTTCTAAAGAACATACATGTAACAACTAAACACATAAACAATGCTCAACCCTATAAGTCCACAGGGAAATACAAATAGAAACCACAATGAGATAATACTTCACACCTAATTATTTTAGATATAATTTAAAAATATCGAAGATAACAAATGCTGGTGGAGAAATTGGCACCCTTATACCACGTTGGTTACACTGTAACATGGTGCAACTGCAATTCTCATCTCTAGGTAGCTACCCCACACAATTGAATGTAATCAGAAATGTAATCAGATATCTTTATATCAACATTTATTAAATTTGTCACTGTAGCCAAATGGTGGAAACAGCCTAAGTGTTGCTCAACAGATGATAAACAAAATGTCACACACACACACACACACACACACACAAATGGACATTATTTGGTCATAAAAATAATGTTTTTCATATACACTACAGCATAAATGATCATTGAAAACATTGTGCTAATTGAAATAAGCCAGACACAAAAGGACAAATATTGCATAATTCCATTACATGAAATAGTATTGAGAGTAAGCAAATTCATAGACACAGAGTAGATGAGAAGTTAGCAGGGTTTGAGGGTAGAGAAGAATGAAGAGTTATTGTTTATTGAGTACTGACTTTCTGTTTGGGGTGATAAAATTTTGGAACTAGATTGTACTAACGATTATACAACATGGTCAATGTATTTAATGCCACTGAATTGTACACTTATAATGCTTAAAATACAAAAAATACATGTATATAATTCACTGAAAAAAAATTTACAAATAAAATTATATGTTTATAGACATAAAATAATTCTTGATGAATAGAAAAAAAACTTCTGGACAATGGGCTGGAGATGTGAGATATCAAGTGAACTAAAATTTTGCTTCACACATTTTTGAACTATTTGATTTTTATGAAAAATAGTTTTATCAAAAACTATTTGATTTTATGAAGAAAATAATACATTTTAATTTTTTTAAAAATTATATATTCCATAATTCGGGGAACCATGAAATGAGTCACTTCTTATTCTCACATCTTAAATTTAATTGTAAAGATAATGAGGCAAGGAAAATGGTGCATGCCTATAACCCCAGCTCAGGAGGCTGATGCAGGAGGATTGCAAGTTTGAGGCCAACCTGAGAAACTGAGACTATACCTAAAAATAAACTTTTAAAACTGGGCTGGGGATATAGCTGAATGATAGAACTCCCCTGTGTTCAATCCCAAGTACTACAAAATAAAAATTCTGAAAAGACAGGAAAAAGAACATGAGATAATAATATTAAAATATGTAAATATTGGTTACTGCTCAAATTAAAATCTTTGCCATCATAACATATATAATGAGTGTGCTTTGTTTTCTGCAGTAGCTTCTTTTTCTACTTTTATGGTACTTTTCTATTTATTTATATGTGGTCTTTATTGTGTTCAGCAAGTATTCATTTATTTCATGTTTACTGAGCAACTACAAATGCCAGGTCTTGTGCTGGCAATTTTCATATATGTACTTCATTAAGAAGTATTGAATATATATTCATAAGTAGATTTCTTACCAAACATTATTTGGTTTCTCCATTCATTTCCTATTATTGGTTATATTTTTGCTCTGAATCTGAGTGTCGATAAAAGAGACAGATTCAAAAGCTGCTAATTGTATTCAAGTATTAGAATTAAAGCATTTGATCAGAAACATTTGCTATGGAGTCTTAGATGAAACTGGTATCTTCAAAAGTTCATTCAAAACAGCATGAGGAATTCATGGTAACTTGTATTTAGTTGCAACTTACTCTATGGAATATAAGGCATAAAGAATCTAAAATATTATTCAAAGGAGCAAATCTCCCCACTCTCTTTTTTATATAACTTTTGTTCTTACAAGATACAGAAAGATATAAATGAATCATCATCAGTACTTGCAAAAACAGAATAGAGTTGAGGAAAAGTGAAAACCGTTTTAGTTTTCCATTCATAAAATAACCTCTATTATCAGAATTAGGATCTTTTAAAAGTAAAAAAAAAAATCTGGAATTAACTTTAGAAAATATGGCACTATATCACAACATATTTGCTCTGTTAGAAACTTAATCCCCAAATGCATATGATATTTGGAGGTAGGCCCTTTGAAAGGAAATTATAATCAGAAGAGGTCATGACTACAAGGCCCTCATGATGGTGTTAGTGGCTTAACTAAGAAAAAGAAGAGACCTAAATTAGCAAGTTTGCTCTGCCTTGTCAAGTGATGCCCTTTGCCATGCTCTGATGCTAAAGAAGGCCTCACAAGATGCTGAGCTGATGCTGGCACTATGTTATTTTCTTTCTCAACTTCTAAAGCAATTAGCACAAAAACCTCTTTATAAATGATCCAGTCTCAGTGCTTTTCTTATAGCAACAGAAAATGGACTAAGACACATAGTTTATTCTTCTCTTTTAGAAATAAAGAAATACATTTTCCACAAGGGCAGAGACGAGTCCCCCGGGGTTGGACTGGAACCATGGTTTCCTGAAGGCTAAATTAGGAATCTATGGCTGAATGTAGAAATGTAGGAATCATGCTGATTTTCCAGCCTTTGTTTATTTTTATTCCATCCCTTTGTGAACATGTTCCTCACAAAGTTAAGAAAAACACAGCAAGGCTAAATGAGGTAAGAATACCATATGGGAAATCTATGATTAGGTACCTTTTTTTTTTTAACAGGACTGAAGTTTCATGCACTGATCTCCTCTGAGTCAAGAATATGTATTCAAAGAAGCGTTAATATTTTTAATCTTTTATAGCAACTTTCCATACGATATTTTGTAACTTCTAACAAAAACCATGTTGGCATCAGGTGTTTCCTCTGCTTTCCTATGGGCAATTTGATTATCAGATTCAGATTTCTCTAACCATCTGCATTATTGGGTCCAAAATCATATTTAATGTGAAAAAAGACTTATTAGGATCTTTATTTCTTTTGCTCTTTTTCAAATAGTTGCATGAAAAACAGGAGCTAGGTCTTGACACATTGTTCTGACTTCACACAACCACACAGCATGAATCTAGGGCTGATTTTAAAATGAAGAACCTCCTTGTGACAGTTAAATGCCATGGTTGTGGTTTTGAAAATATAAAACCATTATTATTTCATTCTTTATGTCCTTCCCTTTCCCACTATTTTATCTTCTGCTTCTTCTGCCCAATTTATAAGACTCTAGGCTTTGAAAGACACAGTATAAGAAAAGTGGCCTGAAGTAGCATTGATTTACATGATTCATATTTTATACAAGGCAAAAATTAGCTGATTGTGTCATGAGAATAGCAAAAAGGAAATAGACACAGCAAGATTTTTTTAAATAAAGGGCCATCTTTAATAATATTCTGTGTAGGTTGTTTGTTTTTTGCTTTGTTTTGTTTTGTTTTAGGTGAGGACTAAAAGCACCAACTGAGGAGAAAAGATTTTCAGTGTCAGTGAAGTTAAAACATGTCAGCAGCAGTTCCTTCTGTGAATATTGTCTCACATGAAAGAAAGGATGGATTGAATTCATATCTGAAACAAGACAAGATTTTCCATCTGACCTCATTATGTGTTTCTCTGGAGTGCATCCCTGGGTTTCTGCCTGAACTGAGATGTGTACTGGGGAACCAAATATAAAACAGCTCAGCACTGCCAGAACTGACGTATCTTAATAAGATGGGGTATTTATTGTTTTGCTACCATCATCTCTTAACTCTAAAAGTCATTACGATATTCTGGGTCGCTTTGTTAAAGCAATCCCCTTAAGTGAAGACGTGTACTAATGAAAAGGTTTATGCTGCACGGATGGAAGCAAAGATGAAGTAGCATTACTGTATATCACAGAGATTTATATTGAGAAATTTTTATGGAAAGATTTTTAGAAACTTGAGTATTGTATTCTTATAAATAATTAAACATACAAATTATCATGGTGGCAGCCAGTATCCTTTTCCATGAGCATTGATGTTCGATTCAAGAATATATTCTTTTAAAGGGATTTATGGCATTTTTCGTTATTAAGGATCATACCAGAAAATTATTTAGAGGTCAAGAATAATGGAAAAACTTCTCCTCACCTTGTGCTACATAGAGAAATTTCCTTTATTTTATCATATCACAAAGAAAGGCCTGGTGTCTTTCAATATGTCATAAGGACAAAGATCGATATGTATATAGATGTATATATTTGCATATATTATATAAATGAATGAACATCATTGTTGTCATTGTATTACTATGTCTCTATATATGTTTGCATACATACAATGATTATGTTTTCAAAATATAGTCAATGTGGGGAAAATATTACGTCTCAAATATATGCCACCATTAAAATAGGTATAATATCCTTTGAGCTATTCTGCAAATAAACTTATCATTATACTTAAAAATTAACCACTGGAAGTAAACTATTCAAAAAATGTAATTATATAGATTTTAGATATAGATTAGTTATAAATACAGTAAGATGCATTATTTTGGTGAAATCAATACCAGTATTCTGCTAATGTTTAATATGTTTATTAAATAAATTGTCATATAATTTACATTTTTAGTTGCTAAGGTAACAAATTTTTAAAAATTTTCATCTCTCTGGTGTTCGTTCCAAACCTGAGACCAAGTTGAAAGAAGCATTAAACTTTAGATAAACCTAGATTGAATGGTGGTTCTACATGATACCTAACAAGTATTCTTTTTTTTTTTTTTTTGGTACTGGGGATTGAACTCAGGGGTATTCGGCCACTGAGCCACATCCCCAGCCCTATTTTGTGTTTTATGTAGAGACAGGGTCTCACTGAGTTGCTTAGCGCCACGCCATTGCTGAGGCTGGCTTTGAACTTGCGATTCTCCTGTCTCAGCCTCCCTAAGTGCTGAGATTACAGGCTTGCGCCACCGCGCCGGCTCTAACAAGTATTCTTGAAGACTATCAAGGGCATGGAAAACAAAGCAGAATGTTTCACAGAGCAGAGTTGATGAGGGAGCCTTATCTCAAGGCAATGTGGTACTCTAGACTGAATCTGGAACACAAAGGAGACTTCAAGAGCTAACTAGTTAAATACAAATAAAGTCTGCAGTTCAGTTAAAAATAAAACTACTTACATATGACTTGAAAGTCAAACAAATAGCTTTTTTATATTAGGAAATAGGAACTGTGATTTCATCTACATCACACTATCTTGTGTTCAAAAATGAGGAAAACTCAGCATTCCATGAGTGCTAAGGATCTTGAAACACCCTTGGACAGTGTTTTGCAAACTGTGTTCTGCAGAACATGAGTAGCTTTTGAGAAGGCAGAGTGAACCAATGAGAAGGAATGTATTATGTTTTGAATATAGAATGTTCCCCAAAAGCTCATATGGTAGGTAATTCAACAATGTTTAGAAATGAAATAATTGGACAATAAGAGCTATGATTTCATTATTGGATTAATCCATCTAATGGATTAATATTTTGATTGGTTTATAATTATAGCCTTACCTTTTTCTGGCTTTGTGATTTTAAGCAAGTTGATTCACTTCATTTGCTTTAATATTTCTATTTGTAAAATTTTTATAGTAACAACCTCTATGTCATATGTTTCTTGAATGGATTTAATGAGGTAATACACTTAAAATGCCTAGAACTATGTCTAATAGACAGTAAGTGCTAGATAAACATCAATTTGTACATTAGTCATTATTTTGGACAGCTTATCTGACCTGATTTTATCTACATATAGATGTCTCATATCTATTTGTATTTCTAATCAGTGTTTCTCTACCTAAAGTGCTATACAGATTTAATGTAATTCTCATTATAATTCCAATGATGTTCTTCATAGAAGTAGAAAAAGCAGTCATGAAATTCATTTGGAAAAATAAGAGGCCAAGAATAGCCAACATAATCCTTAGTGAGAAAAGAAATGCAAGAGGCATCACAATACCAGACCTTAAATTATATTATAGAGGTATAGTAATAAAAATGGCATAGTATTGGCACAAAAATAGAATTGAAGACACAGAGACATACTCACATAAATAAAATTATCTTATACTAGTCAAAGGCGCCATAAACATATATTGAGAAAAGATAGCCTCTTCAACAAATGGTGCTGGGAAAACCTGAAATCCATAAGTAGTAGATTAAATTTGAAGCCCTATATCTTGCCCTGCACAAAACTCAATTCAGTGGATCAAGGACTTTGGCATTAGACCAGAGACCCTGTGCATACCAGAAGAAAATGTAGATGCAACTCTCCATAATATAAGCTCAGGACCAGACTTCCTCAATAAGACTCCTAAAGCACAAGAAGTAAAATCATAAATAAATAAATAAATTTATTTATTTAATAAATGGGATGCATTAACCTAAAAAGCTTGTTCACAGCCAAGGAAACAACAACATGAACAGAGAGCCTACAGAATGGGAGAAAATCTTTACCACCTGCACTGTAGATAGAGCATTACTCTCCATGATATATAAAAAACTCAAAAAAAACTTAAAACAAAAATAAAAAACAAAAAAAGCCAAATAACCCAATCAATAAATGGGCAAAGGAACTGAACAGATACTTCACAGAAGAAATATGAATGGTCAAAAAATATATGAAAAATTGTTCAACATCTCTAGCTATTAGAGAAATGTAAACTAAAACTATACTAAGATTCTATCTTACTTCAGTCAGAATGGCAGTTATCAAGAATACAAGTAACAATAAATGTTGGCAAGGATGTGGGGGAAAGGTTTCACTCATATATTGCTGGCAGGACTGCAAATTGGTACAACCACTCTGGAAAGCAATATGAAGATTCCTTAGAAAACTTGGAATGGAACCACCATTTGATTCAGTTATCCCACTCCTTGGCTTATACACAAAGGACTTAAAATGAGCACACTACAGTAATGTAGCCACATCAATATTTATAGCAGCTCAATTCACAATAGCCAAGCTAAGGAACCAACCTAAGTGTCCTTCAACAGATGAATGGATAAAGAAAATGTGAGACATATACACAATGAATATTACTCAGCACAAAGAAGAATGGAATAATGGCATTTGCTGGAGCATATCACGCTAAGTGAAATAAGCCAATCCCAAAACACCAAAGGCCTAATGTTCTCTCTTATATGTGGATGCTGATTTATAACAAGGGAGGATACGGAGGAGAGGTACAGAAATTCACTGGACTAGACAAAAGGGAATGAAGGGAAGAGAGAAAGGATGGGAAGAGGAAAGACAGCAGAATAAATTACTTTACTCATATATTAATACATGACCAGTGTAACTCCACATCATGTTCAATCACAAGAATGGGATCAAAATTGTAATGGGTTGCACTCCATTATGTATAATATGTCAAAACACACCCTATGGTCATGTAAAACTAAAACCAACATATTTTTTAAAAAATCATATTAACATAAAAATGAATTTTAATCAAGTGTATTCATGCATTTTATAAAAGTTCATTAATTTTAAAATTTATGTGTGAGTTTAAGATTTGAAGTAAAACAATGTTCAAATTCACTATATGAAATTGATGCAATTCTGTAAATAAATACACATCTATAGATATATCAAAAGCTTTTGAAAGACATAGTTTATAGAATATGACAGAATTAGAATTCTCCATGAAAAATATGTGAATTTTAATCTGAAGCTATGAAAATTAGCTTAAAAAATTCAAACTATGAGACTGGAGAAATGAGTTCAACTTAACAATTTACACATGACACTTATGTAAGTGATTTAATATATAACATGCTTTTTAAAATTAGCACGGTCCAAAAAATTAGTTCTGAATGTTAGCAATACCCAAACAACAAATAATAAAATTAAGGGTTTGCCAGTGTTTTGCCATTAAAAATTGTTTATGCCCCTGCAAACTATCTGTTTTAAGAGCTTAAACTCCTGTTTTAAGAGCTTAGTATTCAAATGCTAAAACTGAAAGCAAAAATACATGAATTTTTAAAAAAGCAACAGGATAAATTTTTTTAACAGTTTTTGTTTGTTTGTATGTTTGTTTGTTTTGTGGTTATTTGTTACCTTTGATTTTTAGTCTTGAAACGTAATCTAGAAGTTGTGTGTGCTCAGTTTCTACAGATTGGAGGGTGAATTAAGGACAGGATGGCAGACTTAATTTAGAAATCTACTTTTGTATACTTAAGTCAAATCCTTAACTCTATTCTAACATGGAGTTTTTTATTTACAGATGCCCTCATCAACCCTCTTGCTGTGGAGACAGACACCTTCTTTGCTTCTATTAGACCCCACCAGATTAAATTAGTTGCATCAGGACTCTATTACATCTCCACTTCAGCTATTGCTGTGTAGCAAAACAACACTGGTAGAGAGTGAATGGTTATCAAGAGAAAGTTTACTTTCAGTGTTAAGAATTAATTTAGCTGAATTGGAGCAGTGAAAGTGGTGAACACAATCCCCTCACTGTTGTTTGTCAGGGTGTGTTATATCACCCTGGATTGCTTTGTCAATAATCTGCCTGGCCTGCAAGCTAAAAATCTAAGATTGCTCGGATGACTGACAGGCTGGAGATAGCTGATAATTCTAAGGAATTGGAGGTGTAAAATCTTTAAGGACCATGTCTACAGTATAAATGCCAGGGTATCTCCGCATCACTCTGCACTTACAAAGGCAACAGCATTGTTAATGGCAGCCTGTCTGTCCATCAAGTTTGCTACCAGCGGATTTATCCCTCTTTCACTCCTTATCTTTCTTTGCTGTGTTTATTTCTAAACCAGCTGCAGAATAAATTGCCTCTTGTCTTCACCTCCTACACTGAGTACAATGATATGTTCTCTAAAGCTTAAAATCATGGTGTTTTCAAGCACTCCTTTTTCAGAACACTGACTTCTAATTTTGTTTGTTTATGAATATGTATTGTTTTTGTTCTGCTGTGGGGGGTTTTAGTAGAGCACTAAAAATGACTCTTATTTACTTGGTAAGTGCTCAGGATCTAGATAAAAGTGTGTGTGTGATACTTCACAGAGAAGAAATAAATACTTCAATTAAGATAATCATTTTCTTACTGTTTTGAATAATTGTCTCCATTTTAATCAAGTACCTAAAATTAATGAACAGCCAAATGCTTTTAGATATTTTTGTTAACCTTTTGTTGAAATTGAGTAAAGTTTTAAGTACTCAACCTTTATGAACATCTGCCATTTTGCATTGGGTTAATATATGACTGGAGAGAAAGAAGATGTTTGTGGTTGGGCAGATTTAAAGACGAGAGATTAATGTTTATGAAATATGTCCAAGTTCTACAGTAACCCAAACCATTCAGCTCTGGTATTAGGCATATAGTTTGAGATAGCCACTTTGGAAAATTTGGTTAAATCTATTAAAGATGATCATACACACACTTTCTGAATCAACAGTTCCTCTCCCAATACACTCAGGTGTATGTTCTCCAAAAGAAGTGTCGTAAGAGAACATTAACAAATATCTGTATAAGCAGAAAGTGCCCATAAAATATGAATAATTCTATGTATAGGTCTATTGTAATATGGACAAAATAAAATGGCTCAATTATTGATTAACACTATACTGGACATATTCATTTAATGAAATAACACATAGCAAGGAAAGCGAAGAAACTGAATATATACATGATACAATGTCAAATCTCTCAAACACAATGTTGAGCCCAAGGAGCCAAACTGCTGTGTTTGCATGTGGTTTATTCCACAAAGGGTATGGAAGCATGAAACAAAGATGTGGTGATTCAAAGATGTGGTGGAGTCTTAGAGAGGATGGGGCCCTGTGGGAAGTCTGTAGGTCATTCTCTTAGAAGTGACTAATACAGTTTCTATGGAACTCTGGATTTTTGTTTTTTGTTTTTTGTACCAGGGATTGAACCCAGGAGCACTTAACCTCTGAGCCACATCCCTAGTCCTTTTTTATATTTTATTAAGAGACAGGGTCTCAAGGAGTTGCTTAGGGCCTTGCTAAATTGCTGAGACTGACCTTGAACCCACTGATCCTCTTACCTCAGCCTCCTGAGCTGCTGGGATTACAGCCATGTACCACTGCGCTGGCTCTGAGTGAGTTCTCACAACAGAGTTGTTATAAAAAGAGCAACCCTTGTCCCTCTCTCACTCTGGCTTCTTGTCTTGCCACATAACCTCTCTGCCTCACATATGTTCCTTCAATGATGCCATCTTCCATAGGTCTTCTTCTGAGGTAAGCAAGTGGCAGCATCATGCCCTTGAACCTCCAAAACTGTGAGCTAAATAAATGTCTTTCTTCACTTCAGGTATTTCATTGTGTAAAGGAAAATTGACTAATACATTCACTAAATGATTCTGTTTATATATATTTCACACCAAGTCATAACTAATTAGAATAGAAATCATCATTGGGGTATAAGTTAGGCATTTGGAGACCCCAAGGATTTTGGTAATGTTCTGTTTCTTCATATAGGTGCCAGTTTCATGTTAGATTTGTTTTTGTTTGCTAGGCTAATTTGTTAAATTGATGTGTAATTATTGTACATTCTTATGGAGTACCATGTAACAATTCTATACATGGATATGTTGGAATGTTCCAGGCTGTGTAAACATATTTATCTTCTTAAACATTCAGCATATTTTTATAGTGAGAACATTAAAAATTCATTCTTCCTGCTTTTTTAAAATATATGATTAATTATCATTATCTTTAGTCACCCTACTGTGCAATAGAACACTATAATTTATTTTTCTATCAACTTAGTACCTGTTGGCCAACCTTTCCTCATCCCTCCTGCCCCTCTACTTTCTTTAGCCTCTTAATCAAGATGAATGCTTCATATTTGTGAACTTTTCTACACCTCTGTTAATACTTCAAAAAGGGTTAACCTTAAAAAATCCAAGTTTTCAAATGAAGTTTGTACCTACATACTAAATTACAATTTTCATGCCTCTCATGTGTTTGCTCTAGCTGGTATTTCTTGTTTATTTATAGAGGAAGAAAAAAGTAAAAGGAAAGGGAAAGAGGATCTTATACAAATATGAAAATACATAAAAAGTGCACATATACCAAACTGATCTGAATAATAAAGAGTTCTCTGAATATTGTCATGAGTACTTAAACACAAACACACATACCTGTGTGCATGTTTAAGTGAATATTGTGGCCACCTATATTGGTGAATAATGTAGAAAAATATTTATCATTTTGTAAAAATTGTTACAGTTTTTCTGAACAAAATATTAATTTTTATTTGGTTGGATATTAATATGCAATAACACATATATCATTCATAAAATATTTTTGAGCACATGTACTTCTGAATTGAGCACTGTGGCTGGGGCCAGGGATAAGAAAGGAAATATGGTGCAGAGTCCTCATTTTTATATGGAACATGAAGACCCAATAGACCTGTGAATTTTCTAATAATGAATGGTATTTTAAGATGCTATCTCATCATGTTATATTGATTGCAGCACCTGACTCAAGAAGTTGACAAATTGTTGATTTCCATTTCTAAAGCATGATCCTTAGGATACATTTGGCCATGATGTATATTAAATTATTTTCCTCTATGAGGAACTTCTGACTTTATTTCATTCCCCTTCCTTTCCTTTGCCCTTTCCTTTTTAACAGTGACATCAAAAAATAGCAAAGAATATATTTGCTAATTTTTATTTAATGCATGTGACAGTAATTAAACAGGCAAGTTCATTGCTTTCGTTACCACTAGACTTTTCTCATTATCATTGTTTAATATCAAATAAATGAAGAATCAGGATAAAAATCTATTGCAAAATTATCTTGTATGTAAAAACTTATTTTATTTCTCAGAATGATGTCACCTCAAATTGACAGGATAACTGAAAGATGCAGTTTCTAGACTCTACAATTCAATTTGATTAATTTTAATTTAATAGTTTATTTTAATAACAGGTAGCATTCTAAATCTCTCTTGTTTTGAAAGTTTCAGTACTATTTTTTGATGTGAAAATGTTTTAGGAGTGGTATTTAGTAAAATTTATTTTCTAACAAATAGAATTGTATTTATAACATAACAAAGTAAGATTTCCCTTCGGCTCTTTCTGGTAGTATTAACTAATTATTCTACTTCACCATTAAACCAGCCACATTCATTTAATATACTTTAGTGTCTTAAGTAATATACAACTGCATCTCACCAATGCCAACTTATTTAAAAATCAGGAATGATTGGATTATGTAGCTTTAAGCATTTAAATGGTGGAATATTTAATTTTAATTCATATATCAGTTCAGTATAATTTGCCAAAGTTTACTGTCTTTTTTCTGAATTATTTTAAAAAATCACATTATAGCTGGATATGTGTATAGATTGAACTCTATGAGGACAATTATTCTTTTTTCTCTCCTTGGCTTTCAGTAAGTTGCAAAGTCTCTTGGGTAGCTGCCATCACTATGGGTATGATAGTAACAACAATTTCAAAGCAATGACTCAGGAAAACACAACCAGTTGACTGCTGGTTGTGCTCTAATTAAAACTATTTGTTAGCTCTGGTATTCCCATGAATGCTAGCTGATTATGATGGCTGATAAGGCTTGATAAAGATTGTGGAAGGGCATTCTAGGTGAAAGAACATAGTACTATTAAGGATGCAGAGATGTGTGCAAGGAACTCTGATTAGGCCAATTAGACAAAGTTTGACTAACAACAATGAGAAAAAAAATTAATAGGTTAGGGAGAGCCATAGTCTTTGAATACATAAATTTGGCCAGAGAGAGAAAGTATTACCCATATTTCAGTATAAATGTGACTTGAAAAATAAAAAGATATTTCCAAACGCTTATCTAAAATCATACAATAAAAAGAGCCAGCAAGGGATGACATGGGCAAAAGGAAGATCTTCAAGTAGTTATTGCTGTAGTTTTGAATAAAGAAGACTTCAGAGGAACATTATTTAGGTTAGTTGAAAAAAGAATGGTAAAAATACAAGACCACATAAGTAAATGTAAGACTATATCCTATTGTCTCACACATGCAAGAAAAAAGTTTAAGAAAAAAAGCAATTATTAAGAGCTAGGAAAGCAATACACACCATTGGGTATACCCTAAAAACTTTTCAACTATCTGAGAAAACTTAAAGATTTTATACTCATATTTGGTTGAATTTTTGCCACCATATGATCTTTATGGTGACTCACAAAATTTTAATTATATATGAGAGCTTCATAACAATATTAGAAATAAATCCCAAGTTGGCTATCCTTATTCTATGATGAAGATCCACAAATATAACCAAACATGCTGCATATGAAATACCCCTGCAGCAAATTTTAGCAACTTTATCTCTTTTAGCCCAATTTCCATATCTAAAAATTGCTAACAATAAGGTATTTACCTATAGAATTATAGCTATGAAAATCAATTAGCATTTTCAACCTGGCGTTTATAAATCTTTTCCAGGTCACTGTCTTCCACATAATCCCAGCTGATAATTTTACCAGTTCTTTCACTTATAGAAAACATGGATCATCGCCTTTCCATCCCCAATAGCGGTTTACTCACTGTTTTTTCAAACTCCAGGAATAATCTTTTCATTTCTAGTCTATACTCCCACTCTGTTCCAAAACCAATGGTCCACTC
>CM053405.1:66541311-66573279 GCA_028644305.1 Xerus rutilus
CAATCCCAATTAAAATCCCAATGTCATTCCTTATAGAAATAGAAAAGGCAATCATGACATTCATTTGGAAGAATAAGAGACCCAGAATAGCCAAAGCAATTCTTAGCAAGAAGAGTGAAGCAGGAGGCATCACAATACCAGACCTCAGATTATACTACAAAGCTATAGTAATAAAAACAGCATGGTACTGACACCAAAATAGACATGTAGACCAATGGTACAGAATAGAAGACACAGAGTTGAACCCACTTACATACAGTTACCTTATACTAGATAAAGGAGCCAAACACATACACTGGAGAAAAGATACCCTGTTCAACAAATGATTCTGGGAAAGCTGAAAATCCATATGCAGCAAAATGAAACTAAACCCCCCTCTCTCTTACCATGCACAAAATTCAACTCAAAGTGGATCAAGGACCTGAGAATCAGACCAGAGACCCAACGCCTAATAGAAAAAGAAATAGGCCCAAATCTGCATCATGTCGGATTAGGACCATACTTCCTTAACAATACTCCTATAGCACAAGAAGTAAAATCAAGAATCAACAAATGGGATGGATTCAAACTAAAAAGCTTCTTCTCAGCAAAAGAAATTATCAATGAAGTGAACAGAGAGCTGACATTCTGGGAACAAATCTTTGCCACACACACATCTGATAGAGCACTCATCTCTAGGATATATAAAGAACTCAAAAAGCTTAACACCAAAAAACTTACAACCCAATCAACAAATGGGCCAAAGAGCTGAACACAAACTTCACAGAACAAGATATACAATCCATCAACAGACATATAAAAAAATGTTCAACATCTCTAGCAATCAGAGAAATGCAAATCAAAACTACTCTAAGATTTCATCTCACGTCAGTAAGAATGGCAATTATCAAGAATACAAACAATAAGTGTTGGTGAGGTTGTGGGGGAAAATGCATGCTCATACATTGCTGGTGGAACTACAAATTGGTATAACCAATCTGGAAAACAGTATGGAGATTCCTTAGAAAACTTGGAATGGAACCACCATTTGAGCCTGCTATCCCACTCCTCGGTCTATACCCAGAAGACTTAAAAACAGCGTACTACAGTGCTGCAGCCACTTCAATGTTTATAGCAGCTTAATTCACAATAGCTAAACTGTGGAACCAACCTAGATGCCCTCGATAGATGACTAGATAAAGAAACTGTGGTATATATATATACAATGGAATATTACTCAGCAATAAAAGAGAATAAAATTATGACATTTACAGGTAAATGGATGGAGTTGGAAAATATCATGCTAAGTGAAGTAAGCCAATTTCAGAAAACCAAATGCCGAATGTACTCGTTGATAAGTGGATGCTGATCTATAATGTGGGGAAGGTCATGGGAACAATGGTGGAACTCTGTTCACACGGGCGTAAGGGGGGAGGGGGCATGGGGACAGTAAAGGTGGTGGAATATGATGGTCATCATAGCCCTAACTTTATGTATGACTGCATATATGTTGTGATTGTGTACAACTTACCACTAGAGAATTGATATGTTATCCTCTATCTATGTACAATGAATCAAATTGCACTCTGTTATCATGTAAGCCTAAATAGAACAAATAAATAAATTAAATATGAAAAAAAAAAAACAAGAAGGACCAGTACACAGGGAAGATGAACGGATATCATATTTAACAATAAAAGCTCTCAAAGTTGACATATGTATATGTTTACAAAACTAAAGTAAACCATAATTAAGAACATAGAGAAAGGTATGACAAAAATATCACATCAAATAGGGAATAAAATATAAATTCTGGAAATAAAAAACACATTAACAATATCACAGAAAGGCTCATCACTAAATTTGAATAGGCAGAAGGAAAAAGTAGTAAACCTAATGATGGATAAAGATGATGTCGGCTGAAGAACAGAAAAAGAACACAATGAAGAAAAATGAACACAGCCTCAGAAATGTAGGACATCATTAATACACAAACGTACATGTAATGAAAGGACCACAGAGAGAAAACAAAGACAGAAAAGAAACATTTAAGTAATTAGTGAAAGCTAACAAAAGTAATAAAAAACAATAACATGTACAGCCAAGGAGCTTAATGGACTCCAAGTAGTATAAACATTAGGAGAACCACAAATAGTCACATCATGCCAACAGCTAGTGAAAGTCAAAGATAAGAAGAAAATCTTGAAAACCATAAAAGAAAAATATCCCTTCATGTATAAGGAAACCCAAATAAGATTAACAGCTGACTTCTTGACAGAAATGAGTGAGATAAGAAGGCAATGGGATGATATATTCAAAGTGTTCAAAGAATTCTCTATTCAGCAAAGCTATGTTTCAAAAAACAAAATTGAAATACAGATTCTTTTTTGGGGGGGGTGGAGATTGAGTCTAAGGAAGCTTAACTACTAAGCCCCATATCCAGCCCTTTTTATTTTTTATTTTGAGACAGTATCTTGCTAAGTTGCTTATGGCCTGGCTAAATGGCTGAGGCAGGCTTTGAACTTGGGAATCCTCTTGCCTCAGCCTCCTGAGCCACTAGAATTACAGGTATGTGCCACCACTTCCTGTTTACCTGTAATTCATATGATAGTTTGTTAAGGACTGGTGGTATCAATATTTGTGAAATTATTTGTCCATATTGACATGTTGTCTTCCAGGTATTTGTACCGACTGATTAATGAAAGAAAATATGTATTTCATTTCACTATTGGATACTAGACGTTTTAAATAAATTGCAAATCCACATAAAAATAATGAATTTCCTTACTTTCATTTTATAGCTTTAATAAAACATTAAAAGCCACAACATAGATGAAGACATTCTGCAAACAGTGTTGCCCTTGGAACTACCCTCCATTTTGGATTTCAAGAATTATAATTGATCAAGAATTCTCATCTCTAGATTCAATCAAGGCAGCCTTCTTGATCTTGCAGAATAATTGAGCTCATTAATATTGTAGGAGAGAAGAAACTACAATTATCAATCTAGATTGGTGGTTTAAAGAGAAGTTGGAGAGGTGATAGGAATTTGAAGAACAGATTCTACATTCACCCCATTCTGGCCAGGGTTTGTTACTTTGTATCAGCTAAAGAACACCTTTCAATTCACTGGCAGGAGTTCCTTGCCTGCCACTGTTACCACACCAAGTTTCTCTTATCATTTTCCATTCTTGAAAGCTTATTGCTCACCTTTTTATCCATGCACAACTACATTCTATCATAACCATGATGCTCCATATCTTCACACTGACTTGGAGCTTTTCCTTGATATCCCATAATAGATAGCTCTATATTTGCTTATTCTCATGTTTTCAGTTCCCCATTTGAACTGAGCTAGACATTTTCTATGTTTCCCATGGTTTTCCCATAATCCACAACTTAGAACTGACGCACTCAGCTTATTTATTCAGCTTTCCTGTGTCACAATGAAACTACTCATAATAACTAACAGCAATTCTTACTTACAATAAAGAATAGTACATCTAGAATACCTGACAAAAAGAAGAAAATGAAGATATCATATTACATCTGCTTTGAGTATATCTGATAGATTAACAAGGGACTTGCCCAAGTGTAGGGTGATGCTATTCTCAGTTAGACAAGTAATACATGGACATATTTGCACAATGCATGTACAATAGAGGGACTGAATATTGCCATTCTCCATATATAATGAGATTGATTTTTAAATGGGCTTTAAAAACATGTAATAGCTGTACATAAATTGTACCATAGAATTTCCTTTTAGGAAAGATTTTCAGGCATGTAGATGCTTTTAAATGAGATAAGGTTATTATTCAAATATATGCATCTAGACCTTCAAGAAAGGAAAAGATAGCATATTGCTCAATATCTGGGAGACTTGAGAAGCAGTCGGACTGAAAGCCAGAAGGTTAGTCTTAATGATCTTGAAGTCTTTCTGAATAGAATCCTATACCTAGAATTCTGTTTTGTGTGTTTACTTTATCCACAGACCCAATGAACCTGGCAAGCCTACTGTAATTAAAAATTACAATTTAGAGCTGAAGCAAAATGAATGAATAAATGCAGGCACACCTAGGCAGCAGGCGGCCCTTCTGGCAGCGTGTCCTATTGTGTTTTTCTTCATGATATCCTAATCCAATTGCATATTTAGAAAAACTTAAACATTTTTAAAACTGAAAGAACTCAAGAGAGAAATGTTTTTCTTTTATGGGGCCTTGGTACCTCCAAAAGAAAAGCAAAACTCTCCTGCCAAAGGAAAATGTTTTGGTCGTATTTTAGTTTTATCGTTACACGTGAGTGGGAAGATGGAAGAAACCCAACATGATTCTTACTGTCATATTTTCTTTTTTATACCTTTGTTTTAAATGCTGTCATTGAGTTCAGGGGCCAGGAGAGGGAGACGTTAATATGGAGATCATAACATGGATCTTTTTGAGGGCTTTCTTGTGTTCTTGGTTCAGAGTATACCAGGTTAGATTGGGAGTATTGCTGAGGAGGCCACACGATTGAGGGTTGTAAAAGTCAAGAAATTTTGTTTTCAGTGATAATCTTATAACAAATGGGAGCCAGGTGTGCAATATTTGAGTTGGCTGCCTTTCAGGGTTTTTATTTATTTTTCTTTAGGTATGCAACAGCAAAGCAAACTAAAATGAAAATGCAATCTTGTAGAGCCTATTTTGGGTGGTGTTTGAAATTGTTGAGCAATTACAACAAATTATAAGAAAAATATGAATAAAAATGCAAGTCCTTGGAATAACATGAATTTTGGAATCCTCCCAAATACAATAAGTCTTTCTTCCTCAACTATTTGGATTATATGACATCAGCCTTTTTGTTAGTGAGGCCACCCATCTGGTTTCAACTCCTTTAAACATGCATGATAAAAGGTCATTGACAAAATGCATAGATTATAGCACCTAAGAGGTTGAAAGACCTAGAAATGACCTTATCATCCTTTTCTTTTTTTAAAACATATATGCTTATTTTATTTTTACTCTTAATTGACAATAATAATTTTGTGTATTTATGGCATATAATCAGATATTTTTGTACATGTATACATTGTGAAATGATTCAATTAAGGTAATTTAAATATCCAACACCTCACATATTAGTTTTTGTGTTGATAACATTTGAAATTTATTCTCTTAGCAGTTTCAAATTATGCATTAACTATTGTCATCATACTGTGTAATAGATACCAAATATATTCCTCCTAAATTAAACTTTGTACTGTGTAGCTAATATCCCCTCATTCCTCACCCTCCATCACAGCTCCAGAAGTCACCATTCTACTTTCTATGAGCTGTTTTTTTTTTCATTTTCCATGTATAAGCAGGATGATACCATTTATGTCTCTGTGCCGGCTTTATTTTACTTAGTGTAATGTTCTCCAGATTCATCCATGTTGTAGCAAATGACAGGATTTCTTTTTTTCTTCTTTTTAAAGGATGTAATAGTAGTCCATTGTGTGTGTATATGTATGTATGTATACAAACCACATTTTGATGATAATTAGTTTGATTCCATATATCAGCTGTTCTGAATAATACCGCAATAAATATGAGATCCAAATATTTCCTGGACATCCTCATTTCAGTTCCTTTGGATAAACGTCCAGGAGTGGGATTGCTAGATAATATGGAAGTTCCTCTTCTTTTTCACTGCTCTTTGACCTAGTTATATTGTAAAGTTGAATTTAATGATTAGTTCTCCTTCTAAACTCAGTCAGCACTTTTCTCCTTATGACCTTTTGCTTCCATTGCACAATGTAATGAGCAGTAGGCAAAAAAGAAAAATTATTTTTAAATAAGCATAGCTGAATCCATACTTATATCAAATCCCAGCACTTCCCATTTCTCTATATATCAGTATGTGTAGAGGACATGTTTGACTGATAAGAATCTATTTCCTATCTTTGATTTTTATACTCTGATTTCTCTTAGAGTGAATAACTATCCATGTACTTTACATAAGGCTGACCACATTCCCAGTTCCATTAGAGTTAGGCCAGTGCAGTAAGCATGTCATATCATATGAGCCACCATGATTGGGTCATGCCACCACACCTAAAATAAATCAATCTGAAATAACTCAAGATTTTGCAGATCTGTCCTTAGCGCAGTTACATTCTGATTGCTGGGGTTGCTGATGGAATGAGTATAGATGCATTATTTCTGGAAACCATGTTGTGAGAAAAAGGATAAGTATTGGAGAATGGGATATATTCCATAAAAGACGGAGTTCATGAAAATTTGCAGGATAGGATAGGGGCATTGTGTCTCAAGAGGTGCCAAATTCCATGAGCCCAAAGTATAAGTGCAGCATAGACTTTAATTTATTACATATTTTTGGATTCTATTTAATGATCAAATTCTACATTCCTTACATATTAGATTGGTACTCTAAAGTTTGTCATTTAAAAAAATTAATAAATAATGTTTATGTGCCTTTGTGATAGTTTTTATTCAATTTTTCATCTGCCTCTATTGAGTTCTTTTTTAAATTATTTTAGTTTTAGATAGACACAGTACCTTTATTTTATTTATTTATTAGTATGTGGTGTTGAGGATTGAACCCAGTACCTCATGTGCTAGGCAAGTGCTTTACCACTGAGCTACAACTTCTGCCCCCCATAATCATTAATATTAATATATTTTAAGAATTATTCTGAACAAAAGCTACTTGAAGATATCACAGAATGAAGTACTTGGGAACTAGAATAATTGCATAAGAAAAGATCATAAAATAATATTTGGATATTTTTAATTCTCCAATTTTGGATTATACTTAGGGATGATGATTATGATGATGAGGAATAATCCAATTAGGACTTAATCCTGTCTTTTTGCAAATGTGAGAAATAAAGCACTCATATGTTTATGGAGAAAAATAGTTTTGTGTTTAAATGTAGTCTTAAACACATCCAAGTAAAATTTCTCCTCTTCTCTCAGTAAATATCCATTCTTTATATGCTTGAACTATATATTCCCTTTTTGTTTTCCTGTTATTGACACAGTATGGAGTAAGACTATAAAGGATATAATTTAAGGACAACCTCTTACTTGAAAAGTTGAAATCATTGGTTTCCCTTACAGAAGACTCCCTGGGATATGTAATACACGGAATCATGGGCAATTTTGTACTAGTCGTGATATCTGTCTGATGTTCAAAAAAAAAAAAGAAAAAGAAAATCAATTATTTCCCTTTAAAAAAATATGGCCTCCCTGGGGACCGCTTAGCACAAGGTCAGAACGGCTTCCTAGTTTGCATGTCCAGCTGTTTGCTCCCCATCAGCAAACAGGTCTTTAAGCAAAGACATCAACACCGACACCCTGGTCTCGGGATAGAGCAGATGAAGCACTACGTGCTCTGCTACATCTACCACTGAGCTGCTGCAATTATATACAGGGTCTTATTTGGAAGAGAAATAAAGGATTTTAAAGACAAAATTGAGCCCATTCTTCTGTCCCTCTCATTCAAACTCTATGTGCTTGATCCCCTCTCTCCCACCACCATGCTCCTACTTTAGAAACTAAAAATACTTGTCACATTTGTATGTGAAACTTAGGGCTCTGATCCATCCTTTCCCTAAACCATTTCCTTATACTAAAAGTTTAGGAGACTGAGCAGCATGACATTGTGTCAAGTGACCCATAAAACATACTGGGCTGAAATAGTTTTTCCTAGTAAGAAAATCTCACTTTGGTTATTATAAGTAAATTATTTGTGAGGTGTGAGTGTGTGTGTGTGTGTGTGTGTGTGTGTGTGTGTGTGTGTGCATTTAGAGCTAGAACAGTAAACTACACACATGTCAACACAGTGAAATGAAAATAAGATGACTTCAACATATGAATTTTATGGGGGATAAAATTCAGCCATGATAGTTACATAGCACTCAGACCTTTGTTTCTGACTTGATTCTCCAAAAAAAGGAATCAAAGTGCTTGGGAATGACAGATTCTAGGTCTAAGGCAGTGAAATACCAAGTGAGCTTAGAGTACTTTCTAGTACCAGAAAATAAAGTAGTGTTTAAAACAATAATAATAAAACCCAAAATGAAGAGGCTGTTTCAAATGTACACAGGAGTCAACTGAAAGAATTTTCCTGTTTTTTTCTTATCAAAAATCACATAGAATGGCTTTATTTTTTTAGTTTTGCCTATAGTCCAAATTGTCAGCTGCTGTTTTTACCTCTAAATAAGAGGTGAGCTAAATTTGATAAAAATTATAGAGTTTAAATGAAGAAAACTATCAATTTATTTCTTTGAAATCTAATACATTAAAGTAAATGCTCACTAAAGTCACAGTCTCTTAACTTTAGGAATTCTGCTTTAGTAAACATTACAAAGTGAAGGAATATTGAAAATAATGTATTTGAAAATATGGCTTTAGAAAATAATATACAGACTGAGAGAAGCACAGCAATGATTTTAATATTTACTTTTAAAACCATTATCAAATTGAATCCATTTTAAACACATAGTTTAAGGAAGCAGTTAATGTCATGGGGCCCAACAACACCTAGGACTAGATAAGATTTATTTTTTAAAGTAAGTAAGGGGAACATAATATTTTAGGTTGTTATCTCCATTTTTACAACTCAGATACCATCTCTGTTTACAAATGAAGAGATGGAGGGTCTTGAGAAATTAAAAAACTTCTCTAAAACATTTCTCTAGAGTCAAGCAGTTTATAAATGGCAGTGCTTGGTTTGGATATAGGTCTGTATATTTAATTATGTTAGTGGGCTCCAAGTGAAGATATTTGCCTTGATATCTTATTATTGCTTGAACTTAGGTGCATACATGGAAAAAGGTTACTTTAAGAAAGAAAACAAGGAAAAAGCCAAAGTTGTTCATAATCAATGGATAGGTCAAATAAGCTACAGAAAAGGCCAAGCTTATTCTGAGAAGGCAGATTGTTTTCTCCTTGTTACTGCAATGTTAATCAGGTAATATTCTCAGGTATATGGAAATAATAGCATTTCCTTCTTACTCATGTTCAGCCACTTAGTTGACCCCAACCAAAGTGAATCTCTTTTAAATAATGTTAGATTTCCTTTTATTGTCTTAAATATTCAGCTATAACTCTGAAGGAAAATTCAGATTATAAAGATCCTAAAAACAGACCCAGGTAACTCAGGAAGGGAAAAGAAGATAAGATCATGATTTAGCTAAGAATGTGGCTATAATTTTTGTAAGCATTCTTAAACCAAGTGTTTAAATAAATTTAGTGAAATGCATTTCACAAATACGAAGAACATCAAACTTCTAGTAATTACTTTACTTCTTGGCAAATTATGACACCAAAGCATTTCATACACCCAGTAAAAGGTCTTCCTTCTCTGTTAAAATATTCATACACAAAAATATTTGGATAGATTAAGTAAAATGAATCAGAAACACATGGGTTACATTGCCTTTAAAATAAACATGAATTTTAAAATTGGGAATATGTTTCAAAAAAATGGGTTATTTTTAAGACCACAATACTTAAAATAACATTTCAGAAACCATAAAGAGACAAAAAAAAAAAACTGAAAAATACTTTGTAGTTAATATAGCAACAAAGTTACATTAATTTTTTAATCTGAATTTTATTCCATTTTAAAAGACTTTCCAAATTGGCTAATATTTTCTTTAGGTAAATTAATAATATCAGAAATAAGTAATTGTCCTAAGTTATTAATACAGAAAGGAACACTGCCCCTCTTAACTTGACTCATAAGGCCATTCATGATTTGGTTCTTCTAGTTCTACTTCCTGTAATAAGGTAGGAGAAAGGATGGAATATGACTGGATTATATTGTTCAAGGAATGACCTTCCTCATTTTAAGATGGGAACTACATCAGTGCCCTGTGTGGTTCCCAGAACTAGGTAACAAATATTGATTGGTCAAATGAGAAAAATATGAGATCATTGAAGGAGTCATAAATAAAGAATTTTAAAATATGATGAAGGCGTTGAGTTCTAGTTCACCTAAATGATTCACCTAAGGGCAAATGATTCACCAGGATGTAAAGTCATAATCTTCTGATTCCTTTACTCCCATCTGTACCTATCTCAACCTGTAAAGAAAGGTTTCTGTGGAGGGATCCAAAATGGTGGCCTAGACAGATGCGGTGTCCCGGAAACAGTGTTTCTCTGGAATTATTAGAGGACCCTCAACAGCTTCCTCCATTCAGGAATTCCACTTGCTTGTCCTAGCATTTGCGCAGGACCCCAGCTGAGCACCAGCACAGGACTTTGGCCATCAGGCATGGAAGACCCGCTCCTGCACAGGATCCCCAGCTCCAGCACCCACACACTGCACAGGACCTCAGGTCTCCCACCCACACAGGACCCCTAGCCCATTGATCCCTCGTGGGGACTCCGATTCCCGCATAGAACCCCTGGCTGCTGCTCTTGTGTGTACCTCCATCTACCTGGGTGGAACTCCCGTTTGCCTACACCTGGAAACATGGGACAGGATATGGAGACAAACTTATACTTCTGCACAGCACACCACAGAGCTGCATGCCAAATACATTGCCCAACACCACTGCAGGGCTTGGCCCTTCACCCTATCTCTGAACCAGACAATTTCATTGTGAGACTCCTTCATTGCCATCTTGGAGCTGAGCAATGAGATACCAGTAAGCAAGAGACAACTTCACCTACTAGAAAAGAAGGGAAAGAATCCTTTTTATTTACCTCTTGAGATTTTTATTTTTATTTTTCCCTCTATTATTCCTTTTTTTCTCTTCCCTTCCTTTCTTTTTCTTCTTTTCTCTCTCTCACTTTTTTCCCGCCCTCACATCCCCAACATTTGTGAAACCAAGTATTTTTTATGCTTTAGGCTACTGTGGACCAGGCCATCTGATTTGTATACTACAGTTTTGTTATATAGTCTCATATATTCCATCTTTACATGTTTTATTTTTCTTAATTTTTATGTTTCCTTGTTTGTTGTGTTCTATTTTCTTCCTACTTACTTGTCTTCCCTAAATCTCTTTCTCTCTTTTCTACTACTAGCCAACTTCTTTTGCATTCCTCTTTCATACTTTCTAGGATCTAATAACTCTATATCCTCACTTCCTACCTCCCTGACATCTCATCCTACACCCCACCCCCAGTTCTTTCTAGTCCACCTGCAGAAAATGTAGACTGTTTTGCAAACCTATTGTTTACATAGTAGATACTAATTGAACTCATAATTTCTGTATATTGTGACAAAGGCATAAATGTATTTGGGAGCTATTAGTAGCTACTTGATTTAAAACTGTATATTGTTTATATTGAGATCTGTTAATATTGGTCTCCCAATTAAAGGAGAGGTTTTGGAACCCTGTAGGGAATCCATAAACTTATAGGATAAAAACTGTAACACCTCAGATCTGCAGTGCTAGACAGAAACACAAACAACATGAAAAAACAAGGGAAGAAAGTGCATCAAACAAACCAAGACACTACATTATTAGAATCCATGGTCAGCACAGCAGAAGAAATGTCAGAGAAGGAGTTCAGGATGTACATAATTAAAATGTTCTGTGAATTAAAGAATAATATAAGAGAGCAAACACAGGCAGAAAAAGATTATTTTGATAAGAGCTACATAGGCAAATACAGGAAGCAAAAGATTACTTCAATAAGGAGATAGGGATTCTGAAAAAGGAACAAGTAGAAATGCTCAAAATGAAAGAAACAATAAGCCAAATTAAAAACTCAATAGAAAACATCACCAACAGATTAGATCACTTAGAAGACAGAATCTCAGACAATGAAGACAAAATATTTAATTTTGAAAATAGAGTTGACCACATATCGAAGATAGTAAGAAACCATGAGCAGAACATCCAAGAATTATAGGAGAATATGAAAAGTCCAAACAAGAATTATTGGGATAGAGGAAGACATAGAATTTCAAACCAAAGGAATGAACAATCTATTCAATGAAATAATATCAGAAAGTTTTCCAAACATGAAGAATGAATTGGATAATCAAATACAAGAGGCTTACAGGACACCAAATGTACAAAATCACAATGATCTACACCAAGGCACACCATAATGAAAATGCCTAGTATACAGAATAAGGAGAGAATCTTAAAAGCCCAAGAGAAAGGAATTAGATTACATATAGGAGAACACCAATTAGGATCTCTGCAGACATCTCAACCCAGACCCTAAAAGTAGAAGAGCTTGGAACAACATATACCAAGCACTGAAAGGCAATGGATGCCAACCAAGAATCTCATATCCAGCAAAATTAAGTTTTAGATTTGATGATTAAATAAAACCTTGCAAGATAAAAATCAAAAGAATTTACAGCAAGACAGCTTGCACTAGAGAAAATTCTTGGCAAAATATTCCATGAGGAGAAAATGAAAAACAACAATGAAAACCTGCAAAGGGAGGAACTACACTAAAGGAAAGGCCAATCAAAGGAGAAACCTAGTCAAATCAAAAACTAAAATGCCAATGGCCTAAACTCAGCAATTAAAAGACATAGACTGGCATATTGGATAAAAAAAAAAGACCCAACAATATGCTTCCTCCAAGAGACTCATCTCATAGAAAAAAAACATTCACAGATTGAAGGTGGAAAGATGGGGAAAAAATGTATCACTGGCACGGACTGCATAAACTAGCAGAGGTTTTCATCCTCATATCAGATAAAGTAGACTTCAAACCAAAATTAGTGAAAAGGGACAAAAAAGATCATTTCATACTGCTTAAGAGAATCATACATAAACAAGACATAACAATCTTAAACATCTATGCCCCAAACCGTGGGGCATCTATATATGTCAAACAAATCCTTCTATACTTCAAGAATCAAATAGACCACAACACAATAGTACTGGGTGACTTACCACACCTCTCTTACCATGGGATATATCTTCCAAACAAAAACTAAACAAAGAAACTACAGAACTCAATTAAAAAATCAATAATCTGGACTTAACAGACATATATAGAATATTCCATCCTTCAAGAAGCAAATACACTTTTTTTCTCAGCAGCACATGGATCCTTCTCCAAAATAGATCATATGCTATGCCACAAAGCTAGTTTTATCAAGTACAAAAAAGAATAGAGATACTACCTTTCATTATATCTGACCATAATGGAATGAAATTATAAATTAATGACAGATTAAAAAAGAGAAGCTACTCCAATACCTGAAGACTCAATAATATGCTATTGAATTATGCATAGGTAACAGCAGACATCAGGGAGGAGATAAAAAAATTCTTAGAGGTAAATGAGAACTCTGATACAACATATCAAAATCTCTAGGACACTATGAAGGCAGTGCTAAAAGGAAAGTTCACTGCATTAAGCTCATTTATTCAAAGAAGAAAATGTCAACAAATAAATGACTTGACACTACATCTCAAAGCCCACAAAAAGAGGAACAAACCCATACAAAAAGAAGTAGAATACAGGAAATAATTAGAATGAGGGCTGAAATCAATAAAATTGAAGCAAAGGAAACAATTCAAAAAAACTGACAAAATGAAAAGTTAGTTCTTTGAAAAAATGAATAAAATTGACAAACCCCTACCCATTCTAACAAAAGAAGGAGAGAGAAAACTCAAATTACTAAAATTCATGATAAAAAATGAAATAACATGACAGACTCTGCTGAAATACAGATGATAATTAGAAACTATTTCAAAAATTTATACTCCAGTAAAATAGAAAACCCTGAAGGCACTGAGAAATTTCTAGAGGTATATAACCTACCCAAACTGAACCAGGAGGACATTCACAACTTAAACAGATCAATTATAAGCAAGGAAATAGTAGATGCCATCAAGAGCATACCAATCAAGAAAAGCCCAGGACCAAACAGATTCTCAGCTGAGTTCTACAAGACCTACAATGGAGAACTAACTTCAATACTCCTTAAATTATTTCATAAAATAGAAAAGAAGGGAACCCTTCCAAACTCATTCTATGAGGCTAGTATCACCCTGGTACCAAAACCAGACAAAGACACATCCAAGAAGGAAAACTTCAGACCAATATTCCTAATGAATATAGATGCAAAAATTCTCAATAAAGTTTTGGCAAATAGAATACAAAAACATATTAAAAAAATAGTGCACCATGATCAAGTGGGGTTCATTTCAGGGATGCAAGGTTGGTTCAACATATGGAAATCAATTAATGTAACCCATCACATCAACAGACATAAAGGTAAGAACCACATGATTTTATCAATTGATGCAGAAAAAGGATTTGATAAAATATAGCACCCTTTCATGTTCAAAACACTAGAAAAACTAAAGATAGTAGGAACATACCTGAACATTGTTAAAGCAATCTATGCTAAACCCAAGGCCAACATCATCCTAAATGGAGAAAAATTGGAAGCATTCCTTCTAAATACAGAAACAAGACAGAGATGCCCTCTTTCACCACTTTTATTCAACATAGTCTTTGAAACTCTAGACAGAGCAATCAGACAGATGAAAGAAATTAAAGGGATACGATTAGGAAAAGAAGCATTCAAACTGTCATTATTTGCTGACGACATGATATTATACTTAGAGGATCCAAAAAATTCCATTAGAAAACTTCTAGAATTAATAAATGAATTCAGCAAAATATCAGGATATAAAATCAACACCCATAAATCAAATGCATTTCTATACATCAGCAATGAATCCTCTGAAAGAGAAATTAGGAAAACTACTCTACTCACAATAGCCTCAATAAAATAAAATAAAATACTTGGGAATCAATCTAACAAGAGAAGTGAAAGACCTTTCCAATGAAAACTACAGGACACTAACTAAAGAAATTGAAGAAGATCTTAGAAGATGGAAAAAATGCTCTTGGATAGGCAGAATCAATATTATCAAAATGGCCATACTACCCAAACCGCTATACAGATTCAATGTGATCCCAATTAAAATTCCAACATCATTTGTTATATAAAAAGAAAAGGCAATCATGAAATTTATTTGTAAAAATAAGAGACCCAGAATTGCCAAAGCAATCCTCAGTAAGAAGAGTGAAGCAGGAAGCATCACAATACAAGACCTTAAACTATACTACAAAGCTGTTGTAACAAAAATGGCATGGCATCGGCACCAAACAGACATGTAGACCAATAGGACAGAATAGAAGACACAACAAAGACTAACCCACATAAATACAGTTATCTCATACTAGACAAAGGTGCCAAAAATATACACTGGAGAAAAGATAGCTTCGTCAACAAATGGTGCTGGGCAAACTGGAATTCCATATGCAGCAAAATGAAACTAAACCCCTTTTACTCACCATGCACAAAAATCAACTCAAAGTGGATCAAGGACTTAGAAATTAGACCAGAGACATTGCATCTAATAGAGGAAAAGGTAGGCCCAAATCTTCATCACGTTGAATTAGGCCCCGACTTCCTTAACAAGACTCCTAAAGTGCAAGAAATAAAAGCAAGAATCAATAAATGGGATGGATTCAAACTAAAAAGTTTCTTCTTAGCAATAGAAACAATTCATGAGCTGAACAGAGAACATACATTCTGGGAGGAATGTTTTGCCACAAGCATATCAGATAGAGCACTAATCTCCAGGATATATAAAGAACTCAAAAAACTTAACACCAAAAAAAAAAAAAAAAACAACCCAATCAATAAATGGGCTAAGGAACTGAATAGAAACTTCTCAGAAGAAGATATACAATTGATCAACAGACGTATAAAAATGTTCAACATCTCTAGCAATTAGAGAAATGCAAATCAAAACTAAGATTTCATCTCACTCCATTCAGAATGGCAATTATCAAGAATACAAGCAACAATAAATGCTGGTGAGGATGTGGTGAAAAAGGCACACTCAAACATTGCTGGTGGAACTGCAAATTGGTGCAACCTATCTGGAAAGCAGTATGGAGATTCCTTAAAAACTTGGAATGGAACCACAATTTGACCCAGCTATCCCACTCCTCAGCCTATACCCTAAAGACTTAAAAACAGCATATTATAGTAATGCAGCCTCTTCAGTGTTTATAGCAGCACAATTCACAATTGCTAAACTGGAAGCAACCTAGATCCCCTTCAATAGATGAATGAATAAAGAAACTATGGTATATATACACAATGGAATATTACTCAGCAATAAGAGAGAATAAAATTATGGCATATGCAGATAAATGGATGTAGTTGGAGAACATTATGCTAAGTAAAGTAAGCCAATTCCAAAAAACTAAAGGCCAAATGTTCTCTCTGATTAGTGGATGCTGATACATAATGGGGGTGGGGTTGAGGAGCATGGAAGAAATGGAACTTTGGATGGGGTGGGGGGAGGTGGGGGAGGGGAGAGGACATGGGAGCAGTAAAATTGGTGGAATGAGATAGACATCACTACCCTAGGTATATGTATGAAGACACGAATGGTGTAACTCTATCTTGTTTACAACCAGAGAAATGGAAAATTGTGCTCCATACATGTATTATGACTTCAAATGCATTCTTCTGTTTTAAAAATAAATTTAAAAAAAGAAAGCTTTTTGTGAACTATGGATTTAAATCAAAAGGATAAATATAACCCCAAGTAGTGTTCTTGAAGACTGGAAAGATATAAAAATGCCAAAGTTATTTGGTTTGATACAAAATTCTATTCAGTGAAAATAAAAATTAAAAAATATCCAAACAATGGGAGTTGGGAGAGTGACATGAAGAAGATATCAAACACTTAGAACTCTGAGGAAGCTACAACTTCGCATTTATTAGATGAATCATCTCATTTGTTTTCAAAACACCACTAGAATTTTCCAAATATAGATTTGCCTTTGCATTTTATGATACTTTCAAATCTGATCATTTCACTTTCTTTTTATTTTTTTAAATTAATTAATTTATTTATGTATTCTTGGGATTGAGCTCAGAGGTACTCGACTACTGAGCCACATCCCCAGCCCTATTTTGTGTTTTATGTAGAGACAGGGTCTCACTGAGTTGCTTAGCGCCTCGCCATTGCTGAGGCTGGCTTTGAACTTGCGATTCTCCTGTCTCAGCCTCCCTAAGTGCTGGGAACTGTTGCTTTTTATTGTGTAATGATCTCATATAGTAAACCAACCCAAAACTTTTGGATAAGATATACTTCAGATTTTATCTATGCTTCAATATATTTCCACATACATATCTATAAAACAAACATGATTTACCATTGAGCTCCTTCAGGGTGCAACATAAAAAAAAAGACAATTATCCCTTGGCAATAAATGAATACCATCCTAGGAATATCAAATTTGCATAAAATTATCCAAATTGTAGTTCCATTATAATTTAATAATATAAATATAAATATGATCATTTTTATATAAGGCATGTTGTTTTTCCTTTTTTTTCTTAAATTGGAAGCTTTTTATCATTTCATCATATTAAAATCTGTCCAAAGAAATGGAAAATTTTGCATGGACTCTTCATTAACTTATGAAATGCAATTTTATCCATGAATTATAACATTTATCAATGCATACGTTTTATCTAAGAACAATTGCATTTTCATCTTATATTTTTCACCCACACATCATAAATCTGGAGGTGAAAAGTCCAAGCAATAGTGGACTTCATGCCTTGATTTGTATTGACAAGATTGAGACCTCTGGGGGTTAATTTGCTCTAGTGCATCTCATAAAGCTATTTAGTAGCCAAATTAGAACTTCTCTGATCCCAAACTTCAGATTAACTTAAGTGAAAAACTAATGAGAAATAATAATGCATTTGTAAGATCTCAATGTCTAGGGTTGCTACCAATAGTTATGATACTCATGTCTGTTGAACAGCTACTGCTATGGGCAAATGCAAGTTCTGACAAAAGGAATAGAATTTCTTATTTAAAAATCATTTGAAACCTGAAGTTTTATATGCCTTCTGTTAGTTTTAGATATGAGGAGTCCCCAAAACTCATGTGTGAGCAAAAGCAGAAATGTTCAGAAGTGAAGGGATTAGATTATGAAAGTTGGAAACTAATTGGTAGATTAAGCCACTGATATGGATTAATTGGGTGGTAAGTGTAGGCAGGTAAAATGTGACTGGAGGAAGTAGGTTGCTGGGTGTGAGACTCGGAGTTTATATTTTGTTTCTGGTGAGCAGAGCTCTCTCTGCTTCCTGATCACCATGTCCTGAGCTGCTTTCCTTTGCCATACCCTTCCATCATGACGTTCTGCCTCCCCACTGGCCAATCTTGAACTGAACCTCTGAACTGTAAACCAAAATAAGCATTTCTTCTTTTAAATTGTCCTTTCCAGGTCTTTTGGTCGCAATGACAAAAAGTTGACTAAAATACCACCTTAGTCATCCTTCAAGATTCAACTACCTGTGGTTTATTTGCAAAGCCTTACCCAATTCCTGCTTTGTCCAAGTAATCTTTGCCTTCTTATTACTGCCAGGGGACTTCTTAAAAATTGTATAATCACACTTACCCACTGTATATTACATTATGATTATCTATTGTTTACCTATATCCTTTAAAAAAATGGATTCCAGAAGGATAAGCATCAAGACTTATTCAGATATTTATCATCAACATTTGAGAAGTAACTAGTATATAATAGTGTGCAGTTTAAGTCTATAAATTAGCATTAAAATTCTAGAAAACAATTATGCATTAATAAATCATAAAACTATAAATAAAAGGTAATATCTATAAGAGTAATCTGTAGGAAAAACCATCATTATGGCAAAGAGGCAAGAAAGGATTCAGGAGAAAAGAAACCAGGACAATGAACCAAGACTGAGTCATGTCAGTGATGTCACTGAATTTTGAACAGATGATGATTAACTGGGCCACTTACATCAGAATAAAGGAATCCAGGCATGGCATAAAGGCTAAAATCTGCACCCTAGTGATGGAATCTTTGCCTAAAATCCATACTATAAAGAAGATACTGCTCTTTAAAGCAGAATCAAACAAGATGAAGTAGATTAACTTATCTAAAAAACAATAGTTAGCTTTATGAACTGGAAACATTCTGTAATATAAGGCTCATTTTTTTCCTTATGAATAAATCTTCAATCCATCACCACAACCAGTCCTTCTGTATGATTGCCAGAATTTTGAGACTGGTGGGAACTGGAAGGAAAAAAAGAGAGGACTAAATTTTTTCTAAACCTTCTTAGTATTGTAGGGCCTACTATTCCTATGAGATTCTGATTTTTAAGAATTAATACATGCACAGAAATACATATACTTTATTGATAGTTTAGGGACCATGGACCAACCAGGTATACCTGAAGAT
Source organism: Xerus rutilus (assembly GCA_028644305.1). Classification (NCBI taxonomy): domain Eukaryota; kingdom Metazoa; phylum Chordata; class Mammalia; order Rodentia; family Sciuridae; genus Xerus; species Xerus rutilus. The sequence goes on from CM053405.1 coordinate 66,560,538, forward strand.
ACAGACAGAATCCTTGGAAAGAAACTGTAAGATAGTCGAACCTACATTGATACAGAAAAATTCAAGATCACATCTGCTAAAGTTAAGCAGGGTAACTAAGTTGTTCCATTCTGTTGATAACTTTCAATAATTTTTGCTTATTTGCTTTATATCTTTGTTTAATTTCCCAGAGGTGTCCTTTCAGCTGATGGGCTCATGTTCATGCATACAAGCATAGAGCCTAGTTACTAAATTTTCTCCAATTTAAGTACATCTAGTATCTAAGCCATAGAAAATATAGATGTGCAAATAATTAAACAAGAAAAAACATTTCATTTATTAAGGTCTAATATATGACCCTCATTTTAAAATATTTTTAAAAAATAAAATGTTATTAAATTTTCATTTGCTTTATGAATAAAATAGCTCTTAGGTTACAGGAATTTTTAAACCATATGAGCATTAGTATGCATACAAAAATGATTTCATCATGTTCCAAAAATAAAATCCATAAAGCACTAAACTACTTTGGGAATAATTTGTTTTTTGATAATATAGGATTCACTGAACTATGTGGTGAACAATTCTACACATATACACATATAGTGATCAAATAATATAGAAATTATCTACTATATTATCTGTGTCCCTATATGGCTAGTTCCTGAAAGAAAAGGTCTATACTTCATTAATTATTACAATTCATATTGCCAATTATTACAGTTAATATTGCTTCTTTGCCCTGATGATATTTCTCCTACAGATTACTCTTACAGATATTATCTTTTATTTATAGTTTTATGATTTTTTAATGCATAATTGTTTTCTAGAATTTTAATGCTAATTTATAGACTTAAACTGAACACTATTATTATATACTAGTTACTTCTCAAATGTTGATAAAAATCTGAATTAATTCTTGTAATTATTATTACAAGAATTAGCACAGTGTCTGTGGAGCTCAATATATGTTATGTTTCAAAAACGAGATGTATCTAGAATATATATTGTGTGTGAGGGGATGTTGCAATGAGAAAGTGGTAGATGTATCAAAAAAGATACCTTTGAACTCTAAATGCCTTTGGATTTTATCTGAGGCAAAAGAAAGCTATAGAAAGTTGTTGAAGTTTAAACTGTAAAAAAAGTTTGTGCTTTAGAAAGAAAACACTAATCAAATGTGGAAAACAAAATAAATAAGAAGTAAATAAATAAATAAACAAGAGTCCTGATAAGAGACTATTGAAACAGTCTATAGGAGTCTATAGGAAAATGAGATAAAAGAGTCCAGTTAAAGAATATCTACACAAAGACAATTATACTGGGAAAGTTTAAGAGCAAACAGTTTTCAGGAAAATAAATGCACACACTCTGATTATGTGGATTTTAATTTAGAAATGTAAGAATGGCTCAAGATCTCAAAATCTATTGAGATAGTTTATTAGCACATCAAGCGCTTGCTTGCCCAGGACATCCCCCTACTCTCGCACAGTTTGAAGGCTTGGGCCCATCATCAGGTCATCAGGTGCCTGCTGTTATATCCCTTCTGCAGAGAGGCTTTAATGGACCTCCTTCCCTATTCCAAAGGAGTACTTAAACTTCTCTCCCTAACCCCTTTATCTGCATATTTTGTTGTCTAACATTAATTGCTACCTAACCTTGTAACATTTATCTTTATTTGGTTTGTTCATGATCTGTCTCCTCTACTGAAATGCTGAGTACATAAGAGCAGCAACTTGGACTCTTTTAATAATGACTGTATCACCAGCATTAGAACAAAATATGGCATAGAGTAAGCACTTAAAGTAGTTTTGAATTACAGATGTTTACCTTCATAAACATGTAAAATGCATTTGCTCTAATTTTAACACCTATTTTAAAAATAGAAATAGATGAGTACTTTCTTATATATTATCATTCCAAATGTCAGCCTTAAGCTTAATGAATAAACAATAGCAGTATTCTTATTAAAATTAAAATCAAGAACAAGATAGAAAAGATGTTTGTGCTTCTACTCTCATTTTCTGGAGCAACTGGGCAATATAACTAGAAAAAGGAAAAAGGTATGAAAATTTAAAAGGGTAATTCATCTGGAAAATTTAATGATAAAAATGAGAAACTATTACAACCAAATAACAGCACTTAGAATTTCTAGATATTAAATTATTAGTCAGAAATCAATGCATTCATTACATACAATTAATAACAACTTCAAAGACAAATGGTCTAAAAAATACCATCTTTAAAAATAAAAAAAGAATCCTTATGAAGGAATCCAATTAAAATATTTAAGATATATATGAAAAATGCTTTAAGCTACTAGAACTACTCTGAAAACAAAGAGAAGAAATGCAAAATGCATTTCTTAGAAAGATGTACCTTAAAGAAATGAGTTCTCCCTAAGTAAACCTGTGAATTGAAATTTATTTCAATGAAAATACCAAACTATGATTTTTAAAATGAGGAATAGTGGGGTAAAAATATCTATTTTTTCTGAACAATAAAGAAGTTTGTGGTGAAAGCAAGCCATATGAGACAGTAATACATATACATTTTTCCCCGTTAGATGTACTATCTAGGTAGTAAGCTCATGATCTGAAATTCCATATAATGCCAGTGATTCTCTTATTGATGTTTACTCCCTGGAATTCTTCACTGAATTCCAGATTTATATATCTAATTTTCCATTCAATCTCTACTTTGATATCTAAGAAGTATGTAATCCTAATTATCCCCAAATGAGTTCTTAATATTTGCCTATCCCAAAATCTAATCTTTCTACCATCTTTCCACTCTGAAATAATAATAAAATCATACTTCCAGTTTTTCTGACTATAAATCTTTTAGTAATCTTTTATGCCTCTATTTCATATCTAGTCTATCATCAAATAATATGGACTCTATTATAGATAAATAAAGAGTAAATTTTGATGATCTTGGACCATCCTCACTACTGGTCAAAGTCACTATCATACCTTTCCTGGATTATTACAATTGCTCCCTGACTTCTTTCCAAGATATTACTCTTACCTACCTTCCTCAACCATCTACCCTAATTATCTACAGTGTTTCAGTGATCTTTGTTTTGAAGCTAGAAAACTCAAGGTAAAATTGGGAAGAAGACCACATTCTTTGGAAATTGTACCTGTAGGGGAGGATATTGGAAAATAGTATGTGCTGGGTATTTTCGCTTGAAATTGGCAAGATACAAGAGAAAGTTATTGCCAGTGATGAATTACCTGATTTTCCAGTAGATATGAAAGGGAACAGAGACAAGTCTTTGGCTTTATGGACCTTAACAAGCAAGCTACTTCTGGAATGCAAATGGCAAATGATAAATATAAAAGTTTCACAAAGTGACAAAGGAAAAATATCAGATTAAGAATGCGATGCCCAGCAGAATTTCTTAGTGAAATAAAGAGACAAAGTTCAAAAATCAGATCAAGGATTATGACCTCCTACTATTGCTTCGGATAGTTTTAGAGTAGTTATCATTACTTCTAGTTGGAGAGGAGGCAGGCAAGCAGAAAGACAGGGAGGATGGGGAAGGAAAATAGATGTAGTTAACACAATTTATATCTTATTAAAAGTAAAGCAATGAGATACTTACTATAATGTTAAAGCAATATTTTGCCACAGAAATAAACTGAGTTAAAAAGTCAAGTTGACCTTTTGAGATGTAAAACAAAAATTATGCCCTTAAACTTCCATAAGAGAGAGGAAGGCTTTGAATTCTGCATAGCATTCAAAGAAGTGAAGCTCCCAATATCCACTTGTGATGAAGGCAGGGAATAGCCTTCAAAGTGACAGGTACTAGAACTACAGAAAATAGTTCTAAGTTCTCCCCAAAGAGCAAAATTGGAGCCTCCAAAATATTGACCTTGTGGTGAAAAAGAATCACATTTTTTCTTCCTTTGATGTCTAGAAGCAAGTGGTACAGACATCATGTCTCCATTCTACCCCTGTGTACTCAATGTGGCGATATGTACCCTTATTCTTTTTCCCTTCCTTCCTTCATTCCTTCCTTCCTTCCTTCCTTCCTTCCTTCCTTCCTTCCTTCCTTTCCTTCCTTCCTTCCTTCCTTCCTTCTTTGCTTCTTTCCTTCCCTCCTTTCTCTCTCTCTCTCCTCCTCCTCCTTCATGTCTAATGCTTCCACACAAAATGATTTTTTTTTTACTTACAACTGAATACAGTGACTAGGTGACATGGGAAACAATGCAAGTGAGTGTATTGTTTGCAAAGGGAAAGAGATATGCATACTTTTGACCTAAGGGTGGGAGCAGGAGAGACTGGCTACATGCTTACTGTGCCCACTGTCCTGCCTATACAAGAAGGACACACACTCCAGCTTTCTGTGCAGTTTTTAGGTCATGTTTTTCCTCTTGCAAAAAATAAGCACTTATGAGAATAGGAATAAAAATCTCCTGAATGGCAGCTAATATAATATCAAAGGAGATCCAAGTCAGCATTATAAACAAAATATTATATCTTATAAGATAGCATTCTGGGTATCTGAATTGAAAAATAAAAATTCAACAATCACTAGTATTTGATACATTGATTAAAATCAACTGGACCATGTAATAGAGAAAAGACTCTATTGATACAGTAATAGAAACCACACAAAATTAGAATTGAATTTAATAAAAAATATTTGAGTTTTTGTGGAGAAAATCACAAAAAATGAGTGACATAAGACAAGATCTCAAGCAAATAATGACATACAACATAATCATATAATTAAAGACCCATTAAAATTTCAAGTTTCCAAGAGTGATTTTTAAATTTAATGCAATTACATGACAGTCTTTATTGAAATATGGCAAAGTCTGGAAAACCTTAAGGTATGGCAAAAGACCAATACCAAGGGGCTGGGGTCGTGGCTCAGCGGTAGAGCGCTTGCCTTGCACGTGTGAGGCACTGGGTTCGATCCTCAGCACCACATACAAAAAAATACATACATAAATAAAATAAAGGTTGTTTAAAAAAAAAAAAAAGACCAATACCAAGCAAGAGAATTCTGTAGAATGAAATGAGTATACTGCCAACCAGATATCAAGATTATTGGAAAATGATGATAATTAAATACTATAATATCTTCAGAAACAAGAGGCAATTATAAGAGGCTTGCTGGGGTTTTAACTCAGTGATAGAGCTCTTGCCTAGCACAAATGAGGTACTAGTTCCGATCCTCAGCACCACATAAAAATAAATACATAAAATAAAGGTATTGTATACATCTACAACTAAAAAAAAAAGAAAAATGAGTTCAGATCTAACAAGATTACATGTAGAGAAATCACATTAAACAGGGATAGTATCAACTAAAAGATATGACAGTGGACTATTCATTATTAATAGCAGAAAAATTGATTATTTATGAAGATATATTTAATCAATACATATAAAAAGTTAGTACTATGGATTAAATAGAAAAATGTATAAAGCCAAAATTCACAAAGCATAAACAAAATATTTAAAAATGTAAGGCTTTTGAATAAGAAAGATTTTCTTAGAAAAGATTGGGGAAAAAAAACCCAGATAAAAAATAAAATCATAATTCATAAATATGTTTACATCGACATTAAAATGTATTTCAATTAAAAAGAAAAATTGAAAACTAATGATAAAATGGCAAAAGTAGTTTACAATGAATAAATTTGACATTGGATTAACAGATAGTTTATAAAAACTTTTAGTTAACATAAAAAATACAGGTTATGTATGTTTTGTACCAGAAGTGCTTCTGATTTTGAAATGCATAGGAATTTTGGAATATTTGCCTAGAATTTGCAGGTTGAGCATCCTTGATTTGAAATATGAAATGTGAAACAGGAATTGTGAAATATTTTTGCTTCAAAATCCAAAATGTTTTGAGCATTGTGTTGACTATCAAAGTTCCAGATTTCTGAGCATTTTAGATTTCAGATTTTTGGATTATGAATGCTTTGCCTATGTTCCAAACTCCAAATAAAAAATTATGTAAAAATTTGAAACAAAGAATGGAAAGCAAAAAGCCTCAATTTCACTCAATATCAGAAAAATTCAAATTAAAACTATAACATTTCTCCCAATTGAAAGACCTAACATAATGAATATGAGTGAGCACATAAATAGATAGGCTTATACTCTACTGATAGAAATGTAAATTTTTACAACAAATTTGGAGATAATTTTTGTCTTGTGTTGATTTCTTAATAAAGTGTAATTCTAAGTCCAGTTATATATCCTAAACAAACTCTTGTACGTGTATAAGAATACACAATAAAATTATTATTACAATAATTATTTTATAATAATCAATGATTGGTCTGCTGAGGCAGGAGAATCTCAAGTTCAAAGCCAGCCTCAGCAACTTAGCAAGACCCTCTCTCAAAAAATAAAAAATGCTAGGGATATGGCTCAGTGCTTAAGTGCTCCTGGGTTCAATCCTTGTTAACTCTCCAAAAATTATAACAAAAATAAATAAGAAATAAAAACAAGTCTAAAATGCCATGCAAAATCTAGCAACTCTTTAGAGAAGATATAATTATTTAACCATATACATAGTTTAAAGTTATAAAAGTAGGTATTTTACAGTTCATTTTTGACAATATCTTTTGTCTATGACAAAACAAAAAGTACTATCAAAAGTTAATTTAGATAATAATATCATTTGTGATTTGTGATGACAAAATTACAGGTACAATACTAAAATATTTAGAACAATAGCATATAATAAGAATATATATATTAAAATAATATATAATTATAAAATAAATAATTAATTGGTGTATATATATATATAGAGAGAGAGAGTCTTCTTTGTGGAATAAGCCAATGAAATACTAACCAATAAAATAATTAAGAATGATGCTAGTAACTTGTACTTCTTCCATTGTTAAAATAACTGGAACTAAGCTCACCCTGGTGCAGCAAGGAACAATAAAATAGGGGGAAAATGTACAAGGCAACTGTTTTGAGACATTAGACAAATAGGTATTGCAAACTGAAATTTCTAAAAGAGAAAACTCATGGGACAAGCGCCACAATTGCTCTAGATCACTACAGCAAGCTATAAATCAAGCAGAGATCAAAGTATTGGACTGCTTACATAAGATGATACAGAACCATTACCACAGCATAAACATGGAGTTAAGCTCTAGCCAAAAAGGATTAACCTAGGAAGGGGTAGGGACTACACCCATAGAAATGTCAACCACTAGACTAGCCTTAACAAAACCAAAATCCAAGGCTCAATCTAATCATCCAGGGAGACAAAAGTTGGAAGTAGAATTCCACCAAGAGAGGAGCAAAGAAAAATATTAGGCTTTCTATATCTACACTAATTGGTACCTCTGTTCAAGATGTCAGCTAGAAGACAAATGAACCAACAAAGCAACACTTTTTGGAGGAATTAACCAATGTGGTATCTGAAACATTAAACATATAATCAAAATGTATTACACATCCACTAAATGGAAAAATATAACCATTTGTTAAAAAAAATTAAATAAAAACTGACCCTAGGATAGTTCAGATGCTGGAGTTCATAGATAATGACTTTAAAGCAACCAATACACATTGTAATATATGCTAATATATTACTATGTAATAAATAAAATATAATACTACATATTTAAAGAAAAATATGGTATTGATGAATGAATAGATAGGGAACCTCAGCTGAGAAATGAAAACTATTTAAAAAATTCAGATTTAAAATTCAAGAATTAAAAAATGTGACAACCAAAGGGGAAAAAACACGTGATTATTTTAATAGCAGATTAGAAATGGAAAAAAAGAGAGCTGGTAAACTCAAAAGAAGATCCATGTAATTATGCAATTTTGATTCTAGAGGCTTGATAGTATGCTCTGTTTAGTCTGGTTCTACCTCATTGTTGTTTAGTGTTTCCTAGGCATTCTTGAAGGTTTTATTTAGTTGTTTGGGATTTTTATTTTTTTGTTCTAAGTATTTGAGTTCCTGAATCAAAGTGTTTTGTTTTTCTGTAACTCAAATCTTGATTGCTGTGTTAAGATTTTTAAATGTTTATACCTGAGGAGAGCTTTATGCCAACTGCACCAAGTACAACTCAGTTTATCCCCAGCAACCTTAGCACTGAGCAACAGAAGTTAACAATCCCCTGTCATGAACCTTCCCTAATCCATGAGTGTGGATGCCTATGTGGAACATCGCAGGAAGAAGATAAATCTAGACAGGCTCCCAGAGTGTATTGTTTTTGTGAAGAGATCTCCAACCACGTTTGCTAGGGGCTAAATTGTGCCCTTCCAAAAGTCATATGTTTAGGTCTTAACCTTTAGTGAGTGTGATTACATTTGGATAAGGGGCTTTTAGGAAATAATTATGGTTAAATGAAGTCATAAGAATAGGTTACTAATTCAGTAGGATCAATGGCCTCTTTCTATTGGGGGGAGGTATACCAGGGATTGAACTCAGGGACACTTGACCACTGACCCACATCCTCAGTCCTTTTTCATATTTTATTTAGAGATATGGTCTCACTGAGTTCCTTAGCACCTCACTTTTTGCTGAGGCTGACTTTGAACTCTCGATCCTCTTGCCTCAGCCTCCCAAGCCTCTGGGATTAAAGAAGTGTGCAACGAAACCAGCCTCAGCAACGGCAAGGTGCTAAGCACCTCAGTGAGACCTTGTCTCTACATAAAACACAAAATAGGGCTGGGAGTGTGGCTCAGTGTTTGAGTGCCCCTGAGTTCAATTCCCAGTACCAAAAAAAAAAAAAAAAGGGTGCAACGGTGCCCAGCTCAATGGCCTCTTAAGAACTGAAAGAAAATTTAGAAAATTAGAAAATTTTCTAATGCATGCGTACTTTTTATCTTCTTCACCTTCCTCATTCTCTCCCTCTCCTTCTCCATGCACACACTGAGGAAAGGCCATATGAACACACAAGACAGCGATCCCTTCCCATGAACCAAATGGGCTGATACCTTGATATTTTGGACTTTTCATACTACAGAAGTGTGAGAAATGAATTTCTGTTGTTTAAGCTAATAACATATAGTATTGTGTTATGATAACCCTAGCAGACTAACACAATGTCTTCCTGGGATCAAACTAAGCATCTCAAAACATGCTGAGCCAGGTAGGTATATAGTAGAATTTCCTTTCATATGTATTTCTGTTCATTCTCCTTTAAATTATGCACATGGGTTAGTTATTATCACTCACAATGTGTGCCTTTTATTAACTATAAAAATACATATTCATAGTAACAAATCTAATGCAATTCAGAGAAGATGCCTCTTTACTATCTCCTCCCCCTAGGCTACCTTCTTGTAATAGTGAACTTAGCTGATCCTTCCTTTCACTGAAACTGAATCTATGAATTAATTTTGTCAGTTTCCCTTTTCACACTTTCTTTGAGTCATTATTCCTTATTTGAACATTTTTCCACATTTAAAGCCATTAACTAGACTTTTACTTATAAACAATTGTATAAAGCATGTTCTCCTCAATTCAGCACTCCAGCACTAAGATGAATTTTACTCATTATTACAAATAGTTTTAAACCATTTGTAAATGACTTTAAGAGTAAGATGTTTCTGTGCTTAAGAATGTCCACTTTTTCTAGCCCTTTGTTTACAATTTCCTGGACTTTCATATACAGCCAAATATTTTCACAGTTTAAGAACTTTAGTTTGATCTAGTTCTCAAAACTGTTTGTACTTATGTTTGAAAATTATCCATTTGCAATAAATTTATTTTACTTTAAACAAATTTAGTAAAAAATAAAATAATTTGGGGTCAAGGTATATTTCAACAAATGAATTATAGAAAAAATGTGAGAAATATTAACATAATTTTATTTGGGAATTTTTTGTTAAATTATTGATTGATATATATGTGCTTTGGTTTTTTTTTTAAATTTAAAATGCTATTTTAAACCAAATGTTGTTTGATCATAGAAATGAAATATACTTTCAAAAGTTCTCCTACATGACCCTCTACCTTCAAACTGAGATGTTATTATAAAGTAACTTAAATCAATTTATTTGCTCTATTTGGCCATTATTAAAAAATGGCCAAATTATCTAACATCTCATACCATATGCTAAAAATATTCCTACTAATTGTATAATCTTTGGGCATCAACAAATTCTATTCACATTCAGTTCTAAACTTCAATATTTACAAAAAATAAGCCCTTTATAAAAATCATCTTATGGTCCCAACTAAACTAATCTATTGAAAATGTTATTAGAAAAGAAGACTCGATGATAAATTATGTTTATATTATTTGCAAGAAGTCATAAATTCATAATGTTTATAAAAATTGTGAAGTTATTATTTATATATGTGTATCTGGGTGCGTGTATTCACACAAATTCTTTCACACACACATACACATGCTGAGATACAATGCATTTGATGTATTGGAAAATCAATACAATCAATGGATTGTATCAATTTAAAGTGGTAAGTTTATTACCTTCTCTAAATGTTTCTTGTTCTAAAGATCACACAAATTGGCACTATTTATGCTCAGTGGACATGGGAGTCTAAGGGCTACAATTAGTAACTCACATAGTCTTTAGGTCATTAGTTCAAATTCAATTTAGGATGTTACTGCTTGAATTGTCACTGAATTTGAAAGTTATTCAATGCTCTATTTCCAGTTAAAAATTTAGTGCTTTAATTTCATTTTAAGCTATGTTTTCACAAGAAAAGTGCATTATTTTTTCTCCTAATCATCTTTGTCTGGTTCTATATTTCTCACATAAATAGCTAGAGAGAAAATAAAAATGTAATCAATATGCTTATTCTGTAGTAATAAAACTTTTTAATTCCTTTTTTAAAACAAATCTTATGAGAGGACTAAAGATAAACTTCCTGCACTTTCTGGATTGCTGGCATGGGTGCAAGCATGGGGGAGAAGGGCTAGTTGTTAACTCTTTCATGTGGGAAAACTATGTTAGTGAGAGGTTTTTTGAAACTCTACTGAATATAAACATTTTAGAGAAGTGACAAAATGTGGCTGAATTGGAAAGAGAACAGTTCTCCATCATCTCATGTGGATCAAGTTTTTGTACTCTTGAAAACAAAGGTAATTCTAAATAGTATTAATTTTTCTTTTGCATGAAGAGTGGGAAGGAGGGCATGACTCCATGAGCACTATAGTAAAAGGCACTGAAGAATGACCCACAATGGGGAAAGTGGAAAATGCCACCACCCCACCCCCTTACCCCAGTGTATTTAGAAAAACGGCTCCAGTGCAAAGCTAACATATGTAATGAGTAGATGTTTGCTTGGTGGCCACAGAATTACATCAGAGTGAAACAGCCAATGGAGCAAATATACCAAAGTACATATAAATTCACAGGTGTTCCATCTCAGCAATAGTGTAATTCATTTTTCGCTTTCTAATAGAAATTTACAGTCAAGAAAAAAGATAATTTTTTTATGAAACAAATATACATCAAAAAATAATTGAGACCAAATTTGAACTACCTTTTCAGTTAAAAATTCAAAATTTCTAATGATAATCACAGGAATAAGATACACATCCTGTGTCTTCTTGAACAAAGAAGAAGTATGATATGTTTTTTTCATTTTGATTTGCTGAGCTATCTGGTAAATTCATGTTTATAAACTACATCCCATCTAAATGTATATGTGAAATTGGAATTCACCAGGCCTCAAACTGCTTTATATTATATGAGTTCTATTATATACAATAGAAACTTGTCACTTAATCTTTCTTCATTTTTAAATTAACTTCTTGTTTGCATACTGTTGGGAAAGATTATCCTACTAGGTGTTTAAACAGCTTGAGATCTGTTGACCTGGGAATCATTTTCCTGTGATCTAAGTACTTGGCTTAAAGTTTAAACATTTCAGTAGATTGTTAGCTAACATCCTTTCTCCAATCTTTTGTCCCTTTTTCAAAACTGGTTATATAATAGATTTTAAAGTTCTATTTGTTTTCATATGCAATGAATTTTTTTAATGGCACTCAATTTACTTTAGCGTTTCCATTCACAATAATCTAGTGAATCTGTAAACCATAATTTAAAAACAATGCCAAAACTTTATAGTGCTAGTGAAAGTCTTAATTTTCCCAATTACGAGGTATTAACTTCTGCCAAGAGAGCAAGTAATTTTAAATATAAATAAGTACAATAAATGTAAATAAAAAGTTTATGTAAGGTTTTTACTGGATGGATTCAAATTATCATTTTTCCCTCATAGAATAAAATTGTAAGTGAAAATATCTCTTTATTCTATTGACTTGGTTTTTAAAAGTACACATGCGTACTTTAATATATATTTAATATATATTAATATATATTTAAAGTGTAATGATGTACAACAATCACTGTAACAGTGAGTACAGTAATAAAATAGGGGAAAAACATTCTTTTTTTTTTTCACAGAATCTTCTTTAATTCAAATTTTTTCAGACTCTTCTTTTTTTTTAATTGGTTTATTTAATTGCATTTCAAGTCATAGCACATATATAGAGCTCAGTTTTTCCATTTCTCTGGTTGCAAACCAGACAGAGTCACACCAATTGTGTCTTCATACATGCACCAAGGGTAGTGATGACGATCTGAATCAACCATCTTTACCATACCCATTCCCCTTTCCCACCCCCCACCTCCCCCATGCCACGTCCAGAGTTCTTCCATTTCTCTTATGTTTCCCCTTCCCACCTCCCCTATGTATCAGCATCCACTAATCAGATAGAACATTCGGCATTTGGTTTTTTGGGATTGGCTTACTTCACTTAGCATAATGTTCTCCAAT
>CM053405.1:66573779-66618201 GCA_028644305.1 Xerus rutilus
TTGCCTACAAATGCCATAATTTTATTCTCTCTTATTGCTGAATAATATTCCATTGTGTATATGTACCACAGTTTCTTTATCCATTCATCTATTGAAGGGCATCTAGGTTGCTTCCATAGTTTTGCAATTGTGAATTGTGCTGCTATAAACATTGAGGTGACTGCTGAATTATAGTGTGCTGTTTTTAAATTTTTAGGGTGTAAGCCAAGGAGTGGGATAGCTGGATCGAATGGTAGTTCCATTCCAAGTTTTTTAAGAAATCTCCAAACTGCTTTCCAGATTGGTTGCACCAATTTGCAGTCCCACCAGCAATGCTTGAGTGTACCTTTTTCACCACATCCTCGCCAGCACCTATTGTTGCTGGTATTTTGGATAGCTGCCATTATGACTGGGGTGAGATGAAATCTGAGTGTAGTTTTGATTTCTACTCACTGCCCCCAACCCCCGCCGTGCCTCCCCTAGGACACTTTACTGATGAGCTACAACTCGAGTCTTTTTTTATTTTGTATTTTGATACAGTGTCTTGCTAAATTTCTTAGATCTTCCCTAAGTTGTCCAGGCTGCTCTAACCTGCAATCTTTCTGCTTCAACCTTCAGAGTCCTGGAACTATAGGCATGGGCTACTGCCTCAGGCTTTTCTTTCCTTCTTAAGAAAACTTCTAACAAATATATTTTAGTACCAGCTAAAGAGGACTTCAAGCAGCTGCCTGCCCAACCACAACCACTCTTCCGCCATGATCATGTGGTGTCACTTTCCCTGGAAGAAGAAAGGTCTATCATACGGAAAGTAGGCTAAAAATCATTCTTATTTCCATTGCCTGTGATTCTCACAAGTTCTAAGAGTAATATCCACTTCATGTCTCAAATTATTTTACTCACTTCATTTGAAAGTTTGACAAAATGTAATATGTGAGAATGTTATCACTTTATGTATGCTTCAATAGGCTTAAAATTTTCCTAAATTAAGATCCTGAAATAACAGACAAAAGCTCATATTTAAATTAGTTGAGTTGTTCACTTTGCTTTGTTTTAAGCTTGGGGAAATGTATTCTTTTAGAATGATTAACATCCTTTCTTTTCCTAGAAAATAGAAGACCTGGGCTGGGGTTATAACTCAGTTAGAATGCTTACCTAGCATGCATGAGGCACTGGGTTTGATTCTCAGCACTGCATATAAATAAATGAAAGGTCTGTTGACAACTAAAACAATATTTTTTAAAAAAGAAAAGAAAATAGAAGACTCTCAATGGAAAAGAAAACATAATTGAATTTCAAGAAACACTTTTAAACAATCTACACAAGAAAGAAATGGAAGCAAAAATTATGTTATTTTCATTTTATTTGGCAGTTAACTTACGATTTACAATTTGAGATAATAGGGCAACAACAGTGAACGGGTCAGTGCGTCATATCTAGAGGAGCACCTGCCTTGAGATCTGATAGACTAGTTTTGGATTCTGACCCTGAAACTTTATAGCAAGGTAGTCTGAGGCTTTTTAACTAAATTATCTGAACTTAGTTTGACTATATGCAAGAGAAGGATAATGATATCCATGCATATAAAGCACGCGACATATAGTTCTTTCTTGCTTTTTTTTTTTTTAAATATTTTTTTAGTTGTAGATGGACACAATGTCTTTATTTTATTGCTTTGTACGTGGTGCTGAGGATCGAACCCAGGGCCTCACGCATGCAAGGCAAGCGCTCTACCGCTGAGCTACAATCCCAGCCCCTAGAAGTTCTTTCTATACGGTAGATATAATTATTAATCATGAAAGAGTTGATTTTAAGAATGATAAAAAAAAAACTCTTATAAAGACACAAAAATTTACATTCCAAGAATGTAAGTTTTGTGTGATTGAAGAATTGACAGAGGGATACACAGTGATAATATACTGATTAAAACATGACAAGACCTCTGAATATATCTGAAGAAGTGAATCAGATTGTCCTTTGAAAACCAGCTTTGGATCAGGTATCGTTAAGGACTTCTTCATACGTTCTTTCAGATATTCCTCAAAATAAAACTGAACCACACAGTAAGTAAATGAGATGACATGAAAATCCTGCGTGACCTCATGTGCCCTTGGATGTGCAACTATCAACATAGAATAAGAAAAAGTGCACTACAGAACAGTTAAAAGGGTGAAAAACGTTTGTTTTGGGGGAGAAATGATAGTTACTAGAGTACAGTCTTAGCTAATCAAGAAAAATGTACATTTCATCACAATTATCCTGATGTTTCCATTGGGACAATCTAGTCTAACATGAGTCTCTTGAATGGCCCCTGTCTTTGATATGAGAAGAAAGGTGTGTGCAGAATGTACTTTTCTTGGCACCCATTTCATTATATTATCTATTTTCATAACAAAACCAGTTAAATAAAAAGATAGAAAAATCAATATCCTTGTAATGGAGATTTTTTAATGCATCTATTCTAAAAGCCATTCTTTAGAAAAAATGTGCTTCAAATATTGTTTGTATCAATTTATAGCCATTTTCTATTGTAATTTCTCCCACCTACCATTCTTATTTATATCATTGATGATATTTCAAAGTGAATTATTGGTTTTTAAACATTATTTTAATTTTGAAATTATGGAGAATATTATAAAATAAGAAAATTGAATTATTGATGAAATTGTACTTTGTATCATGCAGAACTATTTTCCAGCATCTATATTAGAATTTTTTGGGGTAATTGTTTGTTACCAATATTCTTTGACTATTTCTTAAGCATTATGAAAATTGTTAAAGTGTTGTCAAATTTTGTTTGTCCAGATTTACTCTTTATTTCTTTAAACTTGGCATATTTGAAAGTGATGACAAAATTATACCTTTTTTTATTTTAACAATTTGAAGCCAATAGAAGGTACATGAAAATATTTGTATTTTCTTTCATCATAATTATGGCTTATGTTGTTCTTTACACTATTAAAATTAAACTATTGCTTCACAAAATACATGCTCAAATAAAATAAGATTATTTTGAAAAGAATAAATATTTGCCTTTATATAATTTCAAATTTGTTTCTTTTCAGTTTTAAAAGCCAAGTTTCATATTTTTATATGACACAAAAAAATTCATCTTTGATTTTATGGCATCATCTACCCAAGTGTTCTACACTTACGAAGGGCCCGGGAAAGTGAAGACTTAGGCTTTTAAAATAGGTTGTGAAGGAAGAAAGAGTATAATTTTACGTCTAAACCCTTTTCCCATTAGAAGACAGACCTTGAGAATTGTAGACAATCTCACTTTGTTGAATCAAAATTATCAAGAATATAAAATATGCTATTAAACTCTGTGCGTGTGTGTGTGTGTGTACAATCTTGCACATCTACTGATAATACTACTAATATAATAAGAGCTAAAAAAGACATCTAGCTAGGCATGGTGGCACAGGCCTGTAATCCCAATGATTCAAGAGGGTTTAGGAGGACTGCAAGTTGAGGCCAGCCTCAACAATTTAGGAAGATCCTGTCCCAAAATTAAAAACAGAAAGGACTTGGGAGGTATCTCAGTGGTAAAATGCCCCTGGGTCCAATCCTAAACACTCAACGGAGACCCCTCCCCCCCAAAAAAATCTGATCTCAGCATTAAACTTTTTCATTAGTTAACAAACATTTCAGGAATACTCTGGAGGATTTTTAGTGTACTCCTTACTCTCTAGAGTTGCTTGCATAGTACTTCTGACAAACGGATCAGATATGAGAGAGAACAAAGGGAAGGCAAAAGTACTATAAATGTGTACTTATGTATTTTTATTTTTGAAACTATCAGATCAGTTGTAACAGTGGTCCACTTTATGCTTTGAATACAGCCATTGCTGCTCTGCCATTGCAATTTATTCTTAAAATGGACATGTTTCTTTCTCTTCCTCTCTCCCTGTTCCTCCCTAATTTCTCCCCCTCCCTAATCTCAGGGCGAAACAGATACCTTTCTTCTCCATTTTAGGCAGATTTACCTGTCCTTGAGTACATGCCTACTATAGGAATGAAGTAATCCAGACTTTGGGGATGGTACCAGAAGATCTCAGAAATGACTATCTTTCAAATTAACAATGAATTACAACTCCATCAGAAACACGTGTAACGTAGCCTTTGAATCGCCTCTTTTTTTTTTTTTTTTCGTACTAGAGATTGAACTCAGGGTCACTCGACCACTGAGCCACATCCTCAGCCCTATTTTGTGTTTTATATAGAGACAGGGTCTCACTGAGTTGCTTAGTGTCTCGCCATTGCTGAGGCTGGCTTTGAACTCACGATTCTCCTGTCTCAGCCTCCCTAAGTGCTGGGATTACAGGCTTGTGCCACCGCTCCCGGCTGAATCGCCTCTTTAAAAGCCCCCTGTTCCTACTGGTGAATAGAATCACAGCGTCTGGGACAGGAATCCCTTGTGTTTTTCCTTTGCAAGCAAAGCAATAAAACTTTCTTCTTTTTCTCAAAACCATGTCCTCATTATTAGATTGGCACTGGGGACAAGGACCAAGCTTTCAGTAACAGGAATTAAAATGGATAGCATAAGAAAAACAATGAAATTTGTTTTCTTTCACTAACCATAGGATTATTTCATACTCCTGTGTTAAGAGATAAAATAAGAGTGACCTTTAAACATAGAGGAAATACTAATATAATGCATTTATGTGCATACATATATATATCAAATAAGGTCTCTGTTCCTAAATTTAAACTATCCCTAGTATGAATCTTAAGTATTATAGTCTAAGCAAAGACTTGTTCTATGCATTCTAGTTGCATGTCAAATACAGAATAAATGGAACTAATAAGCCCAAATGTTACAGAAAGCTTGTTCATTATCCACGATGTCAATCCAATAAGAAGGACACAGTTTTGAGACAAAGGAAACAGAAGATATTGCTTTGCTAGCAAAGGAGAAGCACAGGAGACTTCTGTCCCAGAGGCTGTGATTATGCCCATGCGGGGAGCAGGGGGTGTTTAAAGAGGTGATTCAAAGGGTACATTCCATTTGTTCTCTGGAGTTGTGATTCACTTGTTCATTTGACATAACTTTTCTGATGTCAATATCGAAAAGAACTTAAAAGTAGTAATCAATAAAATTATGCTGACAATTTTATTATATGGATTATAATATTTTCAAATAAAATTATTCAAGAAAATAAAATTGAAGAATGATAAAAATATTGAGAAAATATGTAGGATTGAAAAGGATTCTGCATAGCAGCAAAGAGCAAAATTGAGTAGTATTCTACTTAAACTGGTTTTTGTTTTGTATTTAAATGTATTATTTGGAATAAAATTCATTATTTAATAGGTGGCTATCAACTGTTTCAAGAAGTGACATAACTTAAAATTAGTAACCTCAACTGTATCAGCATTTCCATATTTTGCATCATTTTGATTTAATATTTCTGGTGCTTCATAAAGCTAGAGTGGCCTTTCCTGGTAACCACACCACCACAGAAATGTAATATGTGTGTTCCGTATCCTTTCCTGCATTATGTGTGTGGGTTGTGGTTGTTGTTTGAGTTCCCATGACTATTGAGTGAGGAAGTTGGGTATAATTCCTGGCAATGTAATAGTTTATCCATTACATTAAAGAGCAGATCATATTTCAAAACGTTTTTCTGAGCTCATTACAAAAATAAAAAACAAATGGCAGGGTTATCAGCTCTCATTACCAATTGCCCAGCAAATGTTTAAAAACACAAGCACACTAAAAATAACCACAGGAAGCAATAATTTCTATGACAAATTGTTAGGCTATTTACTTAGTGTGCTAAGTAATATATTTTTGATCAAAGATAAACAGTTTAAAAAGTTACATTTGGGTTGTTGTGGAGAGGAGAGGAAATTGTTATTCCCTGAAGGCTGATGTACCTTGTAAAATAATCTGTCTTCAAACCCAGAATGAAAAAGAGCCAAAATAGCTCTGAATTACATGAAGGGACTCTGGAGATGCCGTTCATTACACAATTTGCTGTAGCAGTTTGCAGATGTCTCATTTTGTGGGTCAGATTATGCACTTTGTTTTCTGTTTGGTAAATTGTGTTGGAAAACATTCGTTATAAATTCTTTTTCTGATTTCTGTCACCGTTTCTATCTACACAGCACAATGTCTATTTTGAACAAACTGATACATTGCACTCTATGCTGTTTCAAAACTGTGACTGATGAAAGAACTTCTGCACCGTTTCTGAAGCAAGTAAGGTACTTTGTAGAAAATGGCCCTTTTATATAGTGCATCCAACTATAACATCGGAAGACTGGACTTGTAACCACTTTATCGAGAAAGTACCCAAGAGTACACGGTGAGCTGATCAGCAAAATGCCAAACTCTAAGCTGCAATGAGGCGGTGATTTCAAATGACCCATTTTGGCACATTTTATTTTAAGGATGTAATCCTGTAACACATACATAGTCTTTGCTAAAGTTAATAAAACTCTGTTTAAGTTGAGAAGTCCTACTCTGAAAATACTGTATTCACAGATTTGTTCAAAAGTTGAGCTTCTGGTTTCAACTGAGGTCATATTCAGGCAATATAAACTCTAACAAGGGAAGCTTCCTTTTTTTTTTTTCCTTTTCTTAATTTGGGGGAAAATGTCATTATGCCTTGGGAAGTATTATAATATTTTTGTAATCATCTGCAATGCTCATTAGTCTTCTTATTATATCTGAAGCACTTGTATTTGTTGAAGTAGAAGCAGCTGAGATAAAAGAAATTTGAAAGTGAAATCATTACACATTTGAGTCAGTGCCTTTTTCAAACTAGAAGCTTGCTCTATTACTCCTAATTAGCTGGTGCCCCAAATACTGAGAATGGTTTTATATTTTTTAACCTCTTTTGAACCTCTGATTAAACACCATGGTGTGAATTCATAAGAAAAAAAAAAGGCCAATACTGTTTTTTAAACTGTCTTCATTTGGGAGACCAATAGACAATCATTGGGGAGGGGAGTTTACTAGGGATAGAACTCAGGAGGCATTCAACCACTGAGCCACATCCTCAGCCCTATTTTATATTTCATTTAGACACAGGGTCTCACTGAGTTGCTTAGTGCCTCACTGTTGCTGAGGCTGGCTTTGAACTCGTGATCCTCCTGCTTCAGCCTCCTGAGCTTCTGGGATTACAGACATGTGCCACTGTGCCTTGCCTGATAGACAATCTTTACAAACTAATTGGGAATAATATTTAACCAGGTGTGAAATATGTAATGAATTTATTGAATGGAATTCTAAAGAAAATCCATTTTGGTAGTATTTTTATATTTCTTGGGATGAACTATATGTAATCATATTCATAAATACCTGTTAAAAATGTTTAAAATATAAAAAAAAATGTTAAAATTGAATATCAGTAAAAGTTTACAGAATTAGATACACATACACACAAATGAATACAAGTAAAACTGTGGAAAATTGGATAAAATTGGAAGGTTGTTTCAACATCAGGAACCCGGTTGAATATTATACTATGGTTCTCCACTGTCAGAAACTAGGTAGGGGTGGAGCTCATACTTAGCAGGCACAAGGTGTTAGGTTTAATCTTTAGTATTGTACACACAAAAAGAAACTAGGCAAAGTGTACCCACGATCTCTGTATATTTTTATCTGCATGTAAATATACAATTATCTCAATTAAGTTTTAAATTAAAAAGTAAATTATTTTATCTATCCACATATTCTACATTTACAAAAAGGATAGATATTTAATTTTTTATAATAACTTCTTGGGATATTTTGGTAGATAACCCACAGTAAGAAGATTAAATTCTAAACTTAGACTACAAGAAGTTAGGTATACGTAGATTACAAAATTCTGTAAGATAACAAAATATAATGTTAATTTATAAGTAACGGAGAAGTGGGGTTGGTTTCCATATATGAAAAACAAAACTTTGTTATTCCCAGAAATATTTTTACTGCATCATAAAATCATTGTTATAAATCGCTCAAAGCTACATAGTAGTGTTGATCTGATTTGAAGATAATGCAATTCAGCTTTATATCCTATTTTGTAAATCAAAATAAACATGGGACAGAGGATGCTTTCACTACACATCCAAGTAGGAAGAAGATGTCACTCTTAATTAAAAGGCACTAAAGAGATATACTGTGCTGCAGGAAAAGTACAAGATCAGAAGTGAAAACATTTATGTTTTAATACTTTCCTTGTGGTGACCTTAACTATGCTAATTTGCCTTTGAAAATTGTGTGGTGCTATCTACTAAAATGGTCAACATATTCATTATTTAAACAATACCACTTTGTAGTAATAATCTTGGATATGTTCCAGATATAGGCCCTTTTCAGATGTTAGAGTGTAATAATCTCTACTCGGGTCCCTAGAGTCTAGAATGCTTAATGGCTAGTTTCTAGATGGGATGACAATCAAGTTCTATGAGAAAGTTAAACAACGGGCAAATTTCAGGAATTGCAGAATCACACAATCTACTTTGATTACATTATAAAATTATTAATTCTCATTTATTTAATATGATCAAGTAAGCTATATACCTAACTAGAAGATTCAGATCCTGTAGTCTTTCCTGGTGTTTTGTATTTCACTACTCTCTATTATTGGCACAAGGATGACATCCTGACCCAATTCTTATGCTAAACAACTAGCTTCCTATTAACAGCAATACTGGCTGTTGTATCTATGGCAAATCCACAGGTAGATATTTTAATACAGTGTAAAAGGACAGAACCAAGGAATTGCTTTTGTGAGTGGGCATTATCATTGAGTCTGCACAATTGGAAATAACAATCAATTTTGTCTAGATAATTTCACTTTGAGGTTTACTTATACTTAATCCTCTTTAGAGGTTTCAAAGACTAGACCAGGCTACATTTCCCTGGAAAATTACTGACAAAAAAAAATTGTAAATGAGTGAGACTTTATTGGCACTTTGTAATCTGTCTACAACTATGCCAAAACTACAGGAGAAAGGTGAAGAAAAAATCCAAATAAATATCCAATGCAATACTTTTTGAATTTTCAAGAAATTTTATTGAGGGGCTGGGGTTGTAGCTCAGTGGTAGAGCGCTTGCCTCGCATGCGTGAGGCCCTGGGTTCGATCCTCAGCACCACATACAAAGTAATAAAATAAAGACATTGTGTCCATCTACAACTTAAAAAAAAAAATTTTAAAAAAGACATTTTATTGAAATTAGTGCTTTGAGACTAATTTTTTCTTTTAAAAATAAATCTATATTTAGCATCCTATTGATCAGTCATCAAAATTATATTTACTTCCTAAAAAAGTAAATAAATAAATAAATAAAGCCTATGGCTTCCCTTTTTGGTGTCCTCTAAATTCTATGGTTTGGTTATACCTCATCTCTAAATAAGCTTTTTGAAGATTAAAAAATATTCCTTACTTATCTTCAAAAATTTTAACACTTTGTAGCAACAATAGTGTACCTGGCTATCAATAGTTGCTAAAGAAAATATACATTCAGTTTTAAATTATATTTGTGTCACTGAAAACCATCTATCAACCTGTGTGCCATACCTTAAGTTTATTTAGCACATGTTGGTCATGGAGTAAATGAAATTAATCTTCTGATTTGCAAAAATATTCTAGCATCCTCATGAAATTCAAGCAGTGTTTCACTTACCAATATTTGACTATTACTTAAAAACTACTCATGTAGAGGGTGATTAATTGAAATGTAGTTTTTTTGATGACCCATTAGCATCCAGCTGTTAGTTAATTACCTGTGTCTATGAAGACTTTTAACAAAACTTATTGTTAGGGTTGAACTGTATTCCCCCAAGTGATGTCAAAGTCCTAACCATAGTACCTATGAATGTGACCTTATTTGGGAATAAGGTCTCGGTGGATGATTAAATTAAGATGAGGTCATTATTCCAATATGACTGTGTCCTTTTAAAAAGGAGAAAGTTAGACACAGACAGAAAAACACACAGCTAGAATGCTATGTGAATCCGAACTCAGGCACCTGGAAATTCACTTATAAGCCAATAATGCCAAACCATTGCCAGAAAACTCACAGAAGCTAGGTGAAAGGCATGGGACACATTCCCCTCACATCCCTCTAAAGAAACCAACCCTGCTGACACCTTGATCTTCAACTTCTAGCCTCTAGAATTGAGATAGTGACTTTCTGTTGTTTAATCCACCCAGTTTGTAAATTAATATAACTATAAACTATTACTAAAGATAAGTATTTTCTTGAATGCTTATTATTTAGGGAATATATACATGACTAGAGTGACTAAAGTCTGAATAGTTTCTTTTGAAAGACTTCCTAGAATTAGCTATCATTAGGAACTTGCAAAGGAAAGTCCAATTTGGGGTGAAGGCCTATGCAAAAGCAAGCACCCTAGCAGGAATGAGGCTGGGTGGCTTTTTATGATTGGCTTTAGCATAGATTGGGATAGCATGAAATAAAGGAAGGTAAAGGATATATAGAAGATTCTAAACCTTTTAATTGTGTCCTTTTATTCTCCCCACACTCCACCATTGCTTTTTCCTAACATGATACCTGCCAGAGAGATCATATGGGCTAAGCCTCTCTGCTTCTAAATTAGCCCAGAAGTTAAAAAAAAAAAAAAAAAAAGATTCCTGGTTTGCTTTCCTATGAAGATTTAAGATAAAATGTAAAGAGCAAGCAAGCACACTGATATAGTGATGATAGAAAGACTAGACTCAGATTTATGTTTTTTAAAAAGGAATTTTTAAAACATATATTGTATGTGAAGAGATGTACCAGGGTACTAATAGTGTAGGCCTTTTAAAAATCAATAATTGGTGTTAGTAATAAGAACTGTGCTGACAACCAGCTGTGAAAGTGCCCTCATTCCTGCAGAGCAGAAGGGAAAGGAACCAGCCGATGATTACCAACTCCAAGTATTGCTTGCAGTCAAAGCTTCATTAAAAAAATTAGTAAAATACTCTTTTTACCTTAAAATATGTGTCCCAGTATTGAAAGAAGTTCTATATAAAGAGTTCAGAATAGAACTGCTGCAAACTGTTCAAATCAAGGGTATTTCCCAGTTGGGCTACCGGCCTACATTGTGGAACTTACTCTTTAGCAAAAGCTCTTCTCCTCCCAATTAAAGAAAAAAGGTTGGGATGCCCACAGGTCTTTGCAGTATGTTTGGTGTGACTTTTAACCCCTCATTTCACCTTCTGTATATGGCTCTTCTTTATTACACCACCTGACATGGGATCCAAATCTAGTCTGTACTACAAATTAGGCTGTTAGCATCTCTTTCACAATTTTTAAAAGTCAATGTAGAAATTCACTGCTGGCCCTTGCTGGTCTCCTATGCATGCTGCCTGTGAAAATCCAGTCATTTATTTTTATTCAAATCAAAGAGAGACATTTTTGTTATGAAATAAGTTATTCAAAAATGTGCAGCAACAGATTCCATTTCTTAACAGAGTATTCCTGCACGTCTGAAATCCTACATGAATTATCTTAATGAGGAAATATATCTAACTACTGAATAAGGAACCTTAGATTTCCAGCTTTGACTTTTAGCTGCAGCTCACTTGCTCACGACCTTACAAAATCCCTTAAATCTCCAAGAGCCCATTTCTCATTTTCCTCTGTGCTCCCATGGAGCTGATCCAATGGCTTTTAAAGGAGCTCTGAGCTGGGACAAGCTCTGAAGGGCATGGGGCAAGGCAAGCAATGGGCCCTGTGTTCCTTGCTTATCGTCCTGGAAAATAGGTATGATAATACCGGCCTCACTGGGGTCCCATTGCAATTAATGTTTGGAAAATGTTTTGAAATCCCAGAGTTAAAAAAGGCAATGCTAGTGCAAATTAGTTAGGTATTTTATTTCTAAAAGAAAAAATTCAGATTATTCTAAGCCACTTTTTCTAAGAATATGTGATGTAAAGGCAGTTATAATATCTGGAAGCTTAAATTGATGTGGTAACTTAATGATCTTTTGAAAATTGCCATAGTAAAATATTTCTGTGATCTGGAGCATCTTGCTACATAAGGAATCAAAATTTTTTAGACTTGTTTCATCACTTAAAAGCTGAGGAAATGAATCCATGGGAAGGATCCTTTTCTTTGTTGATCTTGATTATAATTTCCAAACTTTCTAGAAGATGACGATGCTTCTCTTGGCTTGGTTTCAGAGTTGAGGAGGAAAGAACAAATAATTTGGAAAAAGAAAGTTGGAAAAAAAGAGAACTTAATTTTACATTTTGTTAAGGAAAGAGAAAAGTTTTGCAACCAGTCCTTACAGAAGTTCTGATAAAACATTCTTGTTTTGAACTTTGATAATGGTGCAATATTGACATCTTAAATTTTTGCTGCATAGGTGTGTCTAAGTTCAACATCCTGGAATTAAAGATTGATTTCAAAATGTTTCTAAACAGTGTGTAACAACTGTCATTATTAGGAGTCTCTAAAGATATAAACACTATATTAAGTTTAAAATGGAGAAACCAAATTGAGAACAAGTGTTTATAAAGATGAATCTATTACTTGAATTTATTATATAAGAACTATTTTTTTAACTATGAAGGTTTTGGTACAAAATATAATTGAAAAGTTGACTTATATGTGCAATCTCTTATATACAACTAGGAACAGACAGTGCTGGATGCAAGGTAAAAGATGTCTTTGAAAATGTGTCTATTAATGCTTTATTACTGACAAATGTTCAGCTACACCATATAGTGTTCATACATCCTTGTAATTTAGTGTGCTTTTTTGCTTTATTTGCAATTTATTTAATATTTGAAAATACTTTTGTATCAATTAGCAAATTAGCAGTTTATCTGGGTGGAAAAACCCCATCTGAGTTACTGAGTTACAAAGTGAATTGTTCTGCAGCTGCAAAATCAAGTGCCTCAGCTGAGTTAATGCTTTTCATTTCTTTTGCATGTGTCAGCATTAATGGAGGCAAGCTTCTATGAAGCCTTGCGTGTGAAGATGGTGCTGAGCAGACTAGATTCAATTCTGTTAGATTCAATTCTGTTAAATGCTTTTTGCATTTTTTTCCTTTTTCTTTCTTTTCTTTCTCTCTCTCTTTTTTTTTTTTTTTTTTTTTGGAATAAGGCACAAAAGGAGACTTCAAATCAGGCTGAACTTCAAGCAAAAGTTAATGCTATTCTCTTTTGGGTTCAACCACCCACTTTGCTTAAGGTCACTAGTTGAGGCTAATGCAGCTCAGAGGGGCTGCAGTAAACTTGGCATCTCCTTGATTAGGCTCCCTGCTGATCTAATACACATACTAGCTCACTTGCCAAGTCAAATAACACATTTAGTGAATTGGAAATAAGATTTAAGTGGGCCAGCACAATGCGGCTTGCCCTCTCATCTTTTTACCGAATCCTTCTCTTTGTACGGGAGGCTGTGAAAACTGCTCTTGTTAGAGGACTTAATCTTCATTTTTTTCCTGTAGATTATTTGGAAACAGGTCAATTGAATGTTGGAGCTGCTAACTCCTCCCACTAAAGAAAGAAACTGCTTGTGGCATACTGATTGCATCATTTAAGTGAAAGGCACCTATTATTAAAGAGAAAATACTATAGTATAAGGGTCTGTTAGAATTAATAAAAAGAAATCCTGATATTAAATGCACTCCTTTTAACAATGTGTTTATTTCTTTGTCTTATAGACTCCTTTCTAAAGTGTGCCTTGTATTAACTGCTGGTGAGTAATGGATGAGGTTGATCACATCAGTATATATTCATCTCCCATAGCTGTTCTGCTGCAGTTAATTCTTAAATACAGTAGGTTATAATACAGTGACATTTCTATAGTGCCTTTCATAAGAGCAATCTAAAGCATGTCACATAATGTTTGACTTTGAACTATTCAGTTTTTTAGTGACACAAATCTCAGGGTAAATTTATGCCTTTGAGGTTTGTTTCTTTTAAAAATATGAGTCATTGTATTTCTTATAGTTTGAAATTTATCATAGATTCACCATAGATTATCAAGCTATCCATGCCATAATAATCTGTAACTGTCCTTATCTCTGTTAGATGTGCAGGGTTATGATGTGTGTGGACTTTTTATGATCTACTTATCTCTTCTGGTCATATAGATTTATGTGTATCTCTATTCTGACTAAATTTGAAATCAGGGCTTGCATTCTGAAGAAATAAAATATGTCTCTGTAAAATCCAAGTATTATTCCCTGAGATCTGAAAGTTTTAAGAAAAATGAACAAAATGTAGAAATATGTACAATTGCCTACTTTACAAAGTAAAACTTTAAGTGTGAGAAATGTATAGCATACAATTAAATTAACCAATGTATCCTCAGTATGTTTTTTTGGAGTTATAACAAATAAACTATCAATGTCAAGGAACAGTGTCTATTACCTAAAATTTAAATATTTGCAACAGTTGTTTCTGAATAGAAAGGATTTATTTACCAACACAAAGTAAAGAAATGTGAAATAGATTATACTATTTATATTGTTTAATTATTGTATTTCATCCATCAAGATGAAAACCAGATCTCTGTACTGCATAATGTATTTATCTTGAGAGTCTATAAAACAAAGTTATTAATAATAATGAGGAATTAATCAATTTAGCATCCTAATCTGGACTTCAATTTGCAGTTGTTTCAAAAGCATTTTTAAATTCTAGGGAACTACACAAATATGAAATCATTGATGGTCCTTGTCATCTCACTCACTGTGTTTGTGCTTTCTTTTACTTGTTCTAAACCTTGGAAATATGAAAACTCATCTTTAATGGAAAAGTAGGAAAACTGAAAGGATTATAAATTGGAAAATGATAGTTAAACATGAAAATAATTATGAAAATGAGAAAATTTTCAATAGGCTGGGGTTTTCCATTTGTTTTTATATTGATAAGCATTGTATTGTTTTTAATGCTTTCACTACAGACAGATGGTAACTCCAGGTAAGACCCCCCCCACTATCGCCAATGTATTTTTACCTCACCATAGTTTGTCAGTTGAGATAAAATGTAACAGTGGCATACTGATGTTCCACTGGTTAGAAGATATTTTTCTCCATGCTTGTGATTTTCTTTTATGTTTTCTTGCAACTGCTTTGAGAAACTTTGGGACATTGACATAAGCAGAAAATGAAAATTGATGATTCATGGTTTTAAGTAACTGAACAACTGTCATTTTGGGGTATCTTAAAAATGTGTCTTCTGTTAATGTTAAGAGGGTCAAAAGACAGATGACTTTTTAAACTTTTACACTAAGAATAATCAGGAAAGCAACAGGATTAAAAGAACAGATAAATTTTTATGCCTTGGAAGGAATTAACAATAAGTATCTTAACTATCTCTTTCTCACTAACAAATGTATGCCAAAATTTCACCTGTTTAATTATTAGCATCCTAGCAAAACTATTTTCATTAACTGTATTTGCTAATAACTATATTTTTTCAGTTTCTTAAGTTCTTTGAGATAATTATCATAATGTGAGGAGAAATAAATACATAAAATTACAACAAACTTATAGGACAAAGTGATTTATTTATAATTGCATTTACTTTTATTGACATTTTAGACAATTAATTGTAAACTTACCCTCTTAGTTTAATTCATAAACTTCATACATTTAACCTAAATTTAATTTCTCACAGTATTTTTCTCTTTTCTATCCCCAAAGAACTACTTTCTCATTTGTAGTTTAGAAAAGAGTATTTTAGCTTTATGTATCTGTGTAATTTTTTACTCTCTCCAGAAGTAAATTATGAAATCATATTTCCTAATTGGTATACATGACAATCATGTACAAATTGGTATATATAGCAGTCATGGCATCAACATTGGTATATGTCCTACATGTCCTTAAAAAGAGCATAGGCCAATAAGAATATACTTCTTTCTTACATGATTTGAGTTCCTAGTAGGAAAAGAGCAAGAACCTAGAATTATACTCTCTGTATTTCAAAATTCACAGGAGCAATTTGGAAAAGTCAGCAATTATTCTTACCCCTACCCACTTAGTCTGTGCAAAAAATAATGAAAAATTGCTAAGATAGTGATGTATAGTCTGTACAAATAATAAGCAATAATGATAACCCCCCCACCAAACATGAGTATAGTTACTAAAAATATAGAAGGATGTATCATTAAAAATAGGATCCAAACTGTAGGGTTAGTTATTTTTTAACTAGTCCAGTTTTGATAAAGCAATTCATTTCATTTACAAAAAGCCAGAAGTGAAAATGTTTAATATCTCCTGCCCAGAATAAATCTTCTAAGTTACTACTGGAAATTGCAGGCAGTATGTTTGTACTAGCACCACTCTTTTATAGCTCTATAACTCTTGATGACCCTAAATATTACATAGAATAAAAGTTTATGCAAAAACACTTCAAAATGATTTTTTTTACTTTTACCATTACATTGGGAACATAGCATGTATTTGGATAAATATAAAATTTCTTTCACCTTGAATCCCTTTATTATATCTAAAAATTGCCAAATAGACATTTTGATAATTAAGGAAATGTTTTATTTACATGGTAAATATTTGTTTTATCATTAATGTGTAAGAAAGCATGTAAAATATAGTTATATTTTTAAACACTAAAATCAATAGATTGGAAAATATATTTGTATTATTTATCTAGACTTCATTTTAGTAAGTTCTAGTCTCTGGTAGTTACTCTGTATGCTATTGGTTATTCTAATAGTAGTTGATTAAATGGAACTGAAATTCCTTTATCTGATACACAGTATTTGCCTCAAACTATTCACAATTATACACTGAAAAGAAAAAGAAGCACAAAAGTAATTGAATTGAACTCTAATAATTTGAAGGAGATATGTCAAATAATCAGATTAGTTTTTTAAAGTGCTTATGGTTTAACTTAAAGAAAACATTTTCACTAATAATTATAAAAAATGGACTTAGAATACTATGAGCAAAACCATTGCCTTTCTTATTCACAAAGGGAAAATTTCTTCAGTCCAGAGTTCTGCACTCTAAGAACTAATTATATGTGGGTGAAGCAAGGCACTCCTGTAATTCCAGGGGCTCGGGAGGCTGAGGCAGGAGGATTGAAAATTCAAAGCCAGTCTCAGCAATTTATCAAGGTCCTAAGCAACTTAACAAAACCCTGTCTCAAAATAAAAAATAAACAAAAGAATTGGGGATGTGGCTCAGTGGTTAAGCGCCCTGGGTTCAATCCCTGGTACCCCATCCCACCAAAAAACTCTTTACTTCTTAAAATACAGAAGTATATAATATGTATCACATGTAAAGAGTATGAAATAAAGATTATAACCCAAACTCAAACTCAAGCAATATTCTGTGCAGCAAAGAGTCATTTTTTTGGTCTGATCTATAGTAGTGCTTTTCAGGAGAACTTATGATATTTTTAATTTATAAAGACTTCTAATAAATGAAATAGCAGGAATGGTATCTTTCTTAACATAGAATATCAGAACAAAAAATTGAGCATGCTTCCTTTGGCATTCAGTTCTATTCCTGAAGTGGATTTGACATTTAAGAACATTCTAACTACTCAGTAACCAGTTTGAAATGCACATGTTCCATCACTTCCAGTATCCCGTTTATCTCTCATCTGTTTCATGGAAAATTATGCCAAAAATATGTATTGTACTGATAAGTCTACTTTAATACAAACTATATACCAACCACATTCATTTTTTGCCAAAGAGCACAACTGGCTAAAGATGGGTAATAATGAAAAAGGATATGGCATAGACAGCAATAGAATTATAATTCTATGCAAAGGAATGACCTTCTTTACACACTAATGGAAATATTTTATGTCATAACACTTTACCCTATTATATATGCACTTCTTTCTTTCCTCCCTCCCCAGCTATTCATATGTGAGTAGTACACATGCTAACAATATGAACTCTTTTCAATTTACAGCACTATAAAAATGTACCTGCATTTCTTATTATCTGAGTTGATGGATTAATTAGAACTAGTCAAGGTTATATCTATGTGTGTCTATGAAAAATGTTTCTAATTGGCCCTGAGACTAATATTCAATTACAAATCTTTTCCATTTGATTCATCCTTTTCTGTCTTAGAAAGGATTATGTCGATGGGATTCAGGTAATGAAACTTGGTGGCTTAGGAGAAGCATTAAAACATCCTTCCTGCTTTCAACTAATGTGATTAAGTTTTATGAAGTTTGTTTTTCTTCTTAAAATCTCACTAAGGTCAAAGGGTTCAAATGATTCCTCTAGAGTAGAACTGAGAATTTGGATGAGTTGAAGAGGTGTTACTAATCTTTTAAAATGCACTCATTAAAGTCCTAAAAAGATTTGAAATTACTCATTTATCAGTATCAAAATACCTAAGTTAATAAATGAAAATACATAATTCCTCTCACTGAAGTCTTCATTATAGACCTTGGACTGACATTCTCTACAAAAATACCTAGAGAGTACACATGTACAGTGATTATTAATGAACAAAGAATAATTAACAAAAAGCTTAGTTTAAAACTAAGGCAAAACAATCTTTGTGTTGTCAGTAACTTAACATTTTTCTCTATTTATCAAGTGCATAAAAATAAAATGCATTGTTTTCTTTTGCCTTTAAGAAAAGATAAGCAGCAGAGGTGTAACTTTATATTTAATTTTATGTATGCACTTAAAATTTGTCAAAGACGTTAAGCAATACACATCGTTCAATATTTCCATTTTTGTGTGCAAAGAGCTTGAATTGCACGGTATCTTCTTTCCCCTTGAAAGATGAAAAAACAACGTATTAGGTTACAACTGGAACATTTTAAGATTTAGTATCCAGAAATTAAATGTATCATGAAACGATAGGTGGAGTTTAATGTACACCCTATCAGTGTGGGTCAGTGACCTGGAACGTTTTCAGGATTAGTATGAATAGAAAGTATTCCCTTCTATTTTCTCTTCTTATAGGAATCTATTTTAGTTTTTCTCCCAGTAGGTCAAAGGCTCTTTCTAGTGATTCTAAATAGGAAAGAATTTCAGAAATCAAATTATATTAATGAAGAACTCCAATGCACAGAGCTACATGAAATGAATGCTACATTTGAATGTAAATATTTATATATAAATCTATCTATAATTATTACATATCAACATTATGTGCTATATGATTAAAAATCTATATTTTTGTTTACACATATTCTTTTCCAAAAAAGAACTATTTTAAAAAAGAAAAATCTATAAATAGAGATATTGGTGAAATTCTTAACTGAAGCATATGTTGTAAATAAATCTGAAGATAGGTACAGATATATTTCATGATGAATATTTAACTACTGGTTGTATTTATAAGAAGCCTCAGTCTTCTGATTTGTATTCTATATACTGTGTATATGATCATTAGAAATTTTATTAAGCCAAGCATTCCTGGATCTTGATAATTACCTTTGAGTGAAAGAAGGTACATGTCTCAGAGGAATACCTCTCTTGCTTTAGAGGAAATATTAATTGAAATCAATTTTTGATTGATTTCAAAAATCAATCAATTGAGACCAAAAATACTGTGAAATTTTTTCAGTTGCAAATCTTGATCCCTAATATACGAACCATTTTAAAGTCTTCCCACAGAGGGCAAAACATTAACTACCTCAGTGAAGTATCAAGCAGCCAATCTAGTGAGCAGTTTAATACTTAAAAATATAGAGGTAGTAAAATAAGAATTTTAATTGTATAATTTACTTGTTGCTATTTTCCAGTTTTTTAAATTCCAAAATTTAAATAATTTATTTTCCTATTAATTTTCAGAAAACTTCCAGTGATTGGTTTACTTACAATGCTAGTTTTTCAGCTTACAATGATATTTGTAGGAAAAGTAACTTTACAACTTTTAATTTTCATCTGAATTAAATTTTGACAAACTTAATGCTTTCATCTGAATGTTTTATATTACCTAAGTAGTAAAGCTAACTATGGAATATATAGAAAAAAGAAATAATAGTTACTGTTTTTAAGCCATATGTACTGCCTAAGCATTTAATAAAATTAACAAGTTTTGGATGCCTGTGACTGGTGAGCCCAAATTTTGACTCACATAATGTAGGCCATATTACATGAAATAACAAACCTTCTTGTTTTCTCAAATACAAATACTTTTGTTTTTAAATTCAGCTTTAACTTTGTGAATCTTCCTATTTACACTTTATGTAAAAGCCAATACCTTACAAGTAAGACATATTTCTCACTAATACTTGCTTTGGAAATGGACACTGGAGAACTGATAGCCTGGAAGATTGCCCAATCTGCTGTAACAGACAAAACCGACTGTTTGACCACCCCTGTGTTTGCTTTAGATCCCATATTAGTCTTGTGTTTTTTGCTTCACAAAGCTGTAGAACAGCTGTTCTTCAAAAGAACATATGTTAAGGACGTGGTAACTAACTTTGCCTTCACTAAAACTTGAATTATTTGTGAAAAAATATGCCAAAAGACAGTATTAATCCTTGAATCGCCTCTGGAATTCTCAGTGTCACATGGATCAAAGAGTTCAGTATGTAATGTTTATTTAAACTTAGCCTTTTATTTCCCCCCAGCAGAAAGTTTGTGACTGTCAATATTTTTGATCCTAAGGAAAAAAAATAAAATTTGAATGAAATGTTTTTACTCTCATATATAAGATAACAAAGAATAAATAAAGTTTAGATTATTTTCTAGGATATATATTTTGCTTTCATCTCTCTCTTTGGCAATCCATCTTTTATAATATTTTGTTTGTTGTCTTGGTATTATATACTTTAGGGAAAACATTAAACATCATTTACTTAACTGTAGGCAAAATTTTAGCTACAAATAGGGAAAATATTTAATGACATTGTTTCTAAATAAATGCAAAACCAAGCATATTGAATAATACTTTAATAAAATTTATCTTCAACTAGGTCAGAAAGTATTTATCATCTTGCCAAATCTACACCCATATATACATATGGTGTGTATATATTAGCACAGACACACATTTGCACATACACACGCCCCTGTAGGGAATGAAAGGTTAAATGAAGAGTTTGCATTCCTCTTGAATTGGGCTTCTAGGCACTGATTGTACCATTCATAGTGTATGTTTCATTTTGAATAAATAAATCATGACTTTGACATCCTGGTTAAGTGAGTTAGGTTGAAGAAGGAAAATCACATATTTCCTATTGTAAACTGTTAAAACCTTTTCCCCACTTTTTGGATGTAGTTTTTGTTCGCAGAGCCTGTCACTAATGACCCACTCAGTCTCTTCATCTCATTGCTGACCCTTTCATAAAGTTTACTGTATTCCTAAATAATATGCCATGGGCATATAGTAGGTGATTAGACATCTATTATTTTCAGGCTAATATCTAGGGGTAACTTACTGATAATGATTGGTAACTTATTTTATATTAACAATCCAGGAATTCTATCAGTGCCATTTTTCCTTGCTCTTTGGGGCACAAGTTTGGCAACATGAAGGCATGTGCACTCTTCATGTAAATATTGAGACAGGAAGTATAATGATCATTTGTTATAATTTAAATGGTCTTGGCATTATCTCCATATGGGAATACCTTCCCAATCTTTCTTGGAAAATTTATACATATTTCCAAAAACATTTGGAATTTTCTGAGAATTATCAAATAAGAAATAAGACAAAACAGAAATGAAAAGCAAAGTGTATAAATCAACACTGAGATGTTATCTCTTTGAAGAAATCCATTGACATCTAGTTAAAAGCAAAAACAAGAAAGCCTGGCAGTCAGAATCAAAGGTTAAAGTTGACATTTCCTAGAACCAAGGCAAGAGCACATAGGCAAGAGGTCACAATCTAATAAGTCAGTCTTGCTTGTGGTTACTGTAATGTCAAAAGTGTTTATTTTTGGCCCTGTTTGCTGCTTGCAATAAGTCATCCCTTAAAATAAAATACATGTAAATAGGCTAATAAGTTCATACAGTATACTTTCTCCAAATAATATGAGTGGTATTCTAAAATACTCTTTAGAAACAACCATTTTGTAAGTAAAATAAATTATTAAGTTGCAACCGACATCTTTGTTGCTATTAACCTTGACAGGAAATAAAAAATAATCTTAATGCTACTCAATAATGTGAATTGGTAATGACCAGTTTTTCAGTATTTGCTATAGGTTACGTTTATTTGGAATATTTTACCAAAAGAAATGCAAACGGATGAAGATTAGAATGTTCTAGAATCTCTACTGTGAAATCAAAAACAGACCTAAACTCTGAATTAGTAATATTTTTCATCATTAAAAAAAGTTTAAGTTTACATCTACCCAAAGTAATTTACAGATTTAAGGCAATCCCTATCAAAATGCCAATGAAATTCTTCATAGAACTAGAAAAAGCAATTCTAAAATTTATTTGGAACCACAAAAACTCTGAATAGTCAAAGTCATTTTGAGGAAAAAAAAAGCAGGAAGTATTACACTAACTTCAAAACATACTACAAAAATGTTTTGATCAAAACAGTTTGGGATTGGCATAAAAACACACATAGATCAATGGAACTTTTAGAATAGAGAGCTTAAAAAAGTAAACATAAGAATCTATAGCCAAATGTTCTTTTTTTTTGACAAAGATGCTAAGAGCACACATCGAGGAGAAAGGGCAGTCTTTTTCAATAAATGGTGTTGGTAAAATTCAATATCAGCATTTAAAAAAATGAAATCAGAATCCTATATCTCACCTATTGTAAATTAAACACACAATTGATTAAAAATTTAAATGTAAAACCTGAAACTATGAAACTTCTGGAAGAAAAGATGAGAGAAATGCTTCAGGTCATTGGAATGGGCAGGGAATTTTTGTTTAAATGTAAATGAATTAATTTAATTTAATTTTTTTAATTTTTATTTTTTTAGGGCTATGATGACCTACCTTTACAGTCCCCATGCCCCCTCCCACCTTACACTCCTGTGAACAGAGTTCCTCCATTGTTCCCATGTAAGATTGTCAAATACTCAATATCAACTAAACGCATAACCTGATAACAAATGGACAATATAACTAAATGTTTCTCAAAAGAAGAGATACAAATGGTCAACAAGTACATGAAAAAATATTCAATAGGACTAATCATCAGGGAAAAGCAAATCAAAATATTACACAACGTATATTTCAAAACATTACTTGTTGCCCCAATAATATGTACATTATTTATCTTGTTATGTGTCAGGTAAAATAAATTGTTTTTAAAAAGTGCTTTATGAAGCAACATGTACCTAATTCCCAAAGTGAAAATGCTTTTAGAAAAACTTGCAGTAATTCAACCAATGTCAATACAAAATATGAAAGTTTTCAACATCTGGAAAATTGATCTTGAAACAAGAGAGGAAAGCAACAAGTAGAGAAATCAGTGCTTTGTGTGTTTAAAAGTTAATTTGAGGGATTATAAAAGAAATATTAAATATTTTAGCTATACTCATTTTGAATGATTTTTATTTGGCATTGGTGTTTCATTAATTATTAATAATAATTAATATGCATTAATAATTTACAAGGGAAATTTATTTTATTATCAAATATCTACTGTTGATAGATATAATTTTAACATTATTGACATTTCCAATCTTGTTACAGTATATTTGTGCATAATCATAAAATGTGCATTTATTATTCATTGTTTCTTTCAGATTAAAAACTTTTGAAGCCTGGAGCGGTGGCTTAAGCCTGTAATCCCAGCACTTAGGTAGGCTGAGACGGGAGAATCGCGAGTTCAAAGCCAGCCTCAGCAATGGCAAGGCGCTAAGCAAGCAACTCAGTGAGACCCTGTCTCTACATAAAACACAACATAGGGTTGAGGATGTGGCTCAGTGGTCGAGTTCAATCCCCAGTACCCCTGAGTTCAATCCCCAGTACCAAAACAAAACAAAACTTTTGAAACTTCTAGTATAACTCCAGAACATAAAATGTTTCACTGTTTATTGTTTTGTTCAATCACTACTACTTAAAACACTTAAGTGATATGAATGATTCATGATCCCAGCAATCCCATGATATTTTTAGAATTCCATTTTTTTGTTCCTAAGATCTGAAGATTAATACCTGTTGGAAATGGCAACACTAGGCTGGGATGAAATTCCAGAATTTTGTTTGTGACCTTGTCATGTTCTTTAAGGTAAAACATGACTCAAAACTCTAACTAGTCAAACAAGGCCAGAAGCTTTTTACACAATGATCATGGTTGATTCAATCTGCTTCCTAGTTGTAAGGTTCTAAGTTTACAAGTTAGAATATACCTCTGCTCTAAACACTTTCTATATATTACCTTCAGGTAGGACTCCTCTTTATTCCCGTTGTGCATTTCTTTAGTACTAGTATACCATTTGATGCTACCTGATAATAGCAATGACTACTTGTTTTTCTAGTTATTGATGATCAGAGACAATTTAAGGTTAGAATCCAAAGTTGGCTTACATCTATATAAATGTAAACTAAATTCACATTATCATTCATATAGATTTTAATCCTATTGTATGTAGAAAGATATATCAGAAATCTAAAAGTTCTCCCTGGGTTTCCAAACTCACTACTTTAAAGAACTAAATGCAAAGTTGCATATTCCATCAAACAGAAGTGATAAACTATCAACTTGAACATTTTAAAGTTGCCAAAATGTGGGGCTGGGGCTATGGCTCAGCGGTTGAGCGCTTGCCTCGCATACGTGAGGCACTGAGTTCAATCCTCAGCACCACATAAAATAAATAAAGATATTGTGTTCATCTACAACTAAACAAAATATTTAAAAAAAAAAAACATTTAAAGTTGCCAAAATGTATATTTTGATCAGTCAGGATAATGGTAAACATAGTCATTTCACTTTGTTAGTAGAAAATTTTATAGTGTTCAACTTACTATGTAGTTTTTAACTATATAATTTTTTTCTAGTTTATACTTCAAAGACCCAAGCTATGATCAAATTTTTTCTTGTATCACAAAGTTTTTAAAAATGTCTCCAAGACAATTTTAATGATAATAAATTTACTTCATAGGAGAGGTAAACCTAATTAATGATTTTGAGAAAATTATGCAAGGCCATTTTCCTATATTGTGTTTCTTATAGGCTCTTCTGTAACAAAACATGTCTTTGGGCTTGAATAAAATGATATATTAAAGTTCTTCATAAACCACAAAATTTACATCACAACAAACATAAATTGGTACTATGATTGCTTTCTCAAGTCTGCATGTATTCTTCTGGAGACCAGATTGAGACTTATTGACATTTCAATTTAAATGCTTGAGATTTTACCCTATTTCTGGCTCAAACCTTCTACCCACGCCCAGCCCAATTCCATCCTCCAAACAACAAAGAAAAACAAAACCAAAACCAAAAATGCTAGATCTGTATTGTTTAGCTTATTAGTCTTAAACTTTTATTTATGTATTTTCTCTGAGAAAGGATCTCCCTAATTTCCTGAAGCCCTCATGAAATTGCTGAGATAGGCCTCAAATTTGAATCCTCCTGCCTCAGCTTCTGGAACTGG
Organism: Xerus rutilus; assembly: GCA_028644305.1. Classification (NCBI taxonomy): domain Eukaryota; kingdom Metazoa; phylum Chordata; class Mammalia; order Rodentia; family Sciuridae; genus Xerus; species Xerus rutilus. The sequence continues at coordinate 66,599,190 of CM053405.1, forward strand.
GGAGATTGCAGGTGTGCACCACTGCATCTGGCTATAAAAATTTTTATTCTTGATCATTTCTTAGATGTTAATAGGTCCATTTTAAAAGATGTAGGCACTATCTTTGGAAATGTCACTACTAAATGCACACAATTGAGCAAATCCGGAAATTTAGAGATCAGTTGTATTTTGAATTCTGTCATGACTGACCTTTGCCATATTAATAGATTATGGTTATTTTATCTATTCAGGGAAAAAGAGGAAGGATCCATCAGATACCATAAGACAAACAATCACAAGTTAAAGGATTTCTATTTTAACTTTGTAAATTTATTCCAAAGCAATATTTGTTGTTAAATTTAAACAATGATGCTGGGTGCAATGTGCATAGCTCTAATCTAGCAGTGTGGCAGGCTGAGGCAGGAAGATTGCAAATTCAAGGCCAGTCTCGGCAACTTGGCAAAAATGTGTCTCAAAATAAAAAGAGTTAGAAGTGGGTGTAGCTCAGAGATAGAATTCTCCTGGGTTCAAACTCCAATAAAGAAAGAAAAGAAAGAAAAAGGAAGGAAAGAAGGAAGGAAGGAAGAAGGGAGGGAAGGAGAGAGGGAGGGAGGGAGGGAGGGGGAGAAAGGAAGGAAAGAAGGAAAGGGGAAAGGAAATCAAAACATTTATTCAAAGAATACTTCTAAGTAAAAAATCACCAATGAGTAATTCTACTATAAATGTGAAGCATATTTTACATATCATCAAACTACTGTTTTCTGTGTTCTACTTAAAATAATCCAGATACCACAGATTAAAATCGCAACAACTCTCATCCTTACATGTTTAATAGCTTTCATGCCAATGCAGGGCTAGTCTTTGGCAAAACTATCATTATCAAGTCAGCTATCACTCTTCCTACAAACTCAGAATACCCACACGATGTGATCTGTTCTTCAGATGTGGCTTCTTTATTTCAGAGACTCATCTGCTTCTTTCCCCAACTGTTTTTAGATTATTAAAATATTTTGCTTTTAGATCAAATTCTATTAGACCCACATTCACTCATTTCCATGTTGTATTTGGCTGCTTCAAAGGCCATATGACTCACAAAGCCTAAAATGCTTATATTCTAGACCTTTCAAAAAAGATGTTTGCAGATGCCTGTCTAAGACTAGTCTTCTCAAATCTGAGTATACATGAGCTGGAGTTCTTAATAAATGCAATTAATAAGCCACAGCCACATAGTTTCTGATCTGGGGCTAGGTTCCAGAAATTGTATATCTTAAATTTCCAGGTGATGCCTGTTTTGCTGGGTAGGGGCTCCCACATTGAGAACCCCTATTCTGAACTATGAAGGTGCTTTCCTCTTGTTAAGAAATTGTAAAGGTGCTCTGGGCCATACAAGCCAATGGCAGTCATTTTGAAAGAGCAGATGAAATGCAGCCATAGTGGTTTTCTTCAAATAGCCTTTGCCCTGCATTCAAGCCTGAAAAGAGCATTGTTAAGAATAATCTGAAATGTAACCTGTAAGAATTGAATTCTCTTCATAAATGACTTTAAGATGTGTTTTGTTTGTTTGTTTGTTCAAACTTATTACACAATAAATGCACTGTCTTAACTTTGTAGACAACTTAAAAATTTATGAAGTGGTCAGGCACAGTGACATGTGAATGTAATCCCAGCTACTCAGGAGGCTGAGGCAAGAGAATCACAAGTTAAAGGACAGCCAGGACCATTTAGTGAGACCTGTCTCAAAATAAAATAAAAGAGGCTGGAGATATAGCTCAGTGGTAGAATGCTTGCATAGCATGTACAAGGCCTTGTGTTCAATCCACAGTACTGAAAAAAAAATCCTTTGAGGTAGATTTGTATCCATTTTATGAATGGGAAAGAAAAAAATAGAACTATAGAACTTACCATAGTAAAGTGATTTCCTAGTTAACTAGGAAATACTATACGGTTTGAATGTGGCCTCCAAAGTTCATGTATTAGAAACTTTATCAGCAAATTCAAATGTTATATTTGGAAACAGGCCCTTTGTAAGGTCATTAAGATTAGATTAAATCATGAGGGTGGGTACCTCATGATGGTGTTATGATTTCCTAGGAAGAGAGACATGAGCCTGCACATTTGCTCTGTCTTGCCATGTATTTCCTCTGCCATGTTTTTTTTGGTGCAAAAGAAGCTCATCGGTTGCCCAAACCTTGATATTAGACTCCCCAGTCTCCAGAATCAGGAACCAAATCATGAACTATTTTTTATAAACACCCCAGTCTGTGGTATTCAGGTATAGCAACAGAAAATGGACAAAGACAAGGTATATAGTTTGGATCTTCTAACTTTTAGTCCAGTCTTCTTCAAGAGATTTTTCTACTGTTCAAAACAAATTACTCTGATCTTAAAACAGACAAACAGATGTGCCATCTTGGTTAAAAATTATTTTAAAAATGGATTAATACAGAGCTGAGAATTCGAACTTTCAGTGCTAAAGATACTAACATATAACAAACATGAATCTCTTACAAACTACTGCTCTTGCAGAAAAAGAAGACGTCAAATGCGAATGTGTGGTGGCTGTGGTCAATGAAAATGTGGTTTCCTACACTATGATATGCAATTGGGACCAATAGTTTATTGTTATGATAGAAGCATCCTTTTGCTGGATATTAACCAAATGTCATTAGGCAAAAGCAATTGTGGAAACAGCGGTAAGATGCTCACCTTGGTTAATGATTTGGAAAAAAAATCCCTTGAGATTTAAAAGTGGGTACCGTATATCCGTTTCTTTTATTGACTTTGATGCACTATTGGAAATTGAAACCACTTCAGATGAATAAAAACCGGTCTATTAAAGCATGATGGGGGGAAAAAAGGCTTGGGTGAGATTAATATTTAAAGTGTTCATAGCTATAAGTAGTTTAAAATACAATAGCAGTAGCTTGGTCTCAGTCTCTTTATTTTATTTTTTAGGTTACAAATGTTGCCTTTCATGAGACTATCTTGAGGTAATAGTTGCAGAAAAAATTATATAATAGATATTCCTATTAGTATGTTTTCTCACATACCTGCTTAAGAATCATTATAATAATAATCATTATAATAATTTCTGCCTTGTGACTGCTTTCAAGGAAGAACAAAGAGAAATGTTTTTAAGTTTTCCAAGCTTTGTTGTATAATGATGTGAAAATTATAATAAACTAAGAGAAATAAACTGCATTGATATTTTAAATTCTTCTTTTATACATGCTTTATTTTTAGGAAAATGCCAATTAAGCAAAATTTCACTAGATTAATTTGTTCTATTGATAACTTGTTATTTGTTTTGAATACAGAATAAAATATACATTATTATAATAATTGTAAATAAAGTATGAGTAAGGCAACAAGAAGGAGTGGAAAATATCTTTTTTTTTTTTTTTTGGTACTGGGGATTGAACTCAGGGGCACTAAACCACTGAGCCACATCCCCAGCCCTATTTTTTGTGTTTTATGTAGAGACAGGGTCTCACTGAGTTGCTTAGCACCTCGCCGTTGCTGAGGCTGGCTTTGAACTCGCGATTCTCCTGTCTCAGCCTCCCTAAGTGCTGGGATTACAGGTTTGAGCCACCGCACCCGGCTAGGAGTGGAAAATATCTTAAACAGGAAATCAGAAAACCTGGATTCTTCTGGCTTTTCCATTCACTGAAATTGTGACCTTAGGAAAATTATCTAAATTTTGAGCCAAATCACCTCAACTTTTTATGTTATTATTTCAGTATTTGATACCTACAATTTCCTTTTAGAAAAAAGTCCTGTGATCACATGAGGTATAACTGGAAGTTCATTTTTTACGAGCTGATATTAAATTTGCAGTATTTTCTAAACTGTTTTAGAGGCTAATTTTAAATATCATGAAATACCAGTTAACTTTCCAAAATTGAACACAATTTTGCCCCCAATTCCCTCAAATTAATTTTACATTACAAATTACCGATTTTCATGCAGAATTAGAATTGTGAATCTGGGACTGCATATGGGACCTGCAGTTGGTCTCTGGCCAGCAGCATATGTGTCCCCCTGTCTGATATCCTCCAGTGTAACCTGTGTCTTCCTTTTTCTCAGTGGAACTGATGCCAAGATGTAGATTTTTAGAAAAACCATTACAGGGAAGGCCATCACACTTGAGGTTGAACCCTCAGATACTAGAAAAGGTAAAGGCAAAGATCTGGGATAAAGAAGGGATTCCTCCTGATCAGCAAAGACTAAACTTTGCTGATAAGCTACTGGAAGATGATGCACATTCAAAAAGGGGTCCACCCTCCCTCTTGTGTTGAGGCTTCATGGCCGTGCTAAGAAAAGGAAGAAGTCTTGTATCGTTCCCAAAAGAATAAGCCTAAGAGAAGAAGGTAAATTTGACTGTCTTGAAATATTGTCAGATGGGCAATATGGCAAAATTTATCATCTTGATTGGGAGTCTTCTTCAGAAGATTGTGCCGCTGGAGTTTTTATGGACAGTTACTTTGACAGAGATTATTGTGGCAAGTATTGTGGCTCACTGCTTCAACAAACCACATGACAAGTAATTGTATTGGTTAATAAAAGATGTGCAATGACAACAAAGAATTGTGGATATGATGATATGGTAAGATATAAATGCTTATATATACTTCAGTGGGTATAAAAGTACCTTCCATATATATATAAAGCCTGTAGGATATTGTAAACCATCAGCCGTAACTTCGTGACCCATGAGATTCTAAAATTTACCATGCGACATTTAGAATTTGATGATCTTTCTTTTTTATTTGTTCTTTTTAGATATACATGACAGTAGAGTGTATTTTGACATATTATACATACATGGAAGAATTTGATGATCTTTCAATCTTTCCTTATGTTCTTCAGTTTCTAATGGGTGGTCTTAGTTCTAGAAACTCTCAATTTGGAATCTTGAATCAGAACCATGTATTCATAACAATTAGTGAAATATACATGACTTTCATCTTCTAAAATCTAGAAACAAAAATTATTTTGTGTTTTTTTTATTTGCATTGCTTGAAATCAAGCCCAGTACTTTGTGTATGCTAGGTACAGATCAGACTTTGAAAGAATAATCAGTGATGAAAAATTACTAAAATAAGACTTTAAGAAAATTATGTCAAAGTATAAGAAGATGAGTTCTTATTTTTCATTATTAATTCTATTTTTATTCAGACATTCTGTAAGAATTAGATAAAAAACATAGCTTTAGTTTATTTTCTATGTTTCAAATACAACTCAAGGCAGGTTATTTACGGTCCCTGAAATATTCTACCCAACATTGTGACGTCTCTTAGTATATAACTATTAGAAGACTCCATAACATGTATAGGGGATGGAAATGGCTCCTGTTCCTTGTTTGTGCCTCCTGTGGTACGTTCTTCTCTGTGTTGTCCTGACCCTAATGTGAATGCTCCTGCCTTCCTTTTATTTCCCACAGTAATCTTGAGTACAAGGCTAATGCATGTAACAGAATTTTGCCGAGGATGATCTTGTTGTACAAAAGACTTATAGGAAATATTGGACAATATGAACTGCACTCTAGTAATTACTCCTCCTCCCACTCCATGGCCTCTGTAAAGATTGACTCAGCCCCCCTTTCTTCCTCACATTCAACTGCTTTTCCTTCTTTTTCCCATGGCTGTCCCCTGTTCCTCAATCCCACCCTTCTCACATTACCTCAGATGGTCAGAATTTATCATAAAGATTGACAGAGAGAAAGGAAACACCAAAAAGGCTTCTGTAGCTTGTCTGTTAGGCTTTATGAAGAATTGAAACATCATTTAGCAAGCCATCAGGAGTGGGCCCCACTGAGCCCTGGTTTAGCAAAGCAATCATGCCAGATGCTCAGCTTTTCTAAGGTGCCATCTCCTTGGCCTATTTTGAAGACCTCTTACCCCTTTCTACTTCTTCTCTAACTCATGTCTTAGTATACTTTGACTTTCTAACTTCTCTACAGAGCTTTTTGGTTTATTAATTCTCTCTGCATTATAATTTTTGTGTTCTTCACTGTGAATCTCAGTTCTCTAATCTCTTAAAAATGAGGTCTCATTGACTCAATTATTTGCAGTGACATGGAGAATTTTCTTCTTTTTCATAGAATTTTCTTTCAAGGCTACTTCATATGTTTTTGTCTCCCTCATTTCTGGAATTTAGGGCACATTTGATTGAACTAATACTGGGTCCATTCTGTGATAGGTTCATATGATGCAAAACATTGCAATATGTACAAACATGTTTAGGGCATTTGACTTACAGGTAAGGGACTGACTTGTTACTCAATGTTTCATGGGTTTTCTTCCACTTTAGAGTATAATTGGATTGTTCAACACTATTTGAGGTTAGCATATTTATATTTTTTTAGAATCTTTATTTTAAAAACATGAATATCTGGGAGAAATTGTAAAATCATGTGAAATATATCTTTATCATTGTTAAGGAAATTATTAAAATTTTAATTATTTTATAAGCAGAAGTAAATTACATTTTTATAGAAATTTACTAAATTCATAATTTGCTATGTTTCAGCATATATTTACTTCTCCTTTAATATCTAATTTTCAAAAGTATGGTTTAAGGACATTAGGAAAGTACTTTATTGTATATAAAGTGGTATTAAAAATAAAAATGAACTTAGATTTTCAAGATTTAACTAGCAAAATCTCATAAATAAAAGTAATGATTTTCATGGAATAAGTATTAAGAAAAAATAAGATGTTAGTATTATGTATCCATATCATAATAAGACTTTTAGGAAATTCTAAATGAAAAATTCAGTGAATGTAAATATATCATTATAAACTTCTGAATAAACCAAATAAGCAGTAACAAATTAAATGAGAATGATGAAATAACTAAAAAAAGTTGTACTGTTAAAAAGTAAGAGAGTTATTGATTAGAATTTATATCTAACTTGAAAACATTGATGATTCACTGACTGAAAAACATCTTTTCAGAGAATTACAGGAATCCCTCAGCTATCTGTTTATGCAAATTCGTAGCATAAGATTTGCAGCCCAGCGCAGTGGCGCAAGCCTGTAATCCCAGCACTTAGGGAGGCTGAGATAGGAGAATCGCGAGTTCAAAGCCAGCCTCAGCAACGGTGAGGCGCTAAGTAACTCAGTGAGACCCTGTCTCTACATAAAACACAAAGTAGGGCTGGGGATGAGTGGTCGAGTGCCCCTGAGTTCAATCTCCAGTACCCAAAAAAAAAAAAAAAAGATTTGCCAGGGCTTGTTTTGAGCAGTCATACTTAGAATTCAGGATAAAGTCCCCAAAAATTATATGACTATTTTAATTTATAAATATTAAATAATTATAATTTTAAAACAATTAAACTAATAGGTTAGTAGGAAGTAACCCTTAGTTATATTTAGAAATTAGAAAACTAAGGCCCAAATTGAAGAAATGCTTGCTTTTTCAGTAAGCATTAGAGCCTATGAATAGGATCCTCATGAATCAGCAATGAGCAGCAGAGAGTTGAGACTTTTATTTCTATTAAACTTTATTAGATCAAGAATGTCTTCCTTGATGGCTTTCTAATTATGCAGTGATATAGTTCTTTAAATCAGAGATGTTAAACAATGAATATAGTTAGAGATTTCTATTTAACAGGCCTACAAAATTATTTTTTTTAAATTTATTCAAATTAGATATACATGACAGCAGAATGCATTTTGATTCATTGTACACAAATAGAACACAACTTTCTATTTCTCTGGTTGTACATGATGTAGAGTCGCACCATATGTACAGTCATACATGTACCTAGGGCAATGATGTCCTAATTCCATCATCTTCTGCATAATTTTTAAAAGCTTTTTTACATTTCTCAAACTTACAAGTGTTTTTCACTTCCATAAAAGCCTGTAAACAATGCTTTATTTCTTTTTATTCTAGCTGTTGTTTAAAACAACAGCTTACAAATTGAAACCTGTGTTTTTCTCTGAGATCCCTGTCCTATTGAAAAATGGCCAAGATGTACCACCCTAAGAAGACAATTGGTAAAAGTCCATGTTGCCAGTCTTTACTTGTTTTAACAGAAAGATAGAAATGATTTGACACTGAGACCAAAACTAAAAAGTTGGCAAAGAATATTTTTCAAAGAAACACTAAGATGGGAAAGGAAGTAAATTTACTTGGGAATGTGGTTCAAAAACATTGCCAACTACATCTGGTGATCATATGCCAAATTCCTCCTCTACTGTGAAAAATCACTTGCAATTGATCATAGTCAGTTCTTCAGAAATGTTCCCTTAAGTTTTTCTTAGAAACAAATTGACCCTATTGCTTTTCTACTGATGCAATCTTAAGCTTTTCATGTGATATTTAATCTAAAGATGTACATTTTTCTCTTATTTATCTGGTTATAATACAGTTTTTCACCAGTCAGAATGAAGGACATTTTCTTGGCCCATCACTCTAATGTGGCTCTAGTGTTGGAAGGAAAAAGTGCTTTTTATTTTTATAATGTGACCCTCATTTGTCACAAATAGAGAGGATGACTCATTTGTTATTTTTACAATTGGGGACTTTAAAAATCAAGAGGATGCTTTGTCTTCGTGCTCCTTTGTTTCCTGGGATTCTTAAAACCTCTAGAAGAAAATTGGGTCGCTTGTTAGATTGAGTGGAATAGCCTGAGGGATCCATTTTTCAAGGAAGTCTATTGGGTCTGCCTCTTCTACCCCTTTAGGCAGTCCAGTAATTCTGACATTCTAGTTCAAGACAGTATCTTAAAACTATTTTCCTTCTCTTATTGCACTGTATATCTCTCATTGTGAACTACTACTTTACCATTAGATTAGGTGTCTGGGAGCATTATTTGTTGTTCTACATTTTCTCCTTTGCAGTCAAGTTTTACTGCTTCTTAATCTTAATTTCAAAAAGAAAAAGAAAGGAACCAAACACCAAAATTAAAACCAGCATAATATCACAGATTTCATAGGTAATACATTTTTTTTTCTCTCCAAAGAGCTGTTATTTTCTAGAGATGCTTCCTTGAAAATATTTGACAAAGGTGTGTTTTTTCTTTGCCACTTAAGTTTGCTTCCTATAATTTGAAATCATTCTCTCATCAAATATTTTCCTTGAGTTTTGGTTCTAGAAACTTTTCTACAGAATGAATTACACATTAGTCATTTGGCCTTTAAGCCTTTCAAGTGCCATAACTCAGTGGAAATATTTAGGGTCACATTAATGTGCTATAATAGATATGTCTGTTGACTGGCTCCACCTCTTTTTCTCCTTCACTTACATTTGCGATTGTTAGATTGATGGTCATAGAGGTCCACTTTCTCAACCATAAGAATCTTTGCTTGATTAATTTTGCCTAAAGAATGCGTAATAATGATATATTTTGACTTATATGGAATTTTGGTATTAATATATTTCAAAATAAGGATATTTTACCTGACAATGTAAATGTGCTTTAATTACCTGAACAGAACTATAGTCAGATCTTTGAATCACTATGGATTAAAACATCATTTCACAGCCAAACAGAAACATGTTCCCAATCACTGCACTTGAATTATTGTTATGTAGCTTGAGGCTTGTATTAAAATCACTGAATAATTGCAATCAGATTATTATAATCAAGTACAGGAACAGTAATTACAGGTTACAGTCACTTTAAGCTGCCCTGGAAGTCCTATATTCTGATCATATGCATATTAAAAGTTTATGTTAGTGATAAAATTAATGAACAGGACTGTAAGCACTTGTCAGTAGGAAAGATGTCACATATCTTACCGTATAGGGAGTTATGTTTTCACATCAAGGACAAGTATATGCCTACATTATTTTTTCTTCTTTCTTGTTAGAATACAGAGAAAATACATCAAAGCCAATTTTACAATCCAATAATGGTTGTTCTAGTATTCAACTTTAATAAATTTACCACATTTTCTTGGTGATTTGTATTTTCAATTCATTATTCATTTTACCAATTTAAAATACAAGGGAAATTATGTGGGCTTTGTATGTGGGAAGAAACTATTCTTAATGAGCTATAATCTTATAAGTCCTTAGCAAAAGAAAAAAATTATCTTTTTATTCTTCAATATCCAAGCTAGGAAAAAAAAACACTCAGAAAAATAAAATGTACAATCTTTTTCAATCATAAGATCTTGTTTAAAAGAGACATAAATGAAAAGATCTTCTATAATTGTCAAAAATGTTTTTATCAAAGACAGATATTGATGTTGTGTTTGTGTTCCAATTAAAAGACCAATCCTTTTTTTAATTTTAATAATCTTGTTCTTTGATTCAATGATATGGTATACGAGATATGACTTGTATGTTGATCGTCAGGGTCTAAAATTAGAACCTGAAACGGAAAGAAGCCTTAGAGCCCTAGGGGTCCAATCACAGGGAAACGGCTCCTGCACACATGTGCCACCCACTGAATCATTTTATTACACTTTCTGATTCACAGTGGAAATGGGAACTAGAGTGAACACACGGCCACAGAATGTAAGTAGAAAATATATAGCATTTGATTGGGTGGAGAAGTTAGAAGGGGGAGATATGAAAAGGTTAAATGTGTAAAATGACTTTCAGAAAATTTCATTAAGGTTTCTTATCCAGATGTATTGTGGAGGATGACTGTACAACACCAAATGAGGATAAATAGGAAGTGACATTTTTTTACAGACAAGATAGGCCCACAGACAAGGAGACAAATTCTGTGCCAGGTTCACAGACTTTCTACAGCCACCATGACAGACAACATAAGCCAGATAAAAGGCCAACCAAACACCCAGATGCTGTTGCTGGAAAATTACATACTGGAGCTCAGCATCTGGGTCTCACAGCTGCCAAGTTCACCCCATGGGTGCCCATGGTACTTGGCTTAGATACTGGGCCAGACAGAAGGGGGGTGGGCACCATGGAACAAGCTGATCACCACAGTGAACAAGAAAAAGATAGACAGCCAAGTGTATAATAAAATAGCGTGAACCTGCCAATATGGTTTCAAATGCATAAAACCACACTTTGTGTTCCAAACGTAGTGCTGAGTGCAGGCTTTTCCTCTTTGGTATAGAGATGATTTAAGAGGCATTAATTGTGGGCCTGTGGTTACACTCTCTTACCAAGTGAAGGATGTCAGTCATAAAAGAAATGATAATCATAACTAGACAATGGATTGCAATGCCCTGCCTTTACATCTAGTTAAAAATACCTAGGAGAACAGCTAAGCAGAATGTGAAGAAGCATTTGGTGTTAAAGCCTATATCAATAGGGTAAAAATGTACCCAATCAATATATAAAACAGCATGTAAAATCCAAGATGGCAACAGGGTAATGAAGTGAGTACTGCAGCCTCCTCTGGTTTCACCTCAGGATTCTAAAACCCCATCAATTTACAGCAAATTCACACTTCACTTTAGATTGTGTCCTTAGGAATACACAGCAATATAAACCTATGATGAGAGGATATAATGAGAATCTTCTTCCAAGGCGTATGAAGCTTACTGCGTAGATTTTAATCAATAACCAACGAAATTTTTCTAACCAATGTATTTGTTTTCATTAAATGTTTATTTTTCTTCTCTTGATTTAGTGCTTTGATTTCTAGCTTTAGAAATAACCTAGAAACATCTTATATGTGTTTATTTTCAGACTATTTATGAACAAAAATGTAAACTTTCACTCATTTGTACATCAGGGGGTAGACTAGAACGTCATATCATCATATTTATATTTTTAAATATTTATTTATTTGGTATCAGGGATTGAATCCAGGGGCACTTAGCCACTGAGCCACATCCACTGGACTTTATTTTTTGTTTGTTTTTTATTTTGAGATAGGCTGTCACTAAGTTGCTTAGGGCTTCCCTAAAGTGCTGAGTAAGTCTGGCTTTGAACTTGCGATCTGCCTCAGCCTCCCAAATAGCTGGTATAACAGGCATGTGCCATGGCATCCAGCTTATATAATCTATATTTAAGGAACTAAGATATTGTAAGTCAAAAACATAGGCAATAAATTAAAGTAATCATATATTTGACTATTTAAATAGGAAAATGTATTTGTTAAACTATTAATAATAATGCGCATTTTTGCATATTATCAGTTCACTTGTGATCTGAAATTTTCTTTTAAAAGTAATCGTGTGGTTCTCCACTTTTTTATGCATTACATTTAAAATATTGCTTTTAAAAATTAATGTGTCTGATGTTATTGATTGATTGATTGATTGATTGGATGCTGAGGACCAAACCCAGGGCCTTGGGCATTCCAGGGAAGGGCACTACCACCCCCTAGTTCCATGTTTCTGATTTTTAAAAATACTTCAATGTGATTACATATAAAAATAGAACGTGAACATTTATTACAAAATAAGCTAATCCATCCAACATTAACTCAACTATGGCTTTCCATAATGTCATAATGATTCTGATTGTAATTAATAATATTGACAAATCAAAACTTTTAAAATATGATTGCACAGTTGTTATGATGATTTGTAATTTCTATCTTAGCGCTTAGGCCAATGGTTGTCTACAAGCAATAGGATTATGTATTCAATTTTCATCATTACATTCCAACTTCTTAGCAAAATGCCACTGTGCCCAACACATAGTAAGAGCTCTATAATTTTAGGATTAGGGAATGAATATGTCTTTTATTAAAAATAAGCAAAATTATGTGTTTTAATTTTTATGATATATTATGGATCTCCTTGGGTCTGTAATTTTATACTAAAAATATGTATTCCACAAAAGTAGAAGTTGACAAACTCTTCAGGTATTAGGACTCATCTGTGTTCTTAAAATGTACTAAAACTTACAAAGAGCTTTTCTTTAGGTGAATTGAATCTATTAATGGCTACATATTAGAAATTAAAACTAGGAAATTTTGAAAACATTAATATATTTTAAAATAACAATAATAAGCCCATTAAAATAAATGAGAAGAGTGGAATTTCTATATATTTTATCAAAACTTTAAAGGTTGAGCTTATAAAAGACAATGAAATTCTCATATTTGCCTCAGCATTTGATCTGTTGTAATACATTACTTCAAGAGGAAGCAAAAGAAAACAGTATGGCCTCACATAAATCTATAGTGAGAGGACCTTGTGAATACCCAGAAAGTTTCTGGAAGAACCCACAGTTCCTCAACCACACAAATTCTTTACTCAAATCTCACTAAAATCCATGCAGTGACATTTCATTCTGTATTAACTGAATTGAAACTTACAGATGAGAAAGTGAAAAAGTATGTTATAAAAGTTCTCATAAATAATTATTTTCATTATAAACATATGGCTATAATGATAAATGAACTCTGACATGCCTTTAAATAATTATATAAGCAGGTATTAAATATGTTTTTGTTAATAAGTGGCAGCTATTCTAGGTCTTTGGAGAAGCAACCATAAGTATAGTACCTTTATTGATATAGAGTGTTCATATGTTGCAGGTAATAACCTTTGAGCCTTTGAGGCTCTTTTATTGGAAAATTTTCTTCTTCAGTCTTAGCAGTGTCACTCAATATTTTCAATTTAAATGATCTCATTGGTTTTCTGTCCAGGAAAGATCCAACAACAGCAACAATGAAAGGCTTTAGTAGGCAAGCTAGAAATGTCAAAATGTTCAATGTGTGCATATATACATATATGTATGTAAGTGTGAAAGTTGAAAAATATGGAGTATGAATTGATGGTCTGTGATTGGGTTATAAACATTTATCTTTAGGTTTTATTTCTATTTTTAGGGAATTTATATACATACATACACACACATATATATAATCCCTCCAAAATTCTTAGGGCATAAAGAGAATAGATATAAGGATAGGCTGCTCATTATACATTGAATGAATGAACGAATATGAGACTATGGTGCAAAGTAGTGCATTAAATGGTATTGTATTAAAACCCAAGGATTATGACCAATTTGATTCTGTGACCCTGAGATGTGTATGAATGTATGTGTGGTGATGTATACATGCATTTTTTTTCAAGGAGCTGTAATGAGTGTAAAAAGAAAAATAGAACAGGATAGAGAGATAAAAACTTATGGAATATTCTCCTATATTGAGTGCTTATATACAAGCAAAGTTTTGTATATATTAACACATATAATTCATCTAGTGAGCCAGCACTGAATAACAAGCATTATGCTGATTGCAATGCTGCTGTATCTAACAGGGCCGCATATGAAGTGAAAGTTATGAACTTGGCAATCAGAGAAGTGTGGAGCAAAGATGAATTATAACATGTGCTGGCTGAGTAGCCATGACAAAAGAGCTTCTACTAGATTGTGTTTTTGTGCAATATTATTTTTTGAGATTTTTTTTCCCCAATAAATACACTGTGAAAATCATCATGTCTCCTATACATGTTTCCAAAGCTGTTGTTAAATTGTGCAGTGTTGTCTTTGTGGGAATTCTAAGGAGGAAAATGTTCCCAAATAATTTCAGAAACAGAAATAATTCTGCATTCCACATCAATTTGTGTTTTATCTTAGAGATACAGTAAACTATGCAACTCACTTTTTGTTTATATTGTCAAAATGCACAGAGCCAACTTGGGATTATACTTATAATCAATATGAATTCATTTTTTTTGTAGCAACCAGGTTTCCATCATGTATATCTATTTGTATTTCTCTTTTTTTTTTTTGACCTACTGTAATGTACTCTGTTTTACTGTATTCTATTAAATCAACCTAATTTCTTGATTCTAAAAATAAAAATACATGTAAATAATGACTTTATCAGGCTTTATGTCTGTAGTTCCATGTCACTTGCTCCCTTCTCTCCATCCAACTATTGTGGTAAAAAGAATCATTTTGCATGTGTTCATGTGAATATGTGGGTGAACCCTCCCCCCAAGAGGTGTGACTCAACCAATCAATTAAGGTAACTGAAAATAGCCCAAACAAAGGCTTAGTGTGATGTGAAAATTTATCATTTGTCTAGGAGTATATTTGTTCAATGTAGACTGCCAATCTGTATAGAAGGAAGAGAAAATTAACTGTAAATAAAACCTTAGCTAATATATAAGCTGAGGAACAGTCGTTGTCTTCTCAGCACTAACAAACTAGTGTATTCTGTAAAAAATATTTTTAGAAAGGCTTAGAAGTTTCCACAATTTTCTTTAAACACAGATAATAGAAAGACTTCTGAGAGACAATAAATTTTTTTCTGTTAAATCTGCAAATAATAATCATATTTATGTCCTTTTTCTGAAGCAGTAAAATAATTTTCTTTCACTTCACCCGAAAACACATTCTCAATCTCCAGCTTTTCTTTCAAAAATGATAATAGCAATACTTTACATTTTAAGAACACTATTATTTTTCTTTTTAGTGCTTTCTTCCAAAGAGCTCAAAGCATTGCAAAGTGCTCTTAAAAAAGTTATATTCACGTTTTCCTTCCTTTGATCCCTATGATGAAATGCAACCACCTCTCTAGTGAAATACGCTACTGCTTATGACAGTGAATAACAATTCCATACAATTCATGAGAAATAACATACCCAATTAAAACTGTAAAGGGGTCTTAGAAAGACAGACTTTAATTAGAGAAGCTGGAATGTAGCCAAGCAAAAAAGTACCATGAAAAGTGGTCATGACCTCATTTTAACACTCTGTCTTATTCAGAAGACCACATCTAGAGTAGCCCATTGCATCAGGCTGACTTGGGGCACTGATTGATTCAGCACTGAATAAATGGGAACAATGTCACATACTTAATCATCATCTGCATTTATCAAAGCAGTCAGAGATTTTTCCTTGGCAAACCTCCTCCATCAGTTAACGACCCTGTGCATGTCCATTCATGGGTCATGGAAAAACACCAAATCTACCTTTTGTAACTTTCAGGGGATAATAGATAAGCTATCAAGTACAAAAGAAACACAAATTTTTATATAACATTGTAAGACCAAAGCCAAAGTGATTTCAATATAAACATTAGACATTCAAATATAATTAAGTATTAAAGATTTTTAAAAACCTTTTTTAAAGAAATGTTACAAACTAAATCTCACTAATTTCTCAAATCAGTCTTCCAGAATCATTAATTTCATGTCTATTAGTAGGTGAAGCAGCAAATACATAAAAAAAAATAAAAAGAAAGATGGTCTTCATCACTTAAACATAATTCAATGATATTTTTTATTTAGAGAAAGTATCCTAACCAGTTTTTTTAAATAATAAATACACAATAAATCCTAACATATATATATGTATATCTATATATATACACACACACATATATATACATATATATAACTTTCCATTATTGGATTTTTTAAAAAATATTTTGTTTAGTTGTAGATGAACACAATATCTTTATTTATTTTATGTGGTGCTGAGGATCGAATCCAGTGCCCCACGCATGCGAGGCAAGCGCTCAACCACTGAGCCATAACCCCAGACCCCCATTATTGGATTTTTGATGTATTATAGAATTTTATGCCACTTTTGTCTGTAAATTGCTATCATAGAACCAGTTTTCAATTTTTTTTTCTTGCTTGCTTCCATGGCATACATCCCAAAGACATACTCACAGAATATTTCAGCATATTTATGGAAACATTTCCAGCTGCCCCATTTTCTATCAACTTTGCCCACAAAAAACAATAATTCTATATTTCTTTATTTAGCAGTTACTCTCCTATCACAATTAAGGAGTACTCTGGCAATATAAATGGTTTATATTCATCTTCTTTGCCCAAATATTTACCTATGTTAAAGTATACAATACTTCAGCAACCAAATTTTTATATTATGTAAAAGAGATCTGAAATTCTATTTTGCTATCATGTATACCTAAGTAGAATAAATTAAAAAGAGAAAAGCAAAGAACACTCACTAAAAAAAATTATTCCTTCAGAAATAAAGTTTGAGAACACATGTAGCTTAAATGCCCAAAAGCAACTCTATAGTCAGTTCTATTGTAAAAAAAGATAATTTTGTTTCATTTTCTATAGCATTCCTTTTCCCATCGGGAAATAACATGGACTTTCTTAGGCTCAGGGGCTACCAGTCTGAATACCCTACTCTTACCAAGGATTGTGCATGTTATCCAGGGTTGGTCAATGTCATACTCTCTAGCTCCCTTTGGATGACGAGTCATGAATATGTGATCTCACAATTGTTAGAAATCATGTCCTCTGCAACACAAGTATTTTTTTAATTTGTTTATTCTACTTAGGTATAAATGATAGCAGAATGCATTTTGATTCATTGAACATAAATAGAGCACACCTTTCCCTTTCTCTGGTTGTACGTGATGTAGAATAACACCATATATGCAGTCATACATGAAGCTAGGACAATGATATCCATCTCATTCCACCATCTTTCCTGCCCCCATGTTCCCACCCCCAAGTATTTGAAAGCCAAAAAGATATAGAAGGAAAGAGGCACCGTATATGGACATGGGGAAGTTCCTGAATCTTGGCCACAGAGAAGCCTACCATACTTACACTTCCCCATGGTTGACTGATCAAGCCAATAGAGCCTCTTTTCTGATCATTTGAACTAAGTTCATATCTTGTGAAGCCAAAGAGGACTGACCCAAGTATTAACTGTCTGTGCATGATGCATGGACACTGCTCAGACTGGGTGTGTACACTGTGCAGGACTATGAGATGTCCTCCATGCCCTCATGGAACTAATGCCCCAAAGGAAGCGGGAAGATCAACAAGTAAATAAACAAACATATAGTTAATGAGAAAATGAGACATGTTTGGAAGAAAATAAACACGATGCTGGGATAGTGATAAACAAGGAACATAGGCAGAAGAAACAGTCACGGAGACTCACTAAGGAGAGGCCATATAGGACTCATTTGTCAGATGTTGCACAAAGTTAAAGGAACTTTTATAATGATGCTTTTGTTAAGACCCTTTGCAATTTTAATTTTAGTCTTTTGAATGTTTACTCCTTTTGATTACTAACAACAAATGCTAGTACCTCTACTAAATAATATTTATTTATACCTGCTATGTCTTATCACCACTGGATGACTTTTATATAATTTTATCCCATATAACCTTCAACACTTAATAAAGGTAGAATTATTATATTTTTTCAGGTGAGGAAGCAGAAGGCATTTATATTAAATTCTAGCTAATAATCAGAAGAAATGATGCTTGTTCCCCAAAAGTCTGAATACAAAATATGTTCACTTCACTACTTAGTTGTAAAAGTGAACCACACTAACTACTAAATTTCAAATATTATCAGTCTGTATTATATAGAAAAAGGAAAACCCTTTTCCCTTAGCCTAATCTCTTTCTTTTGAGATAATCATTCTTAAACATTTGTGGCATACAGTATTTTTTCTTATACATATAAAAGCATGTTTTTGAATAGTCTATGATCACATTGTACATGCCATCTATTTCATAAGACATATCTGTAATTTATTTTCTCCCAAAGGATATATTTGACATACATAGTTAACTTTTATGTTTAAAAAAAATCAATGTTATTCAACTTCAAGGCCTTTTTAAAAAAATGTGCACAGAATTGTGCACAACCAAATCATCCTTACCCATGGCTTATATACATTAATTCTTGTCATCTTAGAATCCCTCAACAACCCTTCCTTTTTCCTGAGGACTCCTTTCTTGGCCAGGTTTTGCACTACCTGAGCACTAAAAGTTTGACCAAGAGTAACAACACTTCAGAATTAAGTGGAGCTTTTTAACAAGAAAGAACATCCTCTTTTATTTTATCTTTTCTGGCCTCTAATTATTATACACAGGGGAAGCAAAGCTACTTCTTAAGTTCCCAGATATCCCAAAAGAAGAAAGTAAACAGAAATTGTCAATATTTACAGAGTTCTTGCTATGTGGCACTTGCACACAGCACACTCCGCCCTGGACTCAGTAGTAGGTAAGGCCAGTGAGGTTTCATGCTTTAAAGAATTCGATTATAGGGCTGAGATTGTGGCGCAGTGGTAGCGTGCTCGCCTAGCACGCGTGAGGCACTGGGTTTGATCCTCAGCACCACATAAAAATAAAGATATTCTGTCCACCTACAACTAAAAAAATAAATAAAATTT